>JACCIB010000143.1:0-328520 GCA_018906965.1 Philotrypesis tridentata
GTTGCGGAAACAGTGTGTGTGTGAAGTATGAAGGCATCCCTTGAGGGATCCCTTAGGCAGTGTTAAGTGAAATTGTGGCTTATTTCGAGAATGATTTTTCCGAGGTACCGAGAACCCGAGGATAGGAGCGAGCAGGCAAGAAGATTAAACGAATCATGGAGCAGATGTACCGAAGGAGAAGAGAGAGCGCGCATGCGTTTATCTATATCTGTAGCACTGCTGCGACAGTGTATATATATAGTCATAGGGCTTAGTGAAGAGTGCGAGTGCGGACACGTCGAGAATCGCCGAGTGGGAGAGCTCGCATACGCGACGCGGTGAAGTGTTTAGGATTCCTGTGTTGACAACGGTATAACGGACACGCGTCGGGAGTTTGCCGCATCGTCTTTGTGCATTGAATCATCAAAACTGTACGGAATAGAGTAGAGTACGGAAGATTGCGTTACGAAGGATAGTCGGGACGAGAAGACAAACCACGAGGAGGACGAACGCAGGACCAAAAGATGGGTCAAGAGGCGCTGAGAAGAAAGGATGGCTCCCCTGAGGTATTCGCCAACCAATCGCGGCGTTCTGGGGACGAGGTTCCTGTTCCCTGCATCCCAATCGAGTGGATCTTGGTCGGTCTAGACAAATTCCGCAGGCTGCGTAAACGGCATAAGTGTATTTACTTAGAGCAAGTCCCGAGCGAAGGACGCGGGTTTGAAGCGCCAAATCGAGATAGTGCAAAGTAGTAAGATAAGCGAGAAATTGAGCGTGTTGTCACGTATCAGGATAGAAATTAGAAGTTTGAATCAGGGGCGCGAGACATTGGCGTAGCGGACGCATGGATTCGGGGAAGCATCGAGTCACGGAGAGCTTGTGTGTCTAAGGAGAGCGTGATCGCGAGAATAGAGTAGACGCGAGATTATAACTTACAGTGAATAAAGAGAGGTGCATTACCATTTTGAGTATTATTATTTCAGTGTAATCTCCGTCGCAAGAATATTCAATAAAAATTAGTGAGAGGTTTTCAGGCCTCGTGCACGGGAGTGCAAGCTCTTCTACGAACGACCCTGCCACAGACTTAAGGATTCAAACCAATTATACCGTTCAATTTCCTACTGCATTGTTTAAAACAAATACATGAAATAGGTATGGGTAGCGATACTGTACAACTCTCACCTATGAAGGAATTAAAATTTGTATGAACTTACAGTCCTCTAGATTGTATTCATCATTAGTGGATTCTTCGGGCTGTGAATATGCTCCAGGCTCTTCTGGTTCAGCTCTTACAATAACTCCTTCGTACAGTTCTCCTTGTGAAGTTTTATTATTTTCTCTTCTCAGTGCTGCTTCATCGGACCGATCATCATCATCATCATCATCATCTCCTTCTCCCATGGCCTTTTCTAGCCACTGAGAAACCTCGGCTATGTGTTTAATAGCTATCGGTTGACGGTAGATCCCTATATGTATATTTTTTTCATGACCCATGAAGGACGATAAATTTTCGACCTGACCATCGGTTAGGTTTAGAGAAATTCCATAAGTAGCTATTTGCTTTCGCATTTTTGTACAAGTAAGTGTACTTGGGAATTGCGCGTTGCATGCTTTGGTATATTTTTTAATAATGCTACTTGCTTCAACGTAACTAATCTCTTGTAATTTGTTTTCTGGTTTAGCGAATACGAATTTGTTACTAGGAGAAACATTAAATATTGGTCGAAGCTCTATAATCAATTTAATACTCTCAATCATGGTTTGATCTAAAAGGACTGGCGTAATCTTTTTGTTCTTTTTTCCTCTTATCACAATGCGCGAATATCTGGCAGACATCTTTTTAGCAACATCAGACATAGTCTCAAAATACTCAGAATTAGATTCGGAGTTCGCACTTTCTCTATTATCAAAAGATACTTTTTGTAGCCTAGAAAGTTCACCTGGTCTTTTTCTATTAAAAGCTAAAATATTAATTAATGTAGCATCGATGAGATCTGTATAATATGGAATATCGCCTGCAACAACTTCTTTTTTGTTGCGAAGATAATTGTAAGCACAATTTCTTTTATCAGAAGCATATTTAATTAAACGTCGAATATCCTTTACGGAAGGCATTTTTTCTTGTCCTCTTTCTAAATTTATTTGAGTCCACGACTCACTTACAGCTTTGCTGATCATTACTTCAAATTTATCCGAGTACAGTTTACCAAAAACTTCAACTTCATTAGACAATGCTAATTCTCCCTGTTCATTTAACCGAGTAGAATAAGTTGTGGTAACTTTTTTAGTTAACCTGCCAACATGCATGAAAGTTTCTAAGTTGTTTAAGTGTATATGAATAGTTCATAACTTTTCCTTTCGTCTCCTGGGAGGTAGACTCTCAGGCTGTTCGTCGAAAGGGATTCTTATGAATAGCTAGTGAAAGTGTTTTATTTTGTTGGATTTTAGAGATTATTCAGTTTATATAATAGAGAATATTCTTGCTTGATGCAACAGTAATGTTTTATACAATAATCAGCATGTGTATATTATATACTTACTCCATCGATTTCATGGCTTTAGGGTCTAAATTGTCAGGTGCATAACTATAAAAATCAAAACTATAAGTTCTTAGATAAACTCAATTGTATTGATTTAGCATGTTAAAACAAGCTTTTATAGCTATAACAGATTTTAAATCAGGCGAAGACCGAAATATTCAAAATGTAGCCTACTTATTTCAATTATATTTTTCGCTCTCATTTCTATATGTAGTCATTATTATAGTAGTGATTAAAATCTATGGATAGTGTACATACATTTTTTAGTACCTTAATACAGTAGTTATTATATATAAGCTCTGGTCTTTGTAAACATGTATTTTTTGCAGATATTTATTCCATTTTTAATGGGACCAAATGGAAGTTGATATTATATATATATATATTTTATACTTTCTTTGATATTATGGTTTAGCAGTAAATTCAGTATATATAAATTTTATGGCTGTGATGAATAAATATTTAACGATGAAAGTAAATTAGGTTGTCAGCTATAATACAGAGTGTAAATAATAATAGAAAATATTGAACGTAATTCAACACAGTGTACCAAGATAAAAGACGTTGAAAGATTCACAGTTTGCACTTCCAACGCCTTTTTCACATACCCCAAACTCAATATAAATAGTTTAACGTACCACAGAGTAGTTTACCATAGGAGTCTGTCAAATAACAAAACAAGCAAATAGTTAACTTAATAGACAGGCACCCCAAAAGCATTATTAATATCTTATATTGGACCCACAAATAAAACTTTCAAACTATAATTTAAAAAAATTAAAGCAACGCACTTGCACGAAGCACTGAGTTCATAAGTATTCCTCTATTCATGCACAAACAAAACTTGGTCGTCAAAAGTCATTATCAATTCCATAGGCAATAAAACAAACAATTAAGGCAACACACAAACTAAATTCAATGTGCACAATTATTGAGACCCACTATTTACACATCAAAACTTAGTCGAACCCAGGCAGAGCAATCTGAAAGAGACGGCCTTTGCTCCAAAAGACGAACTCAATCAGATGGGTCTGACATAAACATACACCAATAAGTCCATTCAAATCCAGGGAAACAGAGCCAAACAACACAAAATACTTTAACATTATATCATGTGAATTATATTATCATGTGAATTATTATTAAATTATTATGTGTAGGAAAAAAGTGAAAATAACTATACCATTTTTTGCTTGTTCTCGACAAATCACACTTGAGATCCACAAATTCACACAATAATTATTGAAAAACACCATAGTGATTTACACTTATTCACACATATACATAATTTAAAAACTACAAAAAGTCAAAAGCACTAGTCAAGTCATGTAAATTAATTAAATATGTTTATTAAAACACTCTACAACACTGTTGTACTTCTCACTACATAAAACTTTAGCGAAAACTTGTGCACTAGCTTTGGCATGCCATTCCAGAGGAGACGTCAAAATCTTCTTAAGACGTAATACACAAATTTCGAAGCAGCATTGACCAAGTGACCTGAAAACAAAAAGACAAAATTCTTTTAACAAAGCACCGGTGCTTTAAATCAACAAAAAGTCTCAATAATTTAAATAAAAAAAATAACTTATCTGATTCCAAACAGCAATGATCGACCAAGGGAAAGCACAAGTTTCCCATCACCACAGTGTACAAGTCCCAAAAGAAATCACTCCTCGGAGTAGCTGACCATCCATAGTTGCTCCTGAGTACGAGTTTCGATCCCGTAGCAACTATTTTAAAATACTTTAGCAGCGACAAAGTTAATCACGCGAGAGGTTAAACACTGACGGTATAGCAGACGTAACGTCGATAACCCCAAGACTACAGAGCGACTTACCGACGCCACAGACTGAGCACGCGCACACACTTTTAAAACTAGGGCGCTAGTGACAAATACTAGTACCACTGCCGCGGCCATCTTCAGTGAGCATGTACACATTAATTTTTAAATTTATAACTTATTCAGTTGATGTTAACTGTTCTTTGTAATTTAGGTATTACATACTTTTTAAAAGTAGTGAAATCTCCCCCCCCCCCCAAAAAAAAAACCTTTTCAAGGTAAAAGGCTGGCAAGTATAAGGTCGTTTCTTCATGTAAAACTTGAAGATTAATTTTGCAACTCTTGATATCTCAATATCACAAAAATTCTAAGTGTTTTCTCTATCTATACAGTTATTTTATTATATTAATCAAAGTTAATTTTTAAACTCTCGATATCCCTTATGTGGTGAAAATTCAGAGTGCTAATTCTAAAAGTCTATTTTCATTATGTCAATTAAAGTTAAACTTTCAATAATAATGTAAATAATATTCTAGCAGGTTTATTGTGTACGTTTATTACTTTTCCCTTAGTAAAGGTTGATAAGAAATGTGATTATAATGCAATGATTAAAAAGGTATTTCTAATTAGTTCAACAAATAATTATGTTAATATATGTGTCTTCTTTTACCTCGTAAATGAGTGAATCACAGACACTGAAAGAACATGATGCTTATACATGAAGCTGAATAACTTGAAATTTTCATCTATCTATATCAATATGAATGCGTAAACATCTTTGCTTGAAGGATCTGTTGGACAGACTACCATTTCTTTAGTGTTTCTTCTCTATACCTTCGATTTTACATAAATTTGACTTTTAATATAACAAAAGAGAGTTATGATATCAATAAAGAAATTGGCAAGTTTTTGTTATAAGAAGCAATTGAGTTGATATAAATAAATAATTGTCTAAATCGGAGAAGGATTATAAATATATATGTATTCATCATTATAAACACTCGACCAAATTGTGACATGTGAAAAGGTGGATAGCCTGTGAAAAGATACTGTCGGTAGAATTGTCGGAATAACTGCGATTGCCGCCACGTCCTGCGCATTCCAGCTGACCTTTAATGACTGATCACTCTTACGCCGTATTTAGTGTGGTAGGTTAGGTCACCGTACTTCCGGTAAATAGAGCGTTCCGTGACCGGTCACAAACATGCGCAAAGCATAGCACTAATTCGATATTATTCAAAGTTCAATAGTATCCGAGTGTACATATAGGAATGATGTTCTTACATGACATTATCACATGAAAAATGTGCCCATAATATATTACAGGATTGTTTCGCATTATGAAAACTTTTTCGATTATTTATGGAAGCAACGAGCGGATGTACAATCTACTCTACTTAGTAATTCAGTAAATTTCGATCCTTATTTCATGAAAAATCTATGTCCAGGACGATCATTTGCAATTAAATATAAGATTTAATTCATACAAAAAATCAATCCCACATTTAAAAAAAACAGTAACAAATTCTAGCATGTAGAACGCAATTTTTTTTATGGAAAAACTTGCCTTCCCGTCCTATCATAGATAATCGATGAACTACTAAATGTCAGTGTAATCAACAATCTCATAAAATTTTTAATATACTTATAATATATGTTTATATATAATATTTATGTATAATATAATATTATGTTAAACTGTGAGAAGGATAGCCTCAAATAAAAATTGTAGTTCTATTTTTTTTATTAAGTATGGATATAAAACTAAAATATAAACATAAATGTTAATTTAATATTTTTTAGCTTGATTGATTTCCGAACTTTAATCATAGAAATTTATTTTATAACATTTTTGTAATACGTAATAATAATTATTTTTATTGAACATCTTGTAACCATTCGATAATAATAACATACTTTTGTGAAACATACATACAAATACAAATAACTAAAAATTGTGTTTACAATGATTACAAGATGAAGTTTGAATTCTTCAAAAATTGGTTAAGAATAGTAGTAAATACATATAGAATGAAAAATCCGATACGAGATTTTCTAACCGTGTTTTGTTAACAACAAATTACTTTGGATAACCATGCACAATTTTAAGATAGTACCCATCGGTATCTATTATAGGACGGGACGGCAAGTTTTTCCATAAAAAAAATTGCGTTCTACATGCTAGAATTTGTTACTGTTTTTTTTAAATGTGGGATCGATTTTTTGTATGAATTAAATCTTATATTTAATTGCAAATGATCGTCTTGGACATAGATTTTTCATGAAATAAGGATAGAAATTTACTGAATTACTAAGTAGAGTAGATTGTACATCCGCTCGTTGCTTCCATAAATAATCGAAAAAGTTTTCATAATGCGAAACAATCCTGTAATATATTATGGGCACATTTTTCATGTGATAATGCCATGTAAGAACATCATTCCTATATGTACACTCGGATACTATTGAACTTTGAATAATATCGAATTAGTGCTATGCTTTGCGCATGTTTGTGACCGGTCACGGAACGCTCTATTTACCGGAAGTACGGTGACCTAACCTCCCACACTAAATACGGCGTAAGAGTGATCAGTCATTAAACGTCAGCTGGAATGCGCAGGACGTGGCGGCAATCGCAGTTATTCCGACAATTCTACCGACAGTATCTTTTCACAGGCTATCCACCTTTTCACATGTCACAATTTGGTCGAGTGTTTATAATGATGAATACATATATATTTATAATCCTTCTCCGATTTAAACAATTATTTATTTATATCAACTCAATTGCTTCTTATAACAAAAACTTGCCAATTTCTTTATTGATATCATAACTTTCTTTTGCTATATTAAAATTGAAATTTATGTAAAATCGAAGGTATAGAGAAGAAACACTAAAGAAATGGTAGTCTGTCCAACAGATCCTTCAAGCAAAGATGTTTACGCATTCATATTGATATAGATAGATGAAAATTTCAAGTTATTCAGCTTCATGTATAAGCATCATGTTCTTTCAGTGTCTGTGATTCACTCATTTACGAGGTAAAAGAAGACACATATATTAACATAATTATTTGTTGAACTAATTAGAAATACCTTTTTAATCATTGCATTATAATCACATTTCTTATCAACCTTTACTAAGGGAAAAGTAATAAACGTACACAATAAACCTGCTAGAATATTATTTACATTATTATTGAAAGTTTGACTTTAATTTACATAATGAAAATAGACTTTTAGAATAAGCACTCTGAATTTTCACCACATAAGAGATATCGAGAGTTTAAAAATTAACTTTGATTAATATAATAAAATAACTGTATAGATAGAGAAAACACTTAGAATTTTTGTGACATTGATTGGATTATTACTTACGTTTGAGAGTGGTCATAATATCTTTGGAGTTCTCGACAGAACTTGAGTAAGTGTGATCTGTGTTTTGTTCGTTAGTTTTGTTCATTTGTTTGTTTGTTTTGTCCATGTCAGATTCTAAACAAATAAATATTATATATTTTTAATAAATTACGATTATTTTTATTTTTATGATTTATATATTAAAGGTTACAAGAAAAGAAATTTGTTAAGTTTATAAAATAATCTCCATAATCTCTGAATTTTTAATTTTCCGTATTTTCTAATTTACTGAGTTATAGAGTTACATGATAATAGGGTGATAGGGTTATAGTATATTTGAAGTATAAAATAATGTTTCCTTTCTTATTAAAAGTGAGCTTTGTTATGAAGTATTTAATGCGTTATTCTGATGGGTCGTGACAATCATTATGATGTTAGCGTGATTGGACGCGACGCAGATTTGTCTTTCATATTGAGGCATTAAATGTAACCTTCAGATTATTTTGAATAGCAGAAACGAAATTCAACCGCGCGCCCATTATTCCTAGTCATAAATGACAAATCATGGTATGACATTGTGATACAAGTTTATTATTCATCAAAATTGTTACATCTTCATACAAACTAATTAATCGTTTCTAACCATAATTATTGTCTCATTGCCTACTTGCAGTTTGCAAAACTAAGTTAACAACAATACTATTAGAAAACCTAATTATTTACTTTAATAAAAGTATTATTAAAAATTTAGCTAGCAAAGAATCAATTGCACAGCATAAATTTCAGAAAAGTTTTGAAATGGCCAATGTATTTGAATAGGTCGATTATTAGGATTTATTCCTCACTATATTAGTCTTTACCCTTTTTCTTTGATTGTATTGCTCGTATAAGTTTCCTATATGTGCGAGTGCCCGCTCATTCGATACGAAAAACTCCCAACTCTAAAACCGATTGTACAGTCTACATTACCTACAAAGTGGAGTAAATCAACAATCGATTCTGTTTTCTACTGCAACGCGTGTTGTGCCATGATTTAGCCGAGACCCAATCCGTGCTGAAACAGCGTGCGTACGAGTAAGCGAGCGAACCACTGAGGCGATTCACACGCGTATTATTGCTAAAGCTGAACGTACAGCCAATACCGAATAATGTCGAGTTTTCCATAGAAGTTACCACGAGTATTGTGTTTTATTTTATTATTAATTCACTTTTCTGCGCCGCTATGTGAAGAGAGTTCACATTATCGCTAGCTGGGCGAGTGTGGCTTTTCATTAATCAGGCCGCAAGCGTCAGCCATACACTAGCCTGCAGAAATCATTCACGTCATAGTGGCACCAAACGGAGGGCGAAAATAAATTAAATTAAAGTGTGCAAATGTGGAAAATATTTCTATTTTATTTTAGAAAGACATAGAGGGGAAAAAGGATTCCCAATACCAAAGAGTTCTCCAAAGCCTGAGAATGCTAAAAAAGAGAGTGCTTGAGAAAACAATTATACCGAGTGGAAATATCTCGAATTACATAGAATCTGAAATAGCTAACAACAGGCTAACAACAATCAGGCTGCCGAGAATGTGACCCAAGCCATAACCTTCGGTGAAATGAGAAGAGATGCCATTGCCGATGACGACTTCGATATGGAGGATGTAGAACTAGTTGAAGCCACAACGTGGTTGCAAGAAGAAGAGAGAGAGAGAGACAAAGCTCAAGGATTCGGTCAACTAGATACAATCCAAATGGCCGAGGATTTACTGGCTAAAGACAACCAGATATAAACTAGAAACGGTTGCCGTTCTCAAAGCCAAATTAGCCACACAAGAGTAAGTAAAGGAATAAGAAATTATTGAGATTATTGCTGACAACCGTGAAGCGTAGATGTAATGCGTTAGAAATCAATACCAAGCCCTCTTCGATCCGGGTGCCGTTGTTTCTGTAGTCGGACCCGAGATTGCCCAACGTTTAAATAGCCGCCTATGCAAATCGTCAGCTATTATCCTCTCAGTAACGGGGATACCTGCGCCGATTCTCGATCTTTTACCCGCGCCGCAAACAAGGTTAGGCACCCTATCTTAGGTAAGGACTTTGAGGATGCGTTTAAAGAAGACACTGATCACTGAGGATGTTAGAGAGCAGACTCGAGGCCATTGAGGAAATTCAATATTAAGGAAGATCAACTGAGTACCGTAATTTATGCAGAATGCGCTGGGTTATCCCTGCCTGAGGTGCTTAAGGGGTTATGACAGGGTTAACATCGAACAAAAAAAAAGAAGATGCCCACGGATATAGATGATTCCTGCCCCCAAAGGTAAACGTACGAAAACCATTCCATCCTCTGAAGAATGAAAAAATATCAATTTTGGTAAAAGAATTAGTCCCCATAACCCCCAGGAACCAGAGATATATACAAATTAAGTTTTCACCCCCTTTAATACTTAAAACATTTTTAATTATTGCATAAAAAAAGATAGCACCATACGATTTCGGAGTTTGAAGACTTATTCAATAGGCCTTTGAAATATCTATATTATGAGATAGATTTAAACTCAGTGACGTACCTCTAAACCAATTTTCTGGAGTGATATACAGTTTCTCTTAGCTACCCTTGTTGCATTTTTCTTCGAAAAGAAATCCTTTGCACCATACGATTTTTGGATTTTCAGGACTCATTTGATAGGTGCTTCGAATACCTATGAGACAAGATGAATGAAAAATCAGCGACGCCCCCCTAAACCGATTTTCCAGTGCAATATGTAGTTTTTTACAGCCACACCCAGTCGTATTTTTCTTCGAAAATAAGCCCTTCGCATCATACGATTTTGGATTTTAAGGGCTCATTTGATAGGTACTTCCAATATCTATCAGGCAAGATGAATGAAAAATCAGCGAGGCACCCCTAAATCGATTTTCCAGGGCAATATACAGTTTTTTACAGCCACCCCTATGACATTGTTTTCCGAAAACTAAACCTTTGCAGCGTACGATTTTGGATTTTAAGGGCTC
The DNA here is from genome assembly GCA_018906965.1 of Philotrypesis tridentata. NCBI lineage: Eukaryota > Metazoa > Arthropoda > Insecta > Hymenoptera > Pteromalidae > Philotrypesis > Philotrypesis tridentata. The sequence continues at coordinate 10,659 of JACCIB010000143.1, forward strand.
ATTTAATAGGCGCTTCGAATATGTAGAAGGCTAGATGAATGAAAAATCAGCGACGCACCCTTAAACCGATTTTCCAGGGCAATATGGTACAAAGGGTCAGTTTTCGAAGAACAATGTCATAGAGGTGGCTGTATAAAACTGTATATGCCACTGGAAAATCGATTTAAGGGTGCGTCGCTGATTTTTCATTCATCTCGCCTGATAGATATTGGAAGCACCTATCATATGAGCCCTTAAAATCCAAAATCGTATGGTGCAAAGGGTCAGTTTTCCAAGAACAATGTAATAGGGATGGCTGTAGAAAACTGTATATTGCCCTGGAAAATTGGTTTAGGGGTGCGTCGCTGATTTTTCGTTCATCTCGCCTCATAGATATTCGAAGCACCTATCATATGAGCCCTTAAAAGCCAAAATCGTATGATGTAAAAAGCTTGTTTTCGAAGAAAAATGCAACGGGAGTGGTTTAAAAAGCTATATATTGCATTGGAAAATTGGTTTAAGGGTGCGTCGCTGAAATTCGTTCATCTCGCCTCATAGATATTGGAAGCACCTATCAAATGAGCCCTTAAAATCCAAAATCGTATGATGTAAAAAGCATGTTTTCGAAGAAAAATGCAACGGGAGTGGTTTAAAAAGCTATATATTGCATTGGAAAATTGGTTTAAGGGTGCGTCGCTGAAATTCGTTCATCTCGCCTCATAGATATTCGAAGGACCTATCATATGAGCCCTTAAAATCCAAAATCGTATGGTGCAAAGGGTCAGTTTTCCAAGAACAATGTAATAGGGATGGCTGTAGAAAACTGTATATTGCCCTGGAAAATTGGTTTAGGGGTGCGTCGCTGATTTTTCATTCATCTTGCCTGATAGATATTGGAAGCACCTATCAAATGAGCCCTTAAAATCCAAAATCGTATGATGTAAAAGGCTTGTTTTCGAAGAAAAATGCAACGGGAGTGGTTTAAAAAGCTATATATTGCATTGGAAAATTGGTTCAAAGGTGCGTCGCTGAAATTCGTTCATCTCGCCTCATAGATATTGGAAGCACCTATCAAATGAGTCCTGAAAATCCAAAATTGTATGAGACGAAGGGCTTATTGTCGAAGAAAAATGCGACTGGGGTGTGGCTGTAAAAAACTACATATTGCACTGGAAAATCGGTTTAGGGGGGGCGTCACTGATTTTTCATTCATCTTGTCTTATAGGTATTCGAAGCACCTATCAAATGAGTCCTGGAAATCCAAAATCGTATGAGACGAAGGGCTTATTGTCGAAGAAAAATGCGACTGGGGTGTGGCTGTAAAAAACTACATATTGCACTGGAAAATCGGTTTAGGGGGGCGTCGCTGATGTTTCTTTCATCTTGTCTTATAGGTATTCGAAGCACCTATCAAATGAGTCCTGAAAATCCAAAATCGTATTGAGCAAAGGATTTGTTTTCGAAGAAAAATGCAATAAGAGTAGTTTAAAAAACTGAATAACACTCTAGAAAATTGGTGTAGGGGTGCGTCGCTGAGTTTAAATCTATCTCATAATATAGACATTTCAACGGCCTATCGAATAAGCGTTCAAACTCCGAAATCGTATGGTGCTATCTTTCTTTATGCAATAATTAAAAATGTTTTAAGTATTAAAAGGGGTGAAAACTTAATTTGTATATATCTCTGGTTCCTGAGGGTTATGGGGACTAATTCTTTTACCAAAATTTATATTTTTTCTTTCTCCAGATGATGGCATGGTTTTCTTACGTTTCCCTTTGGGGGCCGGAATTATCCATATCGGTGGGCATCCTCCTTTTTTTTGGAAAGCTGTCAACATTTCATTATGCAATCATAATAAAACTGCTTGTATTTTGAAATGTTTATGAAGACCTTTAATTTGAACTATTGAACTATTGAAAATATAAATTTTTTATCTCACAAATCTATTGTTATTAAGACATGTATTTTACTGTAGTTTTTTACGGTGTGCACGATTCTAACCGTTTGGGTTGACGAAATCAAAAGCTTAATATCTCATTTTTCTCCTTAGAACCTGTACTACAAACGAAGTGGAGCACTTCTTTAATAAATTTTTTTTCCATTTTTACAAACCAGTCTGTGTCATCTTTTTCCAAGTCGTTTTTATCATTTAAAAAAAAAATGACAAACTGGTTTGTAAAAATGGAAAAAAAATTTATTAAAGAAGTGCTCCACTTCGTTTGTAGTACAGGTTCTAAGGAGAAAAATGAGATATTAAGCTTTTGATTTCGTCAACCCAAACGGTTAGAATCGTGCACACCGTAAAAAACTACAGTAAAATACATGTCTTAATAACAACAGATTTGTGAGATAAAAAATTAATATTTTCAATAGTTCAATAGTTCAAATTGAAGGTCTCCATAAACATTTTAAAATACAAGCAGTTTTATTATGATTGCCTAAATAATGAAATGCTGACAGCTATCCAAAAAAAAAAAAATTTTTTTTTGATGGTTAAACCTGTCATAACCACCTAAGCGTTACAGGGAGCCCGAAGGAACCGTCTACAAGGAAGTACGAAGACGATACCGCTCCCGTACACTCCCAGACCCCGGTAAGGATACCTCGAGGCAATATCCAGAGCCACAGATGTCTCCACCACCCACCCTGTTTGAAGGCCGGGAGGGGAAGGACCTACGCCACCCGAGAGGACGCGCGACCAAGTCGATCCCCGATAGACACCTCGGAACTCGGACACAGCTGTAGGAGAGAGCTCGAGAGGTGTACGACATAGCTCAAAAGTACTAAGAATCCTCGAGGGGATGGGTGACCTACCTCCGGATCTCCGGGAGGCCAAGCTGCATCAAATATTCCCGCCGAGCACCAGTCGCTATACCACCAGCCGACAAGATTCGGCCATAAGAGAAGAAGATGAGTAAAAACAAACAAATAATGTAAGTCTCGAAATTTATATTTTTGATTTTCTTTTAAACAACAGCTGCAAGAGAATGAGACGAAGATATCCCAAATGCGCGAGCGTAGCCACGCCGCAACAGCGCCGAACAAGGCTGTTTTAGGTATGGGGAGACCGCCTGCAACAAAGAGACCTTGCCAGAGCCGGGAGTCAATAGTCTCGCCAATATTGACAATTGACTATTAATCGGCAAGGGTGACAACTGAAGAAAGACACTCTCGTGGGTCATTCCGGCTCCCCTTAGTTAAAAGCTAAAAATACCAGAGATACTAAAGGTTTGGAAGGGGGCGTGCCGGGAGGTATCAAATCCAGCAAACGCCTGCAACCGATCTATGAGAAAAATATGTAATCAACTTACATATGTCTCAACAGGAGGAGAATTGGCCACCTATACAGCAATCATCTGAGCTGGAGCCGCACCAAGCTGTCGCGAGAGATGCGTAGTGCTAAAAGTCAGTCGCCGCTCCAACGGTTCATTGCGGATGCCGGAAACAGCAGCACAGTGGCGAGTAGAGAGCGCGCCAAAAAAGAATAAAATAAATGTTATAAAATATATGTTAACGAGCGACATTGTCATACTGAACCTCGAAGCAGTAGCAGCAGTTAGCAGAGAGCCCCTTGAATGAATTTTCGTGCATACGAGTAGCTTTTGCGTAAGGTTAAAAAAGGTTGCCTACAGGAAGGAGTTTGGCCTCATACACTGTAATGATGCATGGTGGATAGCCTTATTAAAATACCTCATGAGTAAGGCATATATTCACACTCATTTGTGGATCATGTGGCTATTGGGTAATACGACACCATATACGTAGGTAGACGAAGATAGCCGTGTATACTTGGGGAATAACATTGCGTCTTATGGGGGTCAGACGTATTTGTACTTTTACAGCAAATTTCGTAAATAAACAGTACCTAAGGATAGTCAAATTGGATTAAGCAATGTTTTTTGAAAATGTTTAGAAATATTGAATTACTGAACTCTTGATATAATATTTAGAAACATACACTTAAGTACCAACATTTGAAGAACATTGTTAAACCAACACTTACGTACCAACATTTGAAGAACATTGTTAAACTTGCTATTATGCTACACAATTCGTTAGCTCTTCGGATTGCCTGTGCAGCAGACTAGCAGGTTTAACCTAAAATTATGGTACTTAATTGCATGTTTCTAAATATTAGATCAAGAATTCAGTAATAACATATTCAGAAAACATTGCTTAATCCAATTTCACTAGCCTTAGGGACTGTTTATTTATGAAATTTGCTGTAAAACAATAGATACGTCCGGCTCCCATAAGACGAAATGTTATTTCCCGATCATACGCAGCCATCTTCGTCTACCTATGTATATGGTGTAGTACCCAATGCCACATGATCCACAAATGAGTGTGAATATATGCCTTACTCATGAGGTATTTTAATAAGGCTATCCACCATGCATCATTACAGTGTATGAGGCCAAACTCCTTCCTGTAGGCAACCTTTTTTAACCTTACGCAAAAACTACTCGTATGCACAAAAATTCATTCAAGGGGCTCTCTGCTAACTGCTGCTACTGCATCGAGGTTCAGTATGACAATGTCGCTCGTTAATATATATTTTATAACATTTATTTTGTTCTTTTTTGGCACGCTCTCTGCTCGCCACTGTGCTGCTGTTTCCGGCATCCGCAATGAACCATTGGTGCGGCGACTGACTTTCAGCACTACGCATCTCTCGTGACGGCGTGGTGCAGCTCCAGCTCGGATGATTGCTGTATAGATGGCCAATTCTCCTCCTGTTCAGACATATGTAAGTTGATTACATATTTTTCTCATAGATCGGTTGCAGGCGTTTGCTGTATTTGATACCTCCCGGCACGCCCCCTTCCAAACCTTTAGTATCTCTGGTATTCTTATCTTTTAACTAAGGGGAGCCGGAATGATACACGAGAGTGTCTTTCTTCAGTTGTCACCCTTGCCGATTAATAGTCAATTGTCAGTATTGGCGAGACTGTTGACTCCCGGCTCTGGCAAGGTCTCTTTGTTGCAGGCGGTCTCCCCATACCTAAAACAGCCTTGTTCGGCGCTGTTGCGGCGTGGCTACGCTCGCGCATTTGGGATATCTTCATCTCATTCTCTTGCAGCTGTTGTTTAAAAGAAAATCAAAAATACAAATTTTCGAGACTTACATTATTTGTTCGTTTTTACGCATCTTCTTCTCTTATGGCCGAATCTTGTCGGCTGGTGGTATGGCGGCTGGTGCTCGGCGATGAGGAGCTATGCATATGCTTTCCCTCATCCCTCCAGCGTTTCCCCCACTCTTCACGCCCTCGGCGACTTTGACCATTTTTTTAACACACTTACACACATTTTAGAGAAAATCGGCAAAATGTATCTTATTGCGCAAATCGTCAACTTTTTAAAACGCTGTTTAACCCGTTAAGGCCCAAAACGCCCCTAATGGTACACCTCTCTTTCGGCCACCATAACTCGTGCAACTCAACGTACAAAAAATCGAGAGATACACTATTTTGAAGCTTAAGATCTCCCCTTTCCAATGGTATGCCCAAAAATGCGATAAAAACTTGTTTATTATGTGTAAATATGGTTTAAATAAAAAAAACACGGTTTTTTCAAAATTTTTTTTTATAAAATCAAGTTTTTCGAATGGTTCTCGCTTTGGAAACCACTTGGAACCTCAATAACTGGTGGCATAAATGTCTAAGCTTTCATAATATGCGGGTCCGAAATCGATTTTTCATCTCGGTGTTTTCAAAATGGCGCATTAATGACAGAATTTTTGCCAAAACATTCATGAATTTTTTACTTGAAAAGTATGAATTTTTCGAAAAAGTCAAAGAGAAGAAAAAGTTCTTAGAATCACTTGTATAATATATCAGAATTTTTTCGAAAAGTTATAAGCAATTTTTTGAATTTTGCAAATTGTCAATTTTTGAAAATTTTCATAATTGCTGAAAATTTTTTGGAAAAATTCGAGTGTATTCTTTGCTTAATTCTAAAAACTTTTTATTCTTGATAATTTTTCATATAAATTTTGTTGTTTTTGAAAAAAAAATTCATAATGATTTACATATTCAGCAATTATGTAGACATTTATGAATTTTTTACTCAAAAACAAATTTGGCAAAAATTCTGTCATTAATGCGCCATTTTGAAAACACCGAGATGAAAAATCGATTTCGGACCCGCATATTATGAAAGCTTAGACATTTATGCCACCAGTTATTGAGGTTCTAAGTGGTTTCCAAAGCAAGAACCATTCGAAAAACTTGATTTTATAAAAAAAAATTTTGAAAAAACCGTGTTTTTTTTATTTATACTATATTTACACATAATAAACAAGTTTTTTATCGCATTTTTGGGCATACTATTGGAAAGGGGAGATCTTAAGCTTCAAAATAGTGTATCTCTCGATTTTTTGTATGTTGAATTGCACAAGTTATGGTAGCCGAAAGAGCGGTGTACCATTAGGGGCGTTTTGGGCCTTAACGGGTTAAAATTGAAATCGGACCATAATTGTCTAATTCGGAGCGTGTGCACGTTAGGTGATCCAAAATTTCAGATCGTAATACCACGAAAAATAATTGCTTTACAGTGTTCATTTTTTTTAATAAAGTACCTACATATATCTTCTTATTCTCAAAATTTTAAGTCTTTAGCTCAAAAAATGGCTGAGAAACAATTTTTCAAAAAAAGGCCTATTTTATACCAACCCTTTCTTTCTAATCATCTCAGTTTCTATTAATCGTACCGAGCTTTTAAATAGCGCATTTTGGCTAGCATCAATAAAATTAAATTTTTGAAAATTTGAATCCCTACCATTAAAAAGAGCACCTTGTAATACCGAGAAAATAGTAGTTCCTACATTTTTGCCATGCAAGTTAATTACATGGTGACGATTCAAACTTAGATCTATTGAGACATGTTTTTTAATGCAGATTTTTGCGGTGTGCACGATTTTAAACCTCTGAGTGGACGAATGAGACGACTGACATCTCATTTTACTCCTTGAAACTTACACTAAAACTTGAGCAACGCACATTTTTATTAAAAAATTTATTATTTTTTTTTCAAACAAGTTCACTAACTTTTTTGTTCATTTTATGTTAACATTTTTTTTGTTAAGATTTCTATTAATTTTTAATCAATTTGTAAAAAACTAGATGACATGTCTCAATAGTAATAGATTTATGAGATGTAAAATCAATAGTTTGAAATGTTCTATCCCGTCAATTGAGGTATACAAATGAGAACTTTAAAATTCTGATTACTTAAATAAAAAATTTTCTACAGCTTCAAAATAGAACATATTTTTTCAGTTATTTCACAGGTTTAACCCCTTTAGCGGTCAGGCCTAGGTTAAAATACTAAAAAAATCGATATTTTTTAACACCTGCAAATCATGAGCAACCACCATCAACAGCATCGAGCACCAATTTAACATTGAGAAATCATCAGCAACTACATACAAGTACAGTCGCTAGCTTTTCAAGAAGTATGCCTGATACACTTCTATCAAAATATGGAACACAGTAAAGAAGTGTTCCTCCGTCGAGATCCAGATACAAATTAAAAGGAGAATACATACAAGCTGGTATCGTCAAGAATAAAATATTTGATATTTCCTTGATGTTCACAGAATTATAGGAATCTGGTCTGTAAAGCTAGCGGTAGCTAATGGTAGCGATGTCAAATTTGATGAAATTGATACAGGAGGTCTCGGTACTACTCTGCCACTTGCACTGGATAACACAAAGCTGCTTTCATTTAGTCCAGTAGAAAAATTGGTAAGCAACATAATGCGTATGAAATCAATAGCAGTAGTGAAACTGAAGAGGATGAGCATGAGATTGAGATTCTCTTAGATGATGGCTCTTGAAGGAAATGAGTTATTCTTCCTTTCAAGGTGTATCTGCACTGATACGCTATGCAAATGCAAAAGTGATTGATGCATCTCTCAAACAATCACTTTGTAAAGTTTGTAAAAATCATCTAGAAGAAGACACTGAATGGTTCAAAGAGTGGTTCGAGGTGCATCAAAATAGGTGTTCAGACAATCGCCAAGTTAAGAAGGTCAGATACAAGAATTACATTGGTAATGGTGATTCAAAAGTTTACAAAGCTCTTTGCGGTGCCACACAGTATGAAGAGTATTTCACCATTCAGCAAAAAGAATGTGTTGGACACGTGTAGAAAAGAATGAAAATTAGACTAAGAAACCTCAAAAAGAGCTTAACAGGAAAAAAATTATCCGAGGGTATATAGGCATTCGTGGGAAAAGTCATCTAACTGCTCTAAGGATTGATCAGTTGACAAAGTATTATGACAATGACATCCAAGGCCATAATGATTCAATTGAAAAAATGTCGAACGCCATTTGTGCAAAATTTTTCACAAAAAGTCAACTGATTTGCAGCCCAGTTTTTGAGTGTGATTTATGGTTATCCATGTATGAGTTCCTATACCAAAAAAGTAAAAATTGATGGCAAATAAAATTATTACATGTTACGAGTTAATTTTTCATGGATTTAAAGTAAAATAAATTATAATCTATTAATTTGAATTAGATATAGTGTACTATATCTTATGTAAAAGTGTGTATGTATTGTAGCAGGTTCTTATAACTAAAGCAAATAAATACTTTGATGCACAGAGAATGCATACTGTTAAATTTATGTTAGAACAAGTTAAATAATCATGACTCATGTCTTATAATTTTTGCATGTTATTAAACTTTATCATTGTGACTAGCGAAAAAAATCAAATGGATTATTAGTTGGACTAAAATCCGATACCTTTAAATTTCTAATCATATGCTTGATCATTAGTTAATTTATTTTCTCCTTTAAGGCAGTTATCCCCTTGTAAAATAAGGTCATAAATAATTGGTATAGAAGGAATATTAGAAGTTCAGAGGTGTCGGGTTTTAGACCAGCTAATAATCCATCTGATTTTTGTCATTATTCATCAGCATAAAGTTTGAATAACATGTAAAAGTTACGCAAGTCGTAAACCAATTATTTATTATTGTTTCAACATAAATTTAACAATTAACATAAGTTCAACATAAGTTTAGTAATTAAAGCATGCCTGGATTTTGTCCTTGTGAATAGTGAATAGAAATCAGATGAATTAATAGCTGAGCTAAAACCCGATACCTCTATATTTCGAACCATATGCTTGATCAATATTACAATAATTATTTAAAACTTAAACATTTATTAAATTAAAATGAGCTCAACTTATTGCTCTGGCTTTTTTATACGTACACTTTTAGCTCTGAAACGTCTCAGGATACCCAAAAATATTTATGTATTGTAAAATCTCAATAATTAGTAAATACTGAAAAAACGGATTACTATTCTATACAAATTTAAGTATGAACTTAGTAAATATATTACTGGTTACACAAATAATTCAAATTATAGCTAATCTTATTTATTTATAATTTTATACTGTGTGCTACTCAATTTCTTTACTCTCATTTTTTTCATTTAATGCTGAGATTTTCAGGCAATTTTCATATCATAGAACAGAAAAAAAAATTCTAGCAGAAACATTTGGAAATATATACCTATTACCCTACAACTATTGATAGGCAAAAAATACTACAATATAACCAAATTATATAATTATATATAATTTTGAGCTGAAAGCTCAACAAATCCTTCTATTTGTTAGGCCTGTTTACTTTAAAATAAATAAACATAATAAATGTATATTACCATCAACACATTTCAATTTTTTTACATTTCCGTACTCAATGTCGTTTACAACGACGAAGCATTCAGGTAAGTCTAGAAAATTCTTTTTTCTCTTTTTTTTCTGCATCTGAAAAATTCATTATATAATTATAAAATAAATAAGGATAGAAAAAGAATAAATACATAGCTTTCTCTTTGAGAATTAGCAATAATGATAACTATCACAGCTTACCTGCTTTTTCTTTATTTTCTTGTTCATAGTCAGCGCCATAACAACAAAAAAAACACAATAAACTTTAAAAGTATAAACTTTAAAACTTTAAAAGTATTTAAATACTTTACAACAATAATAGTTGCGTATTGCATGCGCTCCCTGGCAAAACGCTAACAACCGTTTTTGGGTTGTTAATGCGGTTGCAGTTCTAACCGTGAGGCTCCCCCTAAGTAAGCAATGGTGAACAAAGCGAGAAGCTTTCGGCTGGTTTTCGCAGTCGTTGTAGTAGGATGTATTACCTACTGAGAAATTATTCCGTCAACAGATGGCGATATCTGCTTTGCAAGCCTCGAAAATTAAGAGCTGTACACAAGTGGAAAATTGAAAAACCGCAACCAAATCATTACAGCATATCGCATAACACTCAACACAATTTTATAATTCATTACTCCATTATAATGATTATGTATTGTTATGCTTTAGTAAATTAATTATCGTTAATACATATCACATATTTATTAATTGTTAATTTACACTTAAAATCTTCAAAAAGTATTTTTTTTGTTGTTTACATAAACTTTTCTCACTCACTATATAATGAAAAAAAATTTTAAATTATATTAAAAACAACTGCTTACAACAATTAATATTACGTTACCAATCATTAATCGTGTTTTTTATTTTTGAGTTCACAATTTCTCTAATAAGAAATCGAACTATCTTTTCTGCAATTGAAATATATCATTACCTTAACAGTTTTGAAGAGAAAATAATTTATAATACATATTATTAAAATATTATATATCTTTTCGAAAACACTCATATATCTCCCGAGTGGATGAAACATGATCTACAGTATTATCATCTTTTGGATTTTTTTATATAAACAGACTTAAAGTACACGAAAAGACCTTCAATTTGCATACAAATTTGTCTGGATCGGATGCACTGATCAAAAGATACGCATTTTCGAAGACAACAAACACTGTTTCAGGTGTTTAAAAAAGTAGCAAATTTTAGGTTTTTTCTTTCAAATTTTAGGTTTTTTCATTCAAATTTTGATGCTGGCATTCGCTTTCAAAGGTTACTAGCTTAAATTAAAGCTCTTTTCTTCTACTATTCTGCCAATAAGACTAAATTAAAATGTTTGAATTTAAAAGCATATATTATATATCTATACTTACGTTTACCTCCATATTTTTTTTCCTCCGAATTTTCTCTTCTTCGGGTACAATTATAATGAATTTGAGTATTTTTACGAAAAAATTATAAGTTTGCTACAAATTATAATACAATACACATCACGCAAAAAATATCTTGTCAAAATATAAATTGTTTATATGAAAAAATCTATTAGGTCCGTCACGAAGAATATTAGAAAATAATTGATACGTATTTTTTCTTTTTTCAATTAAACAATTATTAACAACGATACAGCGCATTGAAACATCTCGTGACGTCACGATGTGAGTTTCGGTATGGGCATTAGTATATCTATATAGGTGTGTATTATGACGTCAGGAAATTTTCAACGTGCTGTAGCGTTGTTAATAATTGTTTGATTGAAAAAAGAAAAAATACGTATCGATTATTTTTTAATATTGTACGTGACGGACCTGATAGATTTTTTCATTGAAAAAACATATTGTGTTATATCTAGAGTTGTAATAAACTTTACAGAATAATTTTAATTGACTTTTACTTATTGTAATGAATATAATTATTAAAATTTGGTTTTATTCTTAAAACATAAGAAAGGATGCACTGATCAAAAGATATGCTCTTTTCAAGACAACGAACTCTGTTTCAGGCGCTTACAAAAATAGCCAATTTTACATTTTTTTCTTTCAACTTTTGATCCAGGCATACGCTTTTAACGGTTAAATAGCTAAAACTAAAGCTTGAACGGTGAATAGCTAAAACTAAAATTTGAACTAACCAACAAAAAAGTAGAAGAAAAAAGCTTTAATTTGAGTTATTAAACATTAAAAAGGCACAATTAAACACAACTGCAGCATTTGAATAAAAGGAAAAATCTTTGCGAATTTGCCAAAATCGGGTAATTTCATGGAAAAAAGCTAGATTTGCATTTTTTCAAATCCTCATATCTTCCGATCTAGCCGACAGATTTCAAAGTTTAATCGCTCAAATTGCAGCTCGTATCTTCTACTTTTTTCTAACTTATATGAAGTTTAAGTTTATTATGCGGTGCACTATACATATAATCTTCTCAAAATCAGTAGAAAACGATATACTTAAGAAGCATACACTGTGTTCATCACATACTCTGATAAATTAGTATGAAAGTGGAAGAATAGAGCTTTAATTTGAGGTATTAAACTTGTAAAACGATTCGTTGGATCGAAAATTATGAGGGTTTAAATATGAAGAGAAGAACGATTATTTTAACGCTCTTTTGCATGTAAACGTTTCTTCAAATCCTTTTCAATTTTGATCCAGTCGCGCATTTTCAACGTTTAGTACCTGAAATCAAAGCTCTTTTCTTCTACTTTCATTCTAATTTAACATAGTTGAAATTTTCTTAAACTTCAGATAATCTAGAAAACAAGAAGAAAATAATAGATTTAATTTGAGCTATTAATCTTTGAAAACGGTCGGTTGAATCGGAAGGTACAAGGATTTGAAAAAAGGCACATTTCGCTTTTTCTCATGAAATTACTCAATTTTGGCAAATCCAGAGATTTTCATCTCCTTGAAATCCTATTAACTTTTGAGCCAGCCGTGTGTTACGAAAGTTTGATAGCTTAAATTAAAGCTTTTCTTTTTCTTTTGTGCCAATTAGTCTAAATTTAAAATTTATTACGTATTGTGCTATATAGAATATGCTATGTATAATATACACTGTATATGTGTAAACGTATGTAGAGAAATAAAATTTTTCATGCAATTAACGCGAAATGAACCGATTTTTTAAATTCGAAATTCCCTGTGATTTTTAACAAATTGTCACGTACGAGCTTTTGGGCTCAGGTGACCGCCGGCGAAGCTGGGGTAGCGCCTCGCGCGGGAGCGCGTGAGCCGGAGCGTTCTCACGCACAAAGTGCAAGCTTGCACTTTGTGCTGGAGACTGCAGCCTCCGACTTGTCGCATCGGAGGCTTCGCAGGCAGAACACCGGCGACCGCAGAACAGAGCAGAGCTCTCCTAATCCGCGAATAAAGACCTCCAACTCCAACTTGGCCTTCTTACTCCAAGACGCAACACCCCTACATCCCATCTGGCATCCCTTGGGGGACTTGGACGCTAAGTCGGTCCAAGCGAAGTTTGGAAAGGAATTAGGAAAATTGGGCATTTTTTTCCCCGAGTTCGGACGAACCCCGCGCGACTTCGACGCCGCGGAAGTTCACATTCGATCAGTGAACAACTGAAGAGCAGCAACACGTGCTTCAGGAATTTTTCCTCATTCGTCCGTCCATCCGAACGGGAAAAAGCTCGGGTCGCCGAGGCTCGGAAAATTTTTTTTTCTCTCCTTCCGAGCTCAAAAACATTTTTAATAAGCGGAGCATCGGACAATATATCACCGCTCCCGTGTGAACCGTAATAAGTGAATAGTGCAGTGCTCGTGGACTAGTCTTCAGCTGGTGTCAATCATCAAGTAAATAGAAAGAAAAAGGGACAACATAATTTGACACATAAGCCAGTGGAACCAGCGCCAGCCGACTACGCTACATCAGTGCAGCGAATAAGTGCGGGTTTGCCAAAGAACTCAGGAGGCCACAAGACACAAACCATAAAGACGAGCACCGCCAGCAGCGAGTTCACACAACAACACGTGCTCCGCTCAGCAACGTCTGAGCGAGAGCTAACCTTCGCAATCGCCGGCGAGCGTGCGAAGTCCGCAAAGCCGACCTCGACCAACCAAGCTCGCCTGAGCCACCGAGGGACATCCCAGGGACCATACCGCTGGGGACGTCACAGCAGCAGGACCAGCCACACCCACCGTCGCAGCAGTCAGCACCGCAGCAGCCAATACCGCCCGATCGTTCCAGCCATCACCATCATGCGAGCTTCCAGCATCGTCATCGCTTTGTAAGTACGCTTGGATTGTTCACTCGGCTTGGCATTCGCGAATTATTTACCTTCGCCTTTCATTCGGTATTCGCGATTTAGAACCCATAGAAACCGAAACGTTTCACGCGAACTTCCGCGCAAATGACGCGAATCAAGCTAATGAAAACAGCGAAGAGCATAACGGGGTCGCGCACCCAGCGAGGCAACGGTGACGACGAAAAGCGCAACAAAGCGGAGAGCGATCCCGAGACAAAAAAAAGATTATTGCAGGCGCGCAAAATTTTTTTAAATTATAACCGACTGTCGCCGGACACGCAGCGACGATTGCGGCGCACACTGAGTCAGGAAAGTGTGCAGTCGGTCCCCTCCAGCGAGAGCCGAAAAAGAGACGCGCGGATGGCCGACGGCTGGAACGAGATGCGCGATAACCTATTGGATAGACATAGGGATAAGCCGCGCGATAGCAATCCCACACAATTCTCGGTGGATGAGAGCCGCGAGTCAGCAAAAGCAGCGGATCCCACAGTACAGCCGGGAGCGCCGACAGGCACCGGGGCAATCTATGGCGAGGCGGCAAGCGAAGATCCGCTGGGGATCACCGAATTACGCCGCCGATTCGACGGGTTAGACATCGGCACAGAGCGTTGGGAGAGCGTTTGGGGCCCACTCGGCAAACCATTCAAAACCACCGATCGTCTCAGAATCGGCGAGCGCTGCATGGCGGGCGTCGGCAACCTGCTCGAAATTAAAAATATCGCGAACGTTAAAGTATCGGACCTAGCAGCGTCCGAAACTCGATCCATCGACGAGCGAGAAGTGGCAGCGCAAATTCGCGAAATGAGCCGTGCACAGGGGCTATCGTTCGACCGAATCTCGGTAACCGGCCGCGATGCAGCACAGGACAATCCGCGCAAGAAGGAGCAAGCGAGTGGCGACCGGTTGCTCTTCACGAGCGCGGAAAGCGCCGATGCCGAAACGATGGCGTTGATCGCGCGAGTGCTGGCCAACCGTACACCGGACAAAATCTTCAACATCATGCGCGCGGGCATGGCGAACGATACCACGAGCAACGCGAAAGCGCGCGCGAGCGGAGGCGACGGGATCGCAACCAGCTCTGTGAGAAGCCTCGTGGTCGAGAAAACCCCAAAGAACGGGCGAGCGCCCCCGAGAAATAATCGAGCAGGCGCGGGTGATCCGGACGATCAGCCAAGCAGCGATCCGGACGACGTCGGGTCCGAAAGCAGTTTCTTCTCAAACTCTCTATATGAGTCGGACTTCAGTAGTAGCTCGGCTAGCACATACAACAGAACAGTACGCTATAGGCAGCCACGCCGAGAGAGACGGCGCGAAAGACGTAACGGCAGCCGTGAAAGTCGTCGCGAACGACGCGAAAGATACGACAGCAGCCGAGAGAGTCGTCGCGTACGGCGCGAAAGGCGCGACGGCAGCCGAGAGAGTCGGCGAGAGAGACGTGACGATGACCGAGAGAACCGCCGGTCAGGGCGCGAGGGCAGCCGTGAAAGTCGTCGCGAACGGCGCGAAAGATACAACGGTAGCCGAGAAAGTCGCCGGGAAAGACGCAACGACAGCCAAGAAAGTCGTCGCGAACGGCGCGAAAGATACGACGGTAGCCGTGAGAGCCGCCGGGAAAGACGCAACGACAGCCAAGAGAGTCGGCGCGAACAGCGCGAAGGGCGCGACGGCAGCCGAGAGAGTCGGCAAGAGAGACGTGGCGACGACCGAGAGAGCCGCCGGTCAGGGCGCGAGGGACGCGAGGGTGGCCAAGACGGCCAACGCAGGCGAAGCAGCGGCGACAGGGATAATCGTCGCGAAAGGCGCGACGAGAGCCGCGATAGCAGGCGCCGGCGCGAGCGAAGCGACAGCCGCGGAAAACGTGGCCACCGACAGCAAAGCGGCAGCCGTGATCGCCGTAAATGGGCATCGCGCGAGCAGCTACAGGTGCGTCGGAGCGAGCTGCCCCAACGGGGGCCTCCACCTTCGCCCTCGCCCCCACCATCGCCGCCCCCGTGCCAATATGCTCCACCCATATCGCCAAGCCAAACTATGGCGCTAGTGCCGGTTAATCGAGCCCAACCGCCGGCTAATTATTGGGATCACGTGAATCCGGACGGCTCTTCAGTGCCGTGCAGATTCACCCAGTTCACACAAGCGTTAAATTTGATACCGTATTTCGAGGGCGATCCGGATTCGCTGACCGGTTTCGTGACGGCCATACAGGACATTTTGACAATGTTCGGGCCGGCCTACGAGAGATGCTTATTGAGGCACATCGCGAATCGCCTCAAGGGCAAGGCCACCGACGGATTCAGAGCGAGAACCGCGACATATTCATCGGTGGAGTTGCTCTTGCGCGATCTCACCTTCCACTACGCGAATATCGGCGTCGCGGAGCAAATTCACGCAGAATTGAGAGTGATCGAGCAGGGCGCAACGGAGAGCGTAGGATCATACGGTTTTCGCGTGGAAAAACTTTACAACCGTCTGCTCACGATTATTCAATCGGCTCCAGATCTGAGCCAAGCCGACAGAGACTCGCGCGCCCGTCAGGCGAATAGCGAAATATTAGATCAGTTCTTATACGGCTTACGCGCTCCGTTGGACCATCTGACCGGTCGCTCGAACCCGAAAACGTGGCAGGAGGCCTTCACGAAAGCGATGGAGCATGAGGCCAAGCGAAGCTCCAGAACGGGCATTGTAAGCATAGCGCCGCCGCCAAAACAGTCAGCACAGGTACGCCTCACGACCACGGAGGAGATAAGTCCCGCAAACGCGCAGAACCGTGGTAGCGAAAATACAGCGAATACGCAAATGCAAGCAAGCGGTGATAACAACGATCACTGCCCATACTGCGACAAGCGCGGGCACACTCTAAGCACGTGCCGCACGATCGCTAATGACATAAAAAATAAAAAGATCAAAAACCCCCGTGGCGAAAGGAATGCGCAAGGCAGATTCCCGTATAGTAACAAGAATTATCGCGGCCACAAAGGTCGAGGCGGCGAAGGCCAGAATGAAAACCAAGGCCAAGGCAACTCGGGCGGTGGTAGCGGTAACAGCGCTGGAAACGGCGAAACAAAATCCGCCGGCGGCCAGAGCCCTAGCAATGGCAACAACAACGCAAAAAACTAGAAGGGCGCTCGCCGCGTTCCCCAAACGACGGGCGTCCTTCTGACAATAGCAATAAGTTAGATAAGTTAGTAGATAAGGTGCAAGCCCTCAAAATAAGTCCGAAATCGGACTCAAGCGGCGCCTCACAAGAGGAGCAATTGATTCCAATCGAGCCCCCAGCCAAAGCGAAAATTCTGGATTCTCAGAATTCAGAGTCGCACGTAGAACCACCTCCCGCTAATAGGGAGAGTGGCGAGTGTGCGCGTCAGCGTTCCGCCGCGGATAATTCACCATCACGGGCTGTCGACGGAAAAAAGGTACCGTCGGAATCAAAGGATCCTCAGAGTCTCGCGGCCGAGAAAAACGCGTCGGGTGAAAAAGAAGCCGGCGCGAATATAAAATTCCTCACCGCGGGAAGGCAGCCGCCAATAGTTACACTGAACTCCCAGCAGTTCAAGGAGGGCAAATGTAAGCTGTACGTAGATTCGGGCGCGGATATTTCTACGATAAAAGTAGGAAAGCTGGCAACGTGCTACCCGTTTAACCGCGATAGAAAAATAATAATTCGCGGCGTGACAGCGGGAAAGGAGCAAACGTTGGGCGTCGCGACCGTGTTTTTACACGGGGTGTTATGCGAAATGCATGTCACCCCAGATGATTTTCCGATAGATACCGACGGCATCCTAGGTATCGACGCGATGGAGGCGTTGGAGTGCAATTTGTTCACCAACGCGAGGTATCTCGAAGTTAAGGGCACAAAAGTCCCGTTCGACGCGATAGAGAGCGTAACGATACCGCCGCGCGTGAAAATGGTCATAAGCGCGCACGTGCAAGATAAAGACGCGAGCGTGGGCATGGTACCACTAATGGACCTGCACTCTGACCTTTTATTCGGAAATTTTATCGCCGAAAATAGAGGCGGCCGTATTTACGCGGTGTGTATGAACACGGGTAACGACGCGGTTACAATCCCGGTTCCAACGGTGGAACTTATAGAGTGCGAGGCCACCGAGTCAGATCCCCAAGCCCGAGCCGATGGGGACGGAGCGGACGAGGAGATCACGGGGCCCACCGCGAACTTAAGGAGAACGTTCGGCAGTAGCTGCGAAAAATACAAGGAGGTAAAATCTCGAAACGACAAGCTACAGCGCGACGACGCGGCGAGACGCGACAGAGTCATGAAAATTATGGAACTCGCGGATCTCGACGGTTGTAACGACGAAGAAAAAGAATATATTCGCGAGGTCGTGGACGAGTACGCAGGAGTATTTGGACTCGACGGCGAGCCACTAGCCGCGACGCAATTATTGAGACACAAGATTGTATTAAAATCAAACAAGCCAATACATTGCGGCCGCTTTCGATTCCCGCCCGCGATAAAAGAGCAGATGGCAATAGAGCTAGAGAAGCTACGCGAGCAGGGAATTGTAGAGCCGTCAAATTCCAACTACTCCTCGGCTCTATGGATTGTTCCAAAAAAACCTGACGCACAGGGGAACAAGCGGTTTCGGTTAGTGACTGATTTTCGGCGATTAAATGAGGAGACCGAGGGAAGCTGTCACCCTCTCCCATTCATGAGCGACATACTAGAAAATCTTGCTTCCGCGAATTACATCACGGTCATGGATCTAAAGCAGGGTTACCATCAGATCGAGATGGATCCCGCATCCGCGCACCTGACCGCATTTTACGCGCCCGACGGGAAATCGGGAAATCAGCTCCTCCAATTCAATCGTATGGCCATGGGTCTTAAGGAGGCGACGATTACATTCACCCGTGCCATGTCGCTCGCGATGCGCGGTTTACAGGGAAACGAGGTAGAAATCTATCTCGATGATCTAATGGTGTTTAGCGAAACGCTCGACGAACACCGCGAGCGCCTACGCCGCGTGATGGACCGCCTGCTCGAGGCGAACTTAACCGTAGAGCCTAAAAAATGTCAATTTTTAAAGAGAGAGGCTCACGTGCTCGGGCACATCGTCGGCGGTGGGTTCGTGAAAACGGACCCAGCAAAAATACACGCGATGGTGAATTATCCGGTGCCGACGAACGCGGATAAGGTAAAGCAAGCCATGGGCTTATTTAGCTACTACCGCCGATTCGTGAATAACTTCGCAAAAATAGCGAAACCACTATCGACGTGGCGAAAACCAACGAGACGTTTGAATGGTCGGAGAAACAAGAGTCAGCGTTCCGGGATTTGAAACGAATTTTATCAACCGAACCGGTGTTGAAAGCCCCCGATCTGAGCAAACCATTTATCGTGATAACGGATAGTAGCGATTTTGCGTTAGGCGCCATCTTGAGTCAGGGCAAATTGGGAGAAGACCAGCCATGCGCGTTCGCCTCTCGCTGCCTCAAAGGTAGCGAATTAAAATATCCAACATACGATAAAGAACTGCTAGCTATCGTATTCGCGAAAGAGCAGTTTCGCTGCTACCTATACGGCAGGCGATTCACGGTAGTAACGGACCACGAGGCTCTCAAGCATATTCATACTACGCGGAAACCCGACGTGCGCTTCAACCGTCTGAAAGCGGCTCTTATCGGCTATGATTTCGACATAGTATACCGGCCCGGCAAGAAAAACGTTAACGCGGACGCGCTCTCGCGAAACCCGGTAATCAATCCCGGCGAAGTAAACCCGAATCTGCCGCGAGAAAAGCTATACCAGCTAGCTGACGAGCAAATTAACGCGAGCCCCGACGAAGACGCTGGAGCTCCACCGGGAAGAATATTCCGGGTACGCGCGGTGAAGAAACGCGGAGCAAGCAGAGCCGCGAAGATAATACAAACGTCGTCCGACTCCGATTCGACGAAGCGAGCACAGCCGTTGAAGAAAAGACACGCGAGCCGCGCGCGTACGTATGCAAAAAATGAAGTTCTAGCCGTGAGAAACGATCGCGACGGGTTCTATCTATGCCGAGTCTTGCAAGATACGTACGACGGAGACGAGGTCATCCGAATACGCTGGTACTCGAGAGTGGAAAAAAGCAACCGACTATATAAACTCGCGTACGCTGACTCGATCGACACGCGATGCGTTCTTACGAATACGACACTGCAGCGCGTCGAGCAGTGTCGTTATCAGCTGAGCCTGAGCGAAGAAACGCGAATAAGAGAGATACTAACGCGATCCGTAGAGGCGTACGCGCTGGCGGCCGGCTCCAAGGGAGAAACGCCAACCTTGAGTGGAACCACCACGGCAAGGGAGCGAGAGCTCCAGGCAAGAACCGCGGTCGACGACTCCGCGATCGATTCAGGGCAACCCACGGACATCGTGCTGCCCCCAGGGGCATGGCGGTTCATGAGGGACATAGACCCCTTAGGCAGAGGCTCAGATCGGTCTCTGCGTAGCCGAAATTTACCAAAGGTATACACACCCGCCACAAGCAGCGAGAGTTCCGAGGGCGAGAGGCCTCCACCGTCAGGGCAAATAGCAGCCGAACATGAGCCGCTGCAGTCTTTCGTACTGCCAATAAAAGGTGCGGGAAAATTCGTAGAGTCACAGCTGAGCATTGTCGACGCGAGCTCAGATAGCGAGGTAATCGCGACACCACCACCACTACCACCCCAGCCGCCGCCCGAGCCAACGCCCGAGCTAGGTAGAACAAAGCCGCGAAATGACACAGCCAAGCTAGCCATACCGTGGCCGTGGAAAAATGGCTCGCAATCGAAAAAATTAGGCGTGCATCTCGCGAGTCGGGAAAATAACAAGCAAAAGGGGCTATGCATCGAGTTAGTCGAGCTGGCAAAGTCGACATCGCAGGAGAGTAGCTCCGCTAGGCAGACGAGATGCCGAGCCAGCGCAGATAAGCGCGGGGAACGCCGAGAGTAATGCGACTCCGGCCGATAGCGCCAAGCTGCCACCGAAGGCCAGCAGCATCACCGCTGACGCGTGCTCGCGCGAAAAACACACGCCGCAAACAAAGCAAGCGCACGAGGGTAGTCCTAAATCGAATTCGGAGCCAGAAGAAGGGGGGCCGAAGGTCGATTTCGCGAATGTACCGCGTAACTACGACCGTCGACGCGAAGAGTCAGATCTCAACTCATCGGCATCTTCGGGCAATATTCTGGTCCAAACATACATACGAAAAAGCAAATGTATGGAACCATTAGCGCGACTCGAACGCGACCCCAATATCCCAAATCAACCTCCAGGCAATTGCTTGTTTTTCTCGCTAATCAGAGCCGCAAATCTAGATATATCAGCAACACAGCTGAGGCGACTGCTAGCAACATCCGCGTTAATGCCGTCATGCGGAGAGCCGGATGACACCGCGAGAATTCTGCGCTCGGACTCGGAGTACGGTAACATCGACTGCGCATTTCTGTTCGCGCACGCGTTTAGTAAAAATGTTTGCGTGCACTATGACCTATCCGACGACAAACGCATTTTCTGCCACATCGTCGTGGAAGAAGCAGGCGACGTAATTCACCTGAACCTGCGCGGTCAGCATTTCACGCCGTATAAGATAAAAGAGATAGGAGAACCAAGAGCTCGCGCAGCTGCAAAACGTAACGGACCTCCTCCGCACGACGACGGTCCCGACGGGTCGCAATCACCGGTATTTGGGAGAAACAGACCCGCGAAACGAAAGAAAATAGAAATGCAACCGCCACCGCAGCGAAAGAAGGGCGATAACGCCGCGAACGACGAGAATCGCGAAGAGCAGGAGCCCGGCGCGTCAAACAATAAAGCGCTAACACAGCAGAAGGCCCTACCTAACGCGGCAGACGCAGGGTCGGGGGCACCGGTCGCTGCACTTAGCTGGCACGGCGCAGACGATGGCGACAGAAACAGCAGCGAACAGCTGAGCGAGCGAGCGGCCAGCGGCAATGACTCCGCAGACGAAAGAATACCGCGTGCACCAGATCGCGCAGACGTAGCTAAGTCAGCTATGGCTTATCGCGACGAGTCGGCCGAAGGAGAAACTGCGAGCGGTCTATGCAACGCAAGGCCAGCGGTGACGTCCGCACTAAAAGACGCTAAGCTGAGCAAATACTTAACTGCTCGAGCAAGGCCACCGCGCGAAAAGCCGCCGTGGGCTGTGCAGGAGGGCCAAGACACTCCGGCCTTTGAGCACCTTAGGGCTTACAAAGAGCATCCGTTTAGATACCACGAAAACTTGGTATATTTAGCTACAACGGACAAAACTTTCTCGACCGAAATCCAAGAAGCTCTCGCAGAGCGCGGATACGTGGGTCCAGAGGTGCTCAATGACCAAGAGTTCAATTTAGGCGAGATAAACGTGACCGAGCACAGAGGCTTCAAGGTTATCGGCATGTACGCCAAAAATCACGCTAACGAGAAGCCTCTGCGCGCGAATTTGCGCAAATGCCTGAACACATTAAAGAAAGTCGTAGCCAGGTTAGAAATCAAAAGTTTTGCTGTTATCCGCGACCTCGCAATCCTAAAATTGTCAGAGTGGTCGTCGTTCGTGGAGCTATTCGACTCATGCTTCGCGAATAGGCCGATCAGCGCGGTGTTGATAACAAGCAATATACCTGTGCCACCTACGTCGGACCGGTATAGAATACTTAAAGAATATCACGAGTCGACGATGGGAGGCCACCGCGGTATGTCGAAAACGTACGCAAAAATCGCGCATGATTTCTATTGGCGTAACATGCGGCCGGAGGTGCAACAATTCGTGGCGCGATGCAAAACGTGTCAAACAAATAAATTAATTCGAGTTAAAACCCGTTTGCCGATGCTAATAAGCAACACGCCGGCGTTTCCTTTCGAGCACATAGCATTGGATTTTTACGGTCCACTGGAGACGACGGGGCGAGGCAATAGATACATCCTATCGATTCAGGATATGCTAACAAAGTACGTGATACTTACACCGACGGAGTACGCGAACGCGGAGGAGGTAGCACGGGCTTTAATTGATAAGGTTATATGCGTATTCGGTCCGCCAAAAAAAATCGTAACGGATCAGGGAAAACACTTTCAGAACCGGACACTGGAGGAGCTGGCGCGAATCTTTAACATCGAGAAGTTTGCGACAACGGCTTACCACCCGGAGTCCAACGGATCGATCGAACGTATGCATCATACCTTAACCGAATACTTAAGAAAATATGTAAAAAAGATCGACCGTTGGGACGAGTGGACAGCCGTATGTCAGCACGCGTACAACTGTACGGTTCACGAAAGTACGCGCTACATGCCGCAAGAACTCGTGTTCGGCATAAAACCGCGTACGCCCTCGAGCTTCCCGCGAACAGACGAGGCAATGACGTACAATCAGTACATCGACGAGATGTCTAACAATCTGACCGCGCTGCAAACATCGGCCGCGCTCAATTTAATTCAATCAAAATACAGATCGAAGTACTATTACGACCGAAAGATAAATACAAAGTACTTCCGAGAGGGCGAATTAGTTTTCCTCCTGAAAGAGCCAAAGAATAAAAAATTCGCGATTGAATATGTAGGGCCATTCGAGGTCGTCAGTGTTAACAGGAAGACGAACAACGTTAGGATCGCTAACGAAGCGACAACTAAGATAGTGCACGCAAACAAACTCGAGCGTACTAGCGAGTTAGCCAGGCACGCAGAGTCCGAAATAGGGGACCCTTAGGGAGCGCTGTTTTTTTTTACCGTTTTTTTTTCGCGGCGCTGGACGCACCGCGAAATCAAAAAAAAACAGCAAGGTAAATAAGTCGCGCAAAACGATATGTTGCAGAATCCTGCTCGGATACGATGCGAGAGCAGTACTGGAAGTGCAGCCACCCGGAGGACCCTCGCGCAAGATACACAAGCTCGACGGGAAACTCGGGCTTATCACCGAGAAAATAGCGCCCCTGGCCACTTCCAGTTCAGAATGGAAAATAGTCCAGAAGGTGGACTTGAACCCTTATTTTAGGGCGGGTCAGGTAATCGAAGATAACATCCGACGGATAGTAGAAGCATGCGGCCCAAAATGCGAAGACGACGCGATAATCAGGGCTGCGAGCGGCGTCGCGCGACAGGCAGAGCGAGTGCGAGATCTGCTATCTATCGGGAATCGCGTAGAAAAGCATGAACGCAAGCGACGGTGGTCTGGGATAATTCCCTTCGCCGGAAAAATACATAAATTTCTATACGGGACACTAAATGAGGATGACGCGATCGAAATCCAAAACGCAATCAGATCCGTTGCGAATGATACGCGTGAAACCGCCGCGCTGCTCGCGAATCAAACACAGATCGTAGAGCGCGAAATATCGCGACTGGACGCGAGGGTGATGAGACTCGAGGCAGCAACATCAGTGCTCGAGAATAGATCAGCCTATAATAGCAAAGAAATTGCGACTCTCAACGCCCTCGTCAGCGCCAGAATTAGTATCGAACAATTCCGGACTGACACGGAAACAATTACCGATGCGGCTCTCTTCGCGGTAAAGGGGGTTATCCATCCACACATGATGCCGCCTGAAACCCTGCGCGAAGCTATGCTGGCGGTGAAAAGCTCAATCACGACCGCCAAATTTCCCCTCACAGAGGAGAAATTTTCAGCCATAGCGATCATGCAGGTATCAAAAATCACAATTATGTTCACGGAAGGCTATCTAATCTATCAGGTAGCCATTCCGTTGCTCGATCTACAGGACTTCTTCCTATTTAGAGCATCGCCAATTCCGGCGATGCAACACTCATTGCACATGCGAAATGTGGCCGCATACATATGGCCCGAGTCAGCCTATTTCGCGGTAAGCTCATCGAATCGCACGTACCTGCCTTTCCTAGCCGAAAACGTGGTAAAGCTACGCGAGCTAGATGAGCTACGAATAGCTGTAAATCCGGAACCGGTACGCGAAATTAGAAAGAACACGCCATGCGAAGTCAGGATTGCCGCCGGCAAAAAGATTAGCCATCCGGCAACCTGCGACATACGCTTTAGACAGGTGCGCGACACCTTCTGGTTAAGGCTAGATAAGGCCAACGCGTGGCTTTTCGCCACCCGGGCGCCGGAAGATCTTTACGTCCAATGCGTCAGATCCGAGCAGCTTACGGACACGATTTCCGGAATAGGAATCGTAGAGCTCAGTCCGGGTTGTTCCGCGCATACGGCGAATGCACGCCTAACCGCGTCACGTACAATCTCAGCAGCCTTAAACGAATCAAAGTTCGAAACGGTCAGAAGTCGACACCGCGCGAATAATCGAGAGCCTAAGTAACGCGTCGAACGTCGACAGCGAGCTAAAGGAAGCAATTCAGGCTGAGGCCGCGAGCAGGACCGACCAGCAGCATAGCGGAAATTCAGAAAGTCTCAAAACAGGCGCCGCGCTCCATGAGATAGCAGCGAGAGCGAGCGAGATCGCCAGTCGAAGGTCAACATCATTTGAGCTGCGTAACCTGAGCAGCAGTGCCTCCATATTTGGGCTGTCGATCTCGAGCGTGATCGCAATGCTGATAGTTTTCGGGGTGGGCGGATTCTGCATATATCGCCGTTGCAGGGCCAGCCCAATTGACCGAATAATCAAACAGCAGGAGTCAATTATGGCTCTCGAGCAGGCTCGCCGCGTCACGGAGCGGAGCCCAGGGCCACAGCAGGTCTAAAATTCAACAAAAATCATCTTACCTACCTCCGTGATGGGTCGCCAGAAATGCAGTAAACCGCCGGTGCATATATAATTACATATATATATATCAAAATAGAATAATAACGTAAAATAATGAATAAGATAAGAGCATAAAATGAAATTTTGTTTTAAACGCTAAGGCCAGTAATAATAATACGGGACGTAATCCTGAAATAAAATAGCACAGCATCGCGGCTGTGAGTAGCGCGATAAGCATATACAGGTATCGAGGGAATACAGGTAAAGGGAATATACTCTAGAATAAGAACAACACGGCTCCACGGCCGTAGGAAACATTCCAAGAGAGCCAGTTGCTTCTCGCTCTCGCGCCCGCGAAATAAAAACGCATACGCGATCTCTTTTCTTTTTCGCCCCTCAAACAAACTTGTAAGGGGGCAGTTTATTTTAGAAAAGTAAAAAATAATAAGGTGCTGAAAAAGGGGCGCCACGCCTAGGCTGCCGACTCGACCAGGACGCACGGACTGGCCTTAATGCGCACTGCCAGGACACCATAAACCCCATGGCAGGGGCAGGCCAGGGGAGCCTGGAATATGGTGTTCTCGCCGCCACCCGTGAGATCAAGGTGGCGAACAATAGGCTGGGCGTCATAGTCGCTCATCGCCAGCCTATCCTTCGGGATGAGCGATCCCAGCGGCCCGCTGCGCGAGACCACGGTGTTCACGAACTGTAGAAAAAACAAACGAAAGGCGCGTGAGGCTAGGGAACAAAGGGCAAGCCGGTAGCTCGCGATGCGGACTTACCTCCCCGCCGGGGCACTCCACCTCGTGGACAAACCGAAGCTCCCCGATCGGAAACATCATGTAGAACACGCATGGGGGCGCGTCGACGCGAGGCAGCACGGTGGCATCGACGCGTCGGGTCCCGAGCTGAAAAACAAAGCGCGATTAGGCAAGCGCAAACCGGGTCGAGATCACACGCGAAAATGAATAAACTAAAACTTACGAAGCCATGTGTTATGCAGCGGATGCCAAAGCGGTCCGAATAACCGGGCGGCACGTAAAAATGGCGCTCGGTAGACTTTACGTCTCCCCACATCGGCTGACGCTCCGGGATGACGGAGTGATATACCAATTTAATCGACTAAAAAGTATTGTTAGTTGGTTCAAATATTACCGTTATCGAAACATACAAGCAATAAAATGAAAACGACAAAGAAAATTTGCATACGGCTACGCGAAATTTTCATAATTTATTGTGCAAATTTTTTCAAACACGAACACGCACGCAAATTTTTTTCCGGAAGTGCCCATATGGCTAACACAAAATTTTTCGAATTTTTCTTTTAGAGAAACGCCCATATAGGGGCGAATAAAATTATTTAAAAAAAAAAAGAAACGCCCATATAGGAGCGAATAAAATTTTTTAAAAAAAAAAAAAAAAAGAATAAAGTTTTGTTTTTTTAAGGGAAACGCCCATATAGGGGCGAATAAAGTTTTGTTTTTTTAAGGGAAACGCCCATATAGGAGCGAATAAAATTTTTTTAAAAGAAACGCCCATATAGGGGCGAATAAAATTTTGTCTTTTTTCAAAAGAGAAACGCCCATATAGAGGCGCGAGAAATTTCTTTTACGAAGTGCGCATAAAGACGCCAAAAATTTTTTTCTTTTTCGGGAAGTGCACGTATAGGCACGAAAAATATTTTTGAGAAGTGCACATATAGTCGCGCGAGAATTTTTTTTTGAGAAATGCACATACGGATGCACGAGGAATTTTTTTTTAAGAAATGCGCATATATACACCGGTAAAAACAATATAATTAATTTTACAGGAAAACGGGCGCGAACATCGACCGTTTATCCATATAATAAAATGACAAGGGACGCGAAAACGTCCCGAGGAAATTGGAAAAGCGCGAAAATTTCCCTATGTATCCCCATTGGTCGATTCAGGAAAATGACATCAAAAGGCGCACGAAAATTCTCCTTCAAAAACCGCGAATATACGCGAGCGCGAGAAGACTGTCGCGAAAGCACGCATATATGCGTACACGAGAAATTTTAGGGAAAAAGCGTATATGCAAACGCGAAAAATTTCCCCGGAAGCGCGCACGCATATGCGCGCGAGAAATTTATTTTTCAAAAACCGCGAATATACGCGGGCGCGAGAAGACTGTCGCGAAAGCACGCATATATGCGTACACGAGAAATTTTAGGGAAAAAGCATATATGCAAACGCGAAAAATTTCCCCGGAAGCGCGCACGCATATGCGCGCGAGAAATTTATTTTTCAAAAACCGCGAATATACGCGGGCGCGAGAAACCCGTCGCGAAAGCGCGCATCGGTGCACACGCGAGAGATTATCCGTGTTCATGAAAAAGCGCGAGATACGCGAGAGAAGATAAACAAATAAAACTCACTCGAACACATCGGCGGCAGACCAGCACCTCCTGCCCCAAGCGCCCCCGCAGCACATAACTGGGGGTGGCGTGGGTGACGCAGGCGTATCCGCGCCCATACTGCAGAGACCCCGGGATGGGATCCTCGCCGCCCGGACCTAGCGGCGCAACCAGAACCGCCCCGTCCTGCATGGCGAGGTCGGCCATCTCCTTGGCGGCCACCTTCCGTCGGCCGCCTCGATGATGTGACTTGTTGGGTTTGTCCTCGGCCATAGCAGAATCACACGTCACAGCACTAAACACCAGTGGAAAGCACTCGCGGATCACGCACGGATGTTGTTCGAGGTGGAAAGGCCACGCGAGGTGTTCCGCCACGGAGAGTCACGATCGCACTAATGAATAACCGATCGAAATCCGCTTCGAGCGCGCAAAGGAATGCGCGATTAGGCGGATCGAGCGAGCGCCGCCGGATGCTGCAGCATCAACATAGGGCGATAAGGGCCGCGGCGCGCTGGCTCAGCCCGATAACGCGCGCGTAAGAATCGACTTGAACGCGCTAAGCAGCTCGAACGCGCTAAGCAGCAAACGTAATAAGATTATATTTTATCGAATAAAATAATGCCAAGTCGCGTGAGTAATCTTTCTTCAGTAAATTACCTAGGAATAACAATAGATTGTAAAATAATGTTAAAAAAAAAAATCTTGTATAGCCTGCTCTGCACAAGCTGTAAAGCAGCAGCGGCTGCTCTGTAGGTACACACACATACATACACAATCAACACACATTCGAATAAGAAGAAAAAATTAGAATCCGATAGCGCGAAATCCGCGCGCGAGCTGCGCTCGCTGGCATCCATAGGGACACACACACACACACACACACACACACACACACACACGATCACCTGCGCGCCTCGGCTGCGCGCCTCCACGCTTGCCCGTTTTTTTGGGGTGCGAGGACGCTGCCCTCGCGGCGCTGGACGTGTCACGTACGAGCTTTTGGGCTCAGGTGACCGCCGGCGAAGCTGAGGTAGCACCTCGCGCGGGAGCGCGTGAGCCGGAGCGTTCTCACGCACAAAGTGCAAGCTTGCACTTTGTGCTGGAGACTGCAGCCTCCGACTTGTCGCATCGGAGGCTTCGCAGGCAGAACACCGGCGACCGCAGAACAGAGCAGAGCTCTCCTAATTCAAGAATAAAGACCTCCAACTCTAACTTGGCCTTCTCACTCCAAGACGCAACACCCCTACATCACATATGCATTCTCTATTTCTTCAGAACTTTTTTCATTTGCTGAATTTAAATAAATAGCACCGCAATGCATAGTTTCTTCTTCATTTGTCAATTTTAAACCTGGTAATGCAACAAAACTTTCTGGCATATCCTGAATATCAAAAGTCAAATAATTCATCTTGTTATTTAATTTACGAATTTTTCTATCATTCTCACAATGTATATTATTACTTTCTAATGTTTCCATAAATTTTAAATAGTTAATAGTGAAATCTCGATTATTCAATTCATCATTATGTTCATATTTTTCTAGACATTTATTTATATTTTTAATGAAGGTTTCAGTATTGATTTTAGAATTATTTAAAAATTCAATCAATTTACGTCTATTCCATTCACAATTTTGATCCAGAAAATCTTGTTGTTCACTATCTATACTGCTACTTTCTAGAACATTATCCTCCAACAACGTATTTTCTTCAATATTATTATGAATTTTACTTACCGTATGTAGAACTTTCTTTAAATCTTGCTGTAAAGATGTATTCCCTTTATTTACTATATTACCCTTAATAACATGTGTATCATCCCTTAAATCAACAATCATAGGTGCACTTATATTAAATGTATTATTACATTCTATAGTATTATTTACAGTTTGAATTTTATCATTTAAAGAAAATTCTAAATCCATATTATCTACTTTTTCATAAAAAATTGATACTAAATTCTGAATCCCTATGTTTTCCTTTAACTCTAGCATATTAATATTATTTTCATACTTATTTATAGCTGATTTTAATCGAATTTTCTTTCCATTTATTTCTAAATAACCCTTATCTAATCTTAATTTTTGCTCTAATAGTGCTTTTACGCCCAGATCAAATACCATCATAAGGAATTGAAAAACCATCTGGAGCTACATGAAAATCGAAATCTGTATCATTTATGAATAATTTAACAGAACCTAACGTTCTAATGGAATTTTCCGTAATTCCAGAAATCAAAATTCTATTACTAGTATCAATTATATCAGTAATTAATTTATCTTTCTTTATAATATTTAATTGAGCACCACTATCTACTAATAGTTTATATGTCGTGTTTGAAAATTCATCCGTAATTTCAATGTATTGTAAAAGATTTTCTAGTTTTAATACATAGATTTCAAATAATAAATCTATTACATCATTATTATATTGACATACATCATTACTTAAACTATTAAATTTATCATTTTCATTACTGTCAATTAATGGGAACGCTTTGTTATTGCAATCCCTTCCTACACGTTCCCTTGAGGAAGAGAATTGAAGTTTCCCTGATTTCTTCTCCAGCAATTATGTAAAGTATGACCAACACCCTTACAACCTGAACAAAACTGTTTTTGCTGATTTTCTAATTTTTTTATTTCATCACAATTACTAGAATTGTGACCCATTTTATTACAAAATCCACATTTTTCCTGCGAAGCTTTGAAAGCTGCTAATTTTCTACATTCATCAATTGAATGTCTTCCCCCATTACAATACTCACAAACTTTTCTTATTCCTCCATTATTAACATTATTCTGATTTTGTGGTTTGAATCTATTCCTATAATATCTCTGTTGCTGCTGACTATTATTATAATTACTATTATTATAATTATTTCCATTATTTGCATAATTATTCCTATATTCATTTCTATTAAATTGTTGATTACTTTGCGCTGCTTTAAATTTTTCACAGTCTTTTACTTCGTGCCCTAATCCTTCACATAATTGACATTTCAACTGCTGCTTAGCCTTATAATCCTGAACAAGAATTTTAATCTTTTCACAATCACTACTATCATGGTCTATAGTTTCACAAATGGTACAAAATCGAAATTTATTTTCACCTAAAGTACAGAATTTTGTAATATGTCCTCTTTTATTACATCTCGTACAGTATACTTCAGGACAATTTTGCATAGTATGATCAAAGTTATCACAAAAACTACATTTTCTCGAATTTTGAATAGATGAATTGACACATTTATTAGGATTATGTCCTGGTTCTTTACATTTCGAACATAATATATACTCTAAAATATATGTACATTGCGAAGCTTCATGTCCCATTTCTTGACAATATTGACAGTGAAAATTTTGTTTTCTATTCAATTTACATGAGCTTATTGAGTGACCAGATTTACTGCAAAAATTACAAATCAATTTAATTTTATCTTTGACTGCATTACAATTATTTGATACATGGTCATCTTCTGTGCAATATACACATCCTGCATTTTTGCAAAATAGTGCTTCATGATCACGATCTTTACACATTTGACAAAACATTACTTTATTAAATTGCTCAACTTTTTCACCATAAAAATTATTAATCAAACTCTCACTAAAACCCTTTCGTCTTTCTAATTCTTTTTCAATTTTAAGTGCAGCTTGTGACATTTCAGGAAATGTGTTTTCATTTCCCAATTCATAATTAATTTCAGATTTTAACCCTTTTTTATAGCTACTTGCTACTTTACTATCTAATTGCACTGCAAAACTCCTTTCCTCAGCTTCCGAAGGACCCTCCAATTTTTTTAGTTCCTTGATTTTTAAAACTAATTGTTTAACTCTATTATTGTAAGACAATGCAGACTCATTATCCCCTTGAAAAATTTTTACGAATTTTGCATATAATTCATGAATATCTTCCAAAATAGGATACAATACTCGTATTGCATCTATTAACTCTGCAATTGAATTCAAATTATTGTTTCTCAATGCTCTTCCTACTTCACCTTTTAATCTAAATTTTAGGAAACTCGTTACATTTTTCTCATCAATATCATCAATTAAATTTTTTACGTCTTTCAAAATATCTATGTAGTCTGTAGGTGATATATTTTTTCCATCAAAATCCGGCACATAATTAGCAATCTTTTCTAAACTCAATTTTATCGGCTTTCGATTTGACTGATCACCAGTGTTATCAGCGCCATTAGGAGCCATGTTTAATAATTTTTCGCTAGAGCGATTTATTTCTACTTGAATAACTTTACTATTATCCTGAAACTTACTAGCTTCTGAATGTTTGTCCTGCTCTTTTAAATCACTTAAATTAGTATTGGATTTTTCAAGCTGTTGTTCTATAACCGATCTATCCGATTTCTGCGATTCTAAATCTGAAACTTTTGTATTATTTTGAATTTCTATTGCTGTAATATCTTTTACTATTGTTTTTGCAAAGTCATCAAATTCAATATTTTCTGCCTTTTCAAGATTTTCGCGTTCTTTATTTATATCATTAATATTCTTCAACAATGTATTATTCAGTGAATTATACCCTTGATCAAACGTACGTAAAATATCTTTTGCCGTACCTGTTATTAAACTTTGTTCAGCTTGAAAACCTCCAATATCTGAATACCTATTACTATTTTCTACTTGAAATGATTCATTTAAAATACTATCTGTCGCATCGAAAAAATTTTCTGAAATAGCTTTATTCGATTTTGGAGTTGAATTTTGTTTTCCCTTAACTATGGGACTTAAAATTTTCCTTATAGCACCAGCATTAGAATTGATTTGATCTGATGCGTCTTTATTTATTTCAGTACTTGATGTTTTTACCGGCGATCTCTGTAATTTCCTACTTCTTTTAAACGGATCTATTTTCGATAAGATGTTTCAAGATATTTTTCAAATGATGGGTGCTTTTGAATTTGTTGCCGAGTTAATTTTCTAAATGGCAAAGAATCCTCAACGGTTTTATTATCCTTATCACTCATTTGATTTTTTAATAATCATAGTTTCCTATTTGCATAAAATATACTACTCTGCGTTATAAATTTGTGTCCACGCTACCAATATTTACGTTTCAAAATTGTGTCCACACTAGCTATGTCCGCATTTAAAAATTTATGTCCGCTTTATTGTAATGTGTCCGCGCTAATACGTACACTATAGGGCGGCTTCTGTCCCGCGCGAGTTATGATATTTTTTTTTTTTATTTTGCGTTATAACTCCGAAATAACGAGTGTGAGCGTGTCGTCACTCATGAGCGGGATTGCCACTCGGATTCCCTATTACCCGTTCATAAAGGGTGATGGGCCCTATTTTTGCGGGTTCAGCCCTTTTCCACGGCCGAGACTTTGGGGTCACGTATTTGTCCGCACTGTGATAACTTGTCCGCGCTATAGAGATGTGTCCGCACTTAAAGAGATGTGTCCGCGATATGGAGATGTGTCCGCGATTTTGATGTCCCACCTTACAAAAATGTGTCCGCGATTTTGATGTCCCACCTTACAAAAATGTGTCCGCGATTCCGATGTCCCGCCTGACAAAAATGTGTCCGCACTATAAAAATGTATCCGCGCTATAGAGATGTGTCCGCGATTTTGATTGTGTCCGCGCTACAAAAATGTGTCCGCGATATAAAAATGTGTCCGCGATTCTGATTGTGTCCGCGCTACAAAAATGTGTCCGCAATTTTGATTGTGTCCGCGCTACAGAAATGTGTAGTCTACCGGGGCACTCAACTCGCGAGCGCGCGACCCACTTTTCGCGTTTTGCAAATTTGCAAATTTTTACCACCGGTGGACTTACAAACTGCTCAAATTAAACCGTCGTATGTGCATTCACTACACGTATTGAATTATTTGTCTTGATCTTTACTCAATTTATTCAATAATATCGCTTTTTCCGCAAAATGTAATAAATTATCAAATTTAATTCCTAGTTCTAACTGAAACTCTGATTTTTCGGTTTTCTCAGATTCTACTTTATTTTCTTCAACTTTTGGTGTTTGGAAAAATAAATCTATTTTACTATTTATTTCCGCTAGTTGTTCTATTAACTGCTTCTTATTGTTTAATAAATTTTGCAAAAATAATTTTTTTCCACTTCTCTTCTTTTTAATCACTTTACTTTTACAATTCACAAAACTCATTTGATTAATTCGGACAAAATTGGAAAAGTGACCGCTACTAAGCAGATCAAGGATTGGCCACTACTTAGCAGACCAAAGGATAAAGAAAACTGCACTCAATTAATCAAATGGTTATCTATTTATCTTAATTATTTCAACTTTACTATTATTTCAATATATGCTCTATTATTTTTGCAAATGCTTTTAATTAAATCAATTACTTGTTCGATTCGTATCGGAACCAATTGTTATGTCCCACCTACTCTCTCACCTCATAAGTAGGACATGTAGTTGAGAGCATGCAGGATTTTATTTAGATTATTTATGAGCGCGTATATAATTGTTACTAGTGGC
Source organism: Philotrypesis tridentata (assembly GCA_018906965.1). Lineage (NCBI taxonomy): Eukaryota > Metazoa > Arthropoda > Insecta > Hymenoptera > Pteromalidae > Philotrypesis > Philotrypesis tridentata. The sequence continues at coordinate 45,096 of JACCIB010000143.1, forward strand.
TGAGTTTAGACTCGTTACCCACTCCGATATGTACTTTTAGTGTATTTATTTGACTTACCTTTTTCTGCTTTACTTGTCTTGTTTTGCTGCTTCTGCTATCCTCGTCTTTTTCTCTCTGCGTTTGTTCGTCTTATTTGGATAATAGGTGATAGGTTGTTGAAATGATGCACTCACAGTTTTTTTTTCGAGTATGATTGAAAATATATTTGCTTCTTAAATTCACAATTGAGTACTTGGAAGTACAATAAAAATCTCCGCAAATTGACGAACCGCGAGGTACGGAGTTCGGACTTAAACATGAGTCTAATTAAAATGAGACCAATTCGACTCTTTTAAAGCCCGAATACGTTGACCCACTTTTAATGTATAACGGTTAATAATCATTTTACAGTATGAGGATTGCCGAATAAGTAACACTGCTGATTTGTGTTACTCAATTACAGCGCGCGTTCAAAATATAATGTTTCGAAATTAACATCGTAATCATCTTGATGTTTTGAATTTTGAAAAATAGTTTAAAATTTGTAACTCATAGATTAAAAATAAATAACGTCGTAGGACGTTACAGCTGAAAAGACCACGTATTTGAGAGAGTCACTTTTGATCGGCTAAAGACTTTTTCCAAAATTATCGATCAAAGAATTGAGTATTTATTAAGTGTGAACGTTGTGAGCGAGGTTGGGAGTTATTGTAAGGAAAAGCTACAAAATAGTCAAAACTCTCAATATACTTATTTTGCAGCGTATAACAGAAAGCGCCAGACTTTGACGGTACACTTGTCGATCAAATGGACAGAATATTCAAAGAAGCCAATATAGCTTTGAGTTTTGAAAATATTTACTTAATTGTTTACGAATTTTTTAATTTGCATATATATAATATAGTCGTATACTTAAATAGTACTATATTAACATTCTCATAATTTTTATCTAGATTTATAAGTATTAATTGAATAACTATTATTTATCACTATATTTTCTCTTCTGATTTACCCAAATACTGACTCCTACTACCTAACCTAAACATCCTCCACGTTCACTTTAGATACAGTCTAGTTCTAAGCACGCTACTTTATTCAAAGAAATTTTACATATTACGTGTACTATGGAGAAAAAGAAGGATCTTAGCAAAGTATCTTCTCATTTATTGGGTACTTTAGATAGCGGAGGTCTCTTCAAAGTATCTTGTTATACTATGGTCGAAAAATAGAGGGAGAGGGGGTCTCTCCCAAGTAGATCGGCACTATGGCGCCTGTTTACAAATCTGCCCGTGAGCAAAGTGGCATGGACGAGAGGTCACCGAGGCCAGGGTCATATTTGTTTACATTCACCATGGTGCCACCCTACTACTCATATCGTGAATTTATTTGACATAGTGAAGCGACTTTGTAGTTTTACCTAATTGCAGTGCGCGTAAATGTTCAGAGATAGAGATAGATTGAAATACACGAAAGGAATTTTCCTAGAAATTGTGGCGACGTTACACAACGCTCTGATTTTCGGACAGTTGAAATCAATATAAGAGACCAACAAGGCAGTATTTTACCATTCGAGTACGGAACTCTCGGTGTTACACTACACTTTAAGAAAATTTATCAATAATGAGCTTCACTCATTATGACGCGTATTTCGATGCACAGGTAGGACGTGGTAATGATTTATCGGATCTAATCAGTACTGTACATTCAGACGGAAATCCACAAAGAGGTTCCGGCATTGGCGGGTGCTTGAGAGGAATATACAGCAGTATTTTGCCACTTTTAAAAAGAGGATCTCGTGAAGTCGGTAAAGAAGCTCTGCTTTAAAAAGATTTAACGACGTTAAAGAGGTTGCGCACAATAAGGTGCCTTTTATAGACGAGCTTAAACATCGTATATAAGAATCTGGACAAAATTTAAAAAGAAAAGCAGATGAAGAGCTTTATTGAATCGCTAATAGCGACGGACAACAGTTGGAAATTGAGTCAGAGAAAATAAGTTTAAAGTAAAATCTTTGTTATTTGACGAAGCCAGAATGCACAACGCACCGGCAACGTTGCATAACGAATGGAATTTTCCATAAGCAAAAGCAGTTAGAATTATCGCAGAGCGAAGATAATAACGGTACCTCTCCCACAGCCCTCGAAGCGCTGACCAAGCGTTTCGCCCTCCTCCGTGCCGCCGGACTTCTCACCTAGTCCATGGGTGCGAGAGAGAGCGAAGTTGCAAGTGCAGCGAAGAGAGGGATGGGGGAGAGGTAAAAGACAATTAGTGGGAGAGAAAGTGATGCGCTCTCTCCTACGCCTAATTGCGAGCCCTAGATCAGTGCGCCTTGAGATCTGACCGAGTTCAGACGCATACTTATAAAATTGCTCGTTTTTGCACATTTTTTATTTTCACATTTAGTGGCCTGAGTGGCTAGTTTCACATCAGTTCAATAAAGAAATTCTAATAGATTCAAAATTCTTGGACTTATAACTATTTGCCCGGTAAAACCTGCCTATTTGGAAGAAACGACGCTTAGCTATTTTGCTGTTTTCGCATTGGATTTCTATACTTGCTCATTTGCGCCCCTTTTCTGTTGCTGAGCCGACCAAGCAGCCGAGCCGACGACTTGCGTATTGTGGTGAACGCATCTCTACGAAAAGGTAATCAATCAGTTAAATTTAAAGATCTTATTTTATCGCGTCGCAAGTCCAGCTTTATCCCGATCGCACAGTTATTAGTGCGGCACCGCGCCCTAGCACGGTCGCAACTCACGCCGTCCCCTTTCTCGCAAATTGAATAGCGCGCAATAATTCTGTAGGACGTAACCTAACAATCTTCTAAGCAGAAGAAAAACAACAAAAGTTTGTCCGTAAAAAAGAAGTAAAAAATCAGAAGAATTTACACGCGATAGAAAATTTATTTAGAAATAAATAATTAAAATATCATTTCTACATAGCTCATCTAACGAGTGTGTGAAGGAGGAGTTGTCTCTTTTTACAATTCCTCCAATGCAGACACAATTGAAAGTTTGCAATGGATAAATTATAAACCGATATCATCTCTACCACATGATTCACTTATAGAATTTATCATCCCCGGTTTTATCTAGCTCATACTATGCTATATTATGAGTAAAAATAAAAAATGGATTCGAAGAAAAACTCACAATTGAAGAATATAAAGTTGGACCTGTGAATAATTTTCTTCACTCTGTTTAATCAGATTGAAGTTTGATTTAAACAGAAAATTGTAATACCTACTAACAATACTTATCCATATCGAGCGTATACAGAAATATTATTAAATTACCGGTCTGGAGCTAAAAATTCTCATCTTTCATCCAATCTATGGTACGATGATACGCCAGGATTCATGGATGAAATATCTGACAGAAATTTAGGATTTGAAACTAGAAGTTTTTTAACACACAAAGAAAAATGTATCGACCGTCAAGGGATTATCTTGATATTTTTAATCCAGAAAAGTATCTTGTAAATGGTGTTGAAGTGCGAGTAAAGCTTATAAGACCAAGAAATGAATTCTGCTTAATGGAATCCGGTAGTAATGTACATGTAGCGAATATAGTGGAAGCAAGTTTACGCATACGAAGATCAAAAATAAATCCGGGTGTTTTAATCGCTCATACGAAAGCTTCATCAAAAGCTACTGCAAAATATCCTCTAACAAGAGTTGAAGTTAAAACTGTTACTATGCTAGTTAGTGTCCTCGGAGAAACTCTAGACAATATTATACTAGGCCAGATGCGGAAAAGGGTTATAATAGGATTTGTGTATAATAAAACTTTTAACGGTGATAGAAAACAATCCTTTCAACTTCAAGCTTTATAATATAAATTTCGTTTCATTGTACATAGAAAGAACACAATTACCTTCAAAGCCAGTACAGCCTAATTTTGAGGAGAATCTATACGTTGAGATCTATCACACACTTTACTCAGGGACCGGAATTCATTTTATGAATCAAAGATATAATATTTCAAGAGAAAGTTATGCCAAAGGAAACTGCTTGTTTGTTTTTGATTTAACACGTGATCTCTCCGCTAATAGCACATCTCATTGGAATTTGGTTAAACAGGACTGTATGAGAATAGAAGTACGATTTGACGAGCCTATTTGAATTTATAGTTAATTGTACCATCTGTGTTGAATATGATAATGTTCTAGAAATTGACGCTTTAAAACAAATTATTGTTGATCTCAGCAGTTAGCGATGAGGTCATTGACTTTTAAAATTTTTGTGCAATTATGCTCGCTAGAACTTGAATGAAAGATTAATAGTACTTCAACTGTCAAGCCGAACACTGCTAGTTCGTTAACTCTCGCAATGGATATTGTTGTTGAAATAAAAGGTTTCCTAAAGCTGTTGTGTCAGTTACAAAAAATTTTTCAACGCATTGGGTAGTTAGTCCTGTGTGTAATTTCGGCGATTTGTCTATCAGTGTTCGAAAATAGAATAATTGGGTTACACTGTTAAAATATAGTATAGAGTGGTTCGAAGATGACGTACCTGAAAAATATCTTGTTGCGAATCTTCTTGAATTATCTAAACATGCTGGACTGATCTACACCCGGGGAGTTGAAAAAGCTAATTTATTGCAACGAATAATGGCTCGAGAAGCGATAAAGGGACGTCATCGCATGCATTTCACATTATACGAAAAATTTCACGATCGAGTACAAATACACATTAAACGAGGCTAATAAACTTAAATACTGGCTACTCTCTCGGCGATAAATTTACAGAGATAGTGTGAGGAAGAAGATGATGAACAGCCTGGAACTGTTGGTTACTCTTCAATCTCTTCCAGTTTGCACGTACGATGTTTATCCGTCGGATCCGATTCTGAAATTTTGGGCAAAACCTGCAATTATAGTACCTAATACGTAAGATCATACTAAATCCAGTAAACGCTGGATAACTATGTGCGTAGATAAACTTGGAAGTTCCACCGTCAAACGTAGACCATATATATAGACTTCGACAAAATTGTAAATACTTTACAATGGAACACGATGAGGATGTAGAATAAAAAATCAGATCTATTGAGACGAGGGTCACGTATTCGCTGGAGAATGCCTATTACCATCAACGAAAATGGTGCCATTGTTTTTACTACATCATACAGTTCTATATCAGTGATAATTAAAAAAAAATTAATTCTAATCAGTCTATGTCCAGTAGAGTTACCGACGAACCTTACAGGAAAAAGCCTCACATATACATTGTATATGTAAATTTCAAACAAGTGACTTATGACAATATAGTACGAATCACAAATTTAATTAAAATAAAAATTGCTTGCCTTGTTTAAAAATGTAAAGACCTTATATTTCATTGTAAAAATGATGAAAAGTTGAAAGATTCCAAATTGCTTATAAGAGAAAAAATGTATGTTTGTTTAATATATGTAATTACAACAATTGGGCTTTTATTCTTATTAAAAAAAATTAACTGAATAAGGATTAATAAACGGGAGAAAATAAAATAATTGTTCCGTCGGAAAACGGTATGCCATATAGGAGCGGAGATACGTACACTGCGCATCCGCTGCGGTGCCGTCGACCTTTTGGTGAAGTTCTCAGCACGCGCGCTCGTCTCGTCCACATTATCTCGAGCTTCCAAGCTAGCAACTTCGTAAGCTGTAAGCCTCGCTCTAAGACAAAGAATTCGATTCCACTACGTATACTCGTTACCGTCGTCATCTCTGTGCCGCGCTTTTGTGTTAGTACTTTTCTCTGTCTCGCTCTCTCCTCTCTCATACTAATTCTTTTCTCTCTCTCTCTCTCTCTCTCTCTCGTCTCGTGCGTCTTCGCGATCTTTCTCGCGTGCAACATTTTCGCGCTCTACGTCTTCGCGCGCGTTCGTCGGGAGTGTGTGGTACGAAGTACGGCCATACATTCACTTATGTTCGCCGGGTTCTGGACGCAGAACCGGCGTCGCACTCTGGTGCACTGATCTCAGCGTGAGATCGTCGTCTCATGTCGTCGCACTCTGGTGCATTGATATCAGCGTGAGATCTTCATCTCGTTCATGCACACACTCTCACACGTTCACACTCTCACGAGAACAGTTGGGAATTGAGTCGGAGAAAAAAAGTTCTAAAAAGTTGAAAGTAAAATCTTCTAAATAGAAGAAAAACAATAAAAGTTTGCCCGTAAAAATTTTATTTAGAAATAAATATCTCTCACGTTTTTTCATTTCCGCAGCGCATTTTCGAAAGGAGTTTTATGCCGAAAGGCTTTCCCCTGTCACCCTTAGCGAAATAAACATTGTATGTGTTTCGCTCAACAGAAAGCGTTGTTCTTTTAAGTTCCCGTTCCCGCCGTTTTCCCGAAGAAATCTCAACCAGCAAGCGCCTCTTAATACGAGTTTTTGTTCGACGATTCAATATTTATTAATTTATTTTTATCTAGATTTGTCCACTATTCCTTGATAATTGAATAAAAATTTTCATAAATTTCTTTTATATTTAAAATAGTTATCATTATTTATTTTTTTGTCATAATGCGACGTGGTGTGAGCACGTCTGAGCTAGTGGACTATAGCAGCGTTTTGCAGGGCCTTTACAAGTGCGACGCTGGCTCCGCAGTTACAGCGCATATTAGAGTTTTTATGATTTACTCCTTTTACTAAATAAATAATGTAAAAGCAATATATGCAATCACGTTTATACTAATTCACACACACAAACAAATTAGTCGCACACATTGATCCCCCCCCCCCACCACCGTGAAAGTGAGAAGTATCTACTCACGTGTCGCGGTCTTAGTTCTTACCTTCTAGATCTTTCTCTCCTGCTTGCCCCATGTTATATTAATTGACAAAACGGATTAACTGATAGCTAACTGAACTGATTGTTTTGGATGATTTATTTACTAATATATATTGCGACAAGGTGCCCGTACACAAACATGTACGCACACCTAGCGCAACGCAGTGTTTATTGTATCTCCAGTACTTGAATATACGTACAAATGAGCGCGTTCTGCTCATTCGTCCTCATCATAAGACTGCGTGAATTATTTTAAGTACTCTCCCCTTCCTAGCACCCGGAGAATCCATCCCCCAGCTGACCGAAGACGCAGAGTAGCCGAGCAGAGTCCGGAGACCAGATAACCTAATCTTTTGTCGACACGCCTCCTTCCCAGCGTGGGTTGCAGCTAGGAGCAGCCCTCGAGAAGCCAGGCAGGAGCCACGTTACAATATACTACATATTGTGACGGGCTACCGTCAATACATGATCGCCTGGACACCACCGGAGCCACTTAAGGGGTTATGCCTGAGTTAAACCTGAAAAAAACAAATTATTAGTTATTAGGCAAAAAAAATTATTTATAAGTAATATTAAAAAAATTCTTTTTCCTACTTAAAGTATACATATTAATTGTAATTTTACATATTTTTAAACAATTATATATATATATATATATATATATATATATATATATATACTTACTATACAAACAATTCCATGTGTGAAGTATTAAATTTGATCAGATTTTTCCATTTGCCGTATGAATTCTCAGCATTCGGGTGATGAATATAGACCAAACTGGATGGAAAATCTTCTAAATGTCTTTCTCCTCAGCTTGAACGGAAGGGATTACTGAAACATAAAAATTTTAAATATTTAGAAACACATAAGGTCATAATATTCATAATTATAGTGAATTTTGCTTACATACCCATACACAAACAATGTAATAACCACTATTGTAGAACTTCAAATTTATTGTCGATTTTAATTAAAAAAATCTTTAAATATTAAGGGGTTATGCCTGAGTTAAACCTGAAAAAAAACAAATTATGAGTTATTAGGCAAAAAAAAATGATTTATAAGTAATATTAAAAAAATTCTTTTTCCTACATAAAGTATACATATTAATTGTAATTTTATATATTTTTAATCAATTATATATCTATACTTACTTTACAAACAATTCCATGTGTGAAGTATTAAATTTGATCAGATTTTTCCATTTGCCGTATGAATTCTCAGCATCCGGGTGATGAATATAGACCGAACTGAATGGACAATCTTCTAAATGTCTTTCCCCTTAGCTTGAACGGAAGGGATTACTGAAAAATAAAAATTTTAAATATTGAGAAACACATAAGGTCATAATATTCATAATTATAGTGAATTTTGCTTATGTTCACATGCGTAACATTCTTTGAACTTACCTTAGCCAATTTCCCTCCGTTCAAGCAGTGACGAAGGATTCCTTGAAGCTCTCCAAAAAATTTCAGCTTGATTGGGCTGATGGTTCCTGAGAAATCCTGCGGCAAGTGATCTAAAATCATAAAAATTCAAAACATGAGAAAAATGCATTTAAAGTTTATGCAAGACACTTATGTATACTTATCGAGTAGTACTTACATGAACTGCTTGGCATATTTCTTTTATATTTTAACATAAAATACCTATGTATTATGGGATTTATCAAGACCCGGGTGCTGTACATGTTGATGTACCAGTATCAAAAGCTGAAATTGAAATTTAATTTTTTGATACGCATTCACAATCAATATAATTTTTGTAATTGCTTACCCATTTTTTAACAGGATTGTTAACAATTACAGTAGACTTTGAGTTGCTTTGAGACTATCTAACACACAGGCGTGCACATGATATTCATAGTCCGTATACCTAAAAATAAAGAATACACTCACAAAGAACCAATTCTTCATAAATAATATGTTATTTATAGTCCAAACACTTATCTAAATTTGAAGATTAGTAGACTCAGAAGTTATCATAACAGCACAACATCCAGCTTGCACTAAACTACAGACAGCAGACGAAACAGCTGATGTCTGAATGCAAACTCGACTAGGTCGGTAAAATAGAGATTTCCCTTTCCATACGCTGTAAGGTGCCATGTTTTCAGCCGGTAATTTAAATTTGCACGTATGTTTTTTTATCCCTTTATAAGTTTGATTAAAAAATTACAAGACTAGATTTAAATTCTAAATTTATTTTATTTTGAACATTTAAAATAAAAATAAAATCTATGATTTTATAAAAATTATTTATAAAAATTAGTTATTTACAGTTTGTAATGATTCAGTAAATAATATGTGTGTTTTTTTAATAAAATTGCATTTTCAAAAGGAGTTTTTAAACGCATTTAATTTTACATTTTCTATGAAAAGGCAATTGTTTTGAATAATCAAAAGTGCTATAAGACAAAACATCAATAATACGCAATTTTGAAAAATTATATTTTTTAGTATTTGGCCTATAACTTTGTAGCGGAATTTTTTCGGGCAAAAAAGACTTCAGCAGCTTATTCTACAGTGAATTTGCCTTAAAAAAATCAAATAAAAAATTTTTTGATTTTTTTGAATTTTAACTCAGGCATAACCCCTTAATAAAAAAGTACAAAAACTTATACCCGGTGGTGTTTACAGACACGAGCATTACCGCCAGGCAACCACGAGAGCGAGTGAGAGAGAAACGAGAACAGCCAGCGAGACAGAGAGGGAGAGAGAGAGAGAGAGAACATCGAGCAGTACGCAACGCCGCGCGAGCCAGCGAGAGCGAGCGAGAGAGAGATAGGAGCGGCAGCAGCTGAGAGAGGAAGACACCACCCGGCAGCATAGCAGAGCGAAGCCTCGAGCATGTTGGCGAGCGGGGCAGAAGAATGAGAGAGAGAGAGAGAGAGAGAGAGAGAGAGATAACACGAATGAGAAAATGTAGGAGTGGAGACTCGCGATGTGCCTCGAGAGTTATTGGCGAGAAGTGGAGGGCTGTGGCTCCGTCCACAGTATGCGTGCGAGCGAGCATGAAATTACGCAGTATAAAATGTAGAGAAATATAAAGGAAAAATGTACAGCTCAGCCAGACGTAGAATATATGCAATCGACAGCCAGACAAAGTAAACGAGCCAGATTCGAACTTCGCGGTCGTAAGAACTAATTGTTAAGAGGGCGCAAGCGAGCAAGCATGCGAAATCGTGCTAATGAGCGATTGGTACGAACGAGCGATCTCGAAGAATGTCATGCGTGCGAAAGAAATAGCGAGAGACGCCGCGGCCGAGAAGAAGCCGGGCGCAATAGGTAGTCAGTACCGAATAACCATTGGACCCGATCAGAAGCAACATCAAGACAAATTCCCTCCACCATAATCACGTCAGTTCTCTGCATACTCCTATTTGTTTCGAGAGCCATATATCGCGAGAGTTTGCGTCTTTCAGGGCGTCTTTCAGGGTACGAGATATCGCTGCACGAGAAGACGATCAGATATCGGATTACAGCCAGGTAGTCAGTTCATGTAAAATTTGTGAGTGTGCGCTCGCGACATTACGGCCGGTCGTCCGTCAGCTAGACCAGTAGCACGTACGTGTTACCCCCCGTTATTCGATTTTATTCAATAAATGCCGGACAGTTAAAGGTTAAATCCGTGTAAGTTAAAGGGAAAATAATGTGCATCTCCTCGAGCCATACCAAATTCTTTCTCATCAAAAATTACAATAAAAAACAATATAATACTATTATAATTTCCTAACTCGCAAAATTGACCTTAAAATTATTCAAACATAATGTAAGTACAATTTATGCCGGCAACTCGAGTTGAACCGGGCACCAGCTAATTAAAAGAAAAAAAATTTTAAATTTTACAAACAGAAACTCGAAGTTACAAAATTAAAATAATTATTAATTAAAGCCTTACACAGACAAAAACCACTATAACAATCACAGCCGGTATCGCAAGATGTTAGTGCGACACCGAAGGATCTTGGCGATCAACTAAGTCTAATCCGCGCGAAAGTTGCCTTTTATATCATACTGATTACAAATACTAACAAAAACAAATTTTACAGACTTATATTTTAATACTGACAACGCGTCAGCGCGCAGACCGAAAGTAAACGGTAAGCATATAATTCCAAGAGGTGGCACACGTCACATACCATGTGGGAAAGCCGTGAGCCTGCGCAGCCAGTTTGAACGCTCCTTCCATCACTTTATCTGAACGATATAGTATGGCCGGAACGTTACCTGGCAACTCGGACTCTCCGTCCTCCCACCGGGATGTGCCGCTCCGCCCCGCCAGCCAATCACTACAGCACACATATTGGCTACGTTAGAGATGTGCCACCACTTCTCGCACGCTACAACCCTCACACCTCACGGTCGACGCTCAAACTCCCTATCTCTTTGAAAAACAATGTCAATCATATTATCCACAAGTTCTAGACTTTAAGTTTGAGATGATATTCTTGTAACTAGTCTTGAGGTGGCACGTGTCCTCCGCTCTGTTCAGCGTGCTATCAAAATAATGAATATGTAACATTTCGGAAAACCGTCTCCGGAAGGTAGACGGCTCTTTATCCATAATTCTAATATCATCAAATTTAAAGGAGTGTCCTGTCTTCATTGCATGGACCGCTATCGGGGAAGACAGATCACCTTTTTCTATATAACTTTTATGTTCATATTCTCTATTTTTCAAAGGACGGTACGTTTCGCTTATATACGTAGATTCGCAATCAGCACAATCGATCTTATACACAACATTTCTAGTATCGCTCACAGCAGTAAGATCCTTTCTCTGCTTAATATATTTGCTAAACTTATCGTCAATCTTATTAACTAATAAATTATTATGTTTATGTAAAACTGTCCTTAATTTACAATTGAATCTCTCGTAATACGGAAATATCGCAACTCCATTTCTCACCTCTTTTTTATTATTATTTAAGTTATTGTTATCATCGTCATTATATTTATTATTAATACCGACACCCATAGAGTTATCTATCGTATTATTATGTACTATTGAATTGCCCGAATCTGTGCTCTCAGAGTTTTTTCTTATGAGATCAAAATTACGCACAATTCTTTTTTTACAATATTTGTCTATAAATGTAATGGGATAATCGTTCGCTAATAATATCTTTTTCGTATGCTCAATGATACGTATATGGAACCGCGGGTCTGACAATAGCATGGCCCTATCAAGAAGGTTGTAAATGATTGCCACTTTCTGATTCTGAGGTTGGTGCGAATAAAAATTAATGTATCTGGCCGAAGCCGTACCTTTTTGAAACGAGTTTGTGAAAATATCTTCATTACGTTCATATGCAACAGTGATTTCTAGATAATTGATGCTATTATTAATTTCAATTTCATATGTAAACTGTAAATTACTATTATAATTATTAAATGTAGCTAACACAGATTTTAACTTTTCTTTCTCAATAATTAAAAGACAATCATCCATATATCTATAATATAGCGGCACGCTCGCCTTCATGGTATTTAAATAGTGTGTTTCAAGGTCTTCTAAAACTATATTTGCAAATACAAGACTCGAGCAAAATCACATAGGAGCACCCCAAACTTGCTTATAAAATTTGCCGTTAAAAACTAAATATGTGTAATCGAGTAAAGTTCTTATACCATCTAAAAACTCGTCTCTAGAAATACAATTGATAATCGCAAGCGACCTCCATCTTTTCTCGATTGCGGAAATAATCAGCTCTTTGGACAAGCTTGTGAAAAGAGAGAGTACGTAGAAAGATGCGAGACAGTGATTAGGCAGCACTTTCATGCCCTTCAAAGTATTCTTAAGGGGACCAACCACCTTTACAATCTGAAATTAAAAAAAAATGTTCAAATAATTATCAAATTGTATAGTTAATTATAATTTAATTGAAACTTTTTCCATCTAATAGTATGTATAAAATACTATAAAAATTAATTTTTATTTAGCTAGTTTGAGCCAGACACACATTCATGTCAGCGTAGACACTGTTCGATGACTTTTGTCACTGTCCGTAGGATTCTAAGGGTACGCTTGAATGAAATGAGTCCAAAATTTTTTTACAAGTTTGTTATAGCATTAGTTTTCGTATGAATGTAGGGATTTTGATTTGAATGAATAGAACGTTTAGAAAAAAAAAGTGTCAAAATATTAAAAAAAAAATGATTTTACAATAATTTTGACACATTTTTTTTTTTTTTCTAAACGTTCTATTCATTCAAATCAAAATCCCTACATTCATACGAAAACTAATGCTATAACAAACTTGTAAAAAAATTTTGGACTCATTTCATTCAAGCGTACCCTTAGAATCCTACGGACAGTGACAAAAGTCATCGAACAGTGTCTACGCTGACATGAATGTGTGTCTGGCTCAAACTAGCTAAATAAAAATTAATTTTTATAGTATTTTATACATACTATTAGATGGAAAAAGTTTCAATTAAATTATAATTAACTATACAATTTGATAATTATTTGAACATTTTTTTTAATTTCAAATTGTAAAGGTGGTTGGTCCCCTTAAGCTGTAAACTGTTTCTAACGTTAGATATAGGCAATGGAAAATATTTTGATAACAAGGTCGAAATACACTTATCTAGACAATAAGTGGGGCTATTGACCGCAGAAACGATGATGCGTACCAGATTGCACGGTTTATGTATTTTGACTAAGCCATATGCCTTCGGTAACGACGTGTGCTCGATCCCTTTAGAATATAAACCTCTGAAGTTCGAATCACAGTCTAGAGCGCCCCGCATACTCCATAGGTCAATTAATTTCTTAATGCATCTTTTGACACCCGCAGTCGGGTTAACTTTTACTATCCTGTAAAACTTCTCATCACTAAGAGTTTCTTCTACCTTTTCAGTGTATGCAGAGCGTTCGATTGCCACTGTAGCATTGCCCTTGTCAGCTCTTGTAAAAAACCACTCCGGGTTGTTTCTTAAAAACTTTTTAGTACGTATAATGTCATTAGCCATAATCTTCTCTCGATACGATAAGTGTACCTTATTTTTTATTTGTGAATTTAATATTCATAACACTTCGTCCCTCAGTCTTTCGTCGAGGCCTCGATCAAACATATACACGTTCTCAAGACTTTTGAGAACTTCAATAGCTTGTTTAAAATTAAAATTAACGCAATCATTAAACTTTTCTCTCATAGACATGAAAATAGACACAAATATCGGCAATGAGACATCCGATAGGTTTACAAGCTATTTTTTCTTTAATTGATCAATTTCTATAGGGTTGAATTTGTGATTACTACTATTATTTAATTTCTTGTTATTATTTATATTATTCGAAAAACGAACGGTAGAAAGATTGTCATGTCTATGTTCAAAAGTGTCTACAGATAAATCAGAAGTTTTCTTCTTATATAAAGAGGTTAGATAAGAGCTAAGACTTTCCAAAGAGTAGCACGAAAATTTCAATGTTTTTTGGAAAACGATTCATTGCTCAATTCAGCTATTGAATTGTCGAATGAAAATGTCGAATGAAAATATCGAATTTACTATTAAAATTTACTATTAAAATTCTCTATTTTTATTGATTTTAGCTTGAAAACGAAGCGAAATTAAGAAAAATCTGAAGAATACTTTTTGTCCTAGAATTTTTTACTATTTAAATATATTTTTTTCAGATAGGAAATCCAATTTTTTGATATTGACAATTGATATTTTCATTTTTAGCTCATCAGAGTAGTTCCGGCACATTTTGGAAGTTTCACCGATATTTTTGTACTCAAACAAAGTATCTTCATAAATTTTTTCGTAGTCTTAGTCCGGAACGAAATTAAACTTTTGCTATTATTCAGGCACAAATATATTATAACATAGTTGTAACATATATATCGACGGCTGAGATTAAAAGGCTGCTTATTGAAAGTCCGTTTCAAGTAGCTGTTTATTCAGAATCCGTTTGAAGAAGATGCTTATTCAGAGTCCGGTTCGAAAACCTGCTTATTCCGAGTCCGTTTGAACAAACTGCTTATTCAGAGTCACTTTCACATTCATAGTACGTTTCAAGAAGTTGCTTATTCAAAAGTATTTTTTTTTGCTTTCAAATTTTATAGTGGCAGCCCTGCAAGAATTGAAAATTTGCTTTACGGCGGAAATAAGCAGTGAAAAAAATTGGAAAAAATTCTGAAAATCCGAAAAAATTTGGAAAATCGGATTTGGAAATAATTCGGAATAATCGTAAAAAATTGGAAGAAACTCGGAAAATCAGAAAAAAATGAGAAAAATTCGGAAAAAAATCGGATAAATCTGAAAAATTCGGAAAAATTCGAAAATAATAGGAGAGGGGAAATTTGAGAAAAATTTTAAAAAATTCGAAAAAACTCGGAAGCATATTGAAAAATCGAAAAAATTTGTAATAGAAAAACAAGCGATAACAGTGTGCTAGATGTACGCCACAATGCCCACCATGCACTGCATAACATTTTTTGCTATTTAAATCGATTTTTCGACCGTATTACATTTTAGTATGCATATAAGAGTTATATGTAGACTGGCATAAAGACCTATGTTTAAGGATTCCGCGGCGGGTTTAGCTCGTAAATTTTTTTTCTCAACAAAATGTCCTATATGTAAATTTTTTTGTTTTATATTCACCGATTTTTTTTGGAAAACTGCAAACTTTTATCAAAATTTCATGACAATAAAAGTATCTTAGAATTAGTCATGGAATACTCCCAAATTTTTTCAGATTAATCCGAGAAAATTTTTGATTTTTTGAAAATTAAGAAAATTGAAATTTTGAAAAACGTGCGGAAAAAATCTGAAACAATCTACACAATAATAAAAGTACCGTCAATATTTGATAGTAGAAATATATACCTAGCTTTTATAAGAATTATGCATATTTTTAAAAAAATAAAATGAATTTTTTCTTAAAACCTATAAGGTTTAAGCAAATTTTGTAAAGAATAAATATGGTTTCTGGCGCCCCGATGGGTTTTTGCTCGAGTCCTGTATTTGCAAATGCAGTTCTTGAGGACCTTGAGGAGCATTGTCTGAGCATTACAAAATCTAGCGTTCGACTTTTTCGCAGATACGTGGATGACTGTTTTTTGATATTGGACAGAGGGGAGATTGAGGTGGTGTTATCTGTTTTTAATAATTACAACGAATACCTTCAATTCACTTCGGAAATTGAAGAAAACAATAGTATTAACTTTCTTGACATTTCTATTTTTCATGATTCTAGCGGCAAAATATTTACTAATTGGTACCAAAAAAACACAGCTTCTTGCAGATATATTAATTTCTTCTCCCATCATCCAAAAAGTCAAAAAATAGCAATAATATCCAATCTATTTGATAGGGCAATATTATTGTCGGATCCTCGTTTCCACTGTGAGAACGTTGAAAAGGCGAAAAAAATCTTAATGGCTAATGATTATCCTCCCGATTTTATTGAGAAATTTAGCAAAAAACGAATTGCACGTAATTTGGGCATCTCAAGGGCCGCATTGAGAGGCACAGACACGAGCAATATTGACACTTCCATTTGCAATAGTAATAATAATTTACACTCGGGAAAAGGCTATGGTGTGTTCCCTTACTACGAAGGGTTCAATGATAAATTAAGGTCCGTATTTAGAAATAATGACGTGAGGTTAGTTAATAATGTTACCAATAAATTTAACAAATTTATAAAACTTGGTAAAGACCCTACTGCGGTGGGTGACACACGGAACGTGGTTTATAAAATCGATTGCTCCGATTGCGAATCTACATATATCGGAGAAACGTATCGGCCTTTAAAAACTAGGCAATACGAACATAAGAGGTATATAGAGAAAAGGGATTTGAATTCCCCTCTTGCAGTACATGCGTTGGAGACGGGTCATAGTTTTGATTTTAACAATATTAAAATAATTGACAGAGAGCAGTCTATTTTCCGTAGACGGTTCTCGGAGATGCTCCATATACAGTTTTTCGATGGCACGCTTAATAGGGCTGAGGACACGTGCCTCCTCAAAGCCAGTTACAAGAACGTTATTTCAAATCTAAAAGTTAGTCCTAATAAACATTAATTGTCGAGTGTTGTGATTGCGGAGGCTCGGTAGCGAGCAGAGTGTACCAGGAGTTTAGGACGCGGAGAGAGGTGGCTCACCGCTTCGCGCTCTCTTCAGTTCAGCCAACACGTGTTCAATGGTGATTGGCTGGCGGGCCGGAGCGGCACATCCCAAGTGGGAGGTCGGAGAACCGGGTTGCCGGGGCAACGGCCTAACCATACTGTACTATATAGTGATACAGTCATGGTAGGGGCGTCGCGTGCGGAGCAGCGCGGGCTCTCCGATCTACTGCATGAATAACAACTCGTGCCACCTCTGTTGTGCTATGTGTTCTGGATACACTTAGCGAGCTCTGCGGCTTTCGTGGCTACAATATTCGCCTTATTTTTGCATTTTATACACGTTTTAATTGTATTAGAATCCAGTTTGACGGATGTATTGTAACATATATATAAGATCGATTTTAGCTGTAAACTTAGTTGACTTTTGTCCTTGGCCGGTGCCACATTACCATCGAGTGGCACCGGTCGCGTTTATTACTTTTGTTTAAAGTTTTTCGAGCGTCATTCTTTGTAAGTTGTTTAATTTTTGTAACGGATTTTGTAACGTTTATTTAATTCTTTTGTAATTTCTTTAAATTTGCGAATTGTAATTTTTAGCGCCGTCTGCGGTTTTCACGTCGTCGATGTAGCGCACGACTCATTTTTAAACTTGGTAATTTATAGTGTTTTAGTTATTGTAATTTCTATTTGTTGTTGTAAAACTTTAATAATAAAATTTAATATTTTGCTTAGCCACTGATGAGGGGGTAAAATTACCCCGAAACGTATGGCGTAGTATAAACATTTTAGCTCGAAGAGACGCATTTTATTATCCTTTCAAGAATAAATATGTCTTAGAATTCATCATGAAGTGCTCTCGATTTTATCAGATATTTTTTTATACCATTGGAAAGAGCAATCTTATTTGCATAAGAAACAGTGGGTCCCTAATTCTTTCTGCGCGAATTCATTACGTGGTGACGATTCAAACTTTGATGTCAAAATTATCCATTCTGGGCGTTAATGGGTTAATATTCCTCCATTTAAGACGATTCGTT
Source organism: Philotrypesis tridentata (assembly GCA_018906965.1). Classification (NCBI taxonomy): domain Eukaryota; kingdom Metazoa; phylum Arthropoda; class Insecta; order Hymenoptera; family Pteromalidae; genus Philotrypesis; species Philotrypesis tridentata. The sequence goes on from JACCIB010000143.1 coordinate 62,983, forward strand.
TTTCCTCTAATCGCCCACTCCCCAGTTTTCAAAGTGTCTTCTTATACACACGCATGCACTTATTATGATGAAAATATTACATATAATTATTATTATTGTGAAATCGCAAATGATTTTCAACAATCTCATAAAGGTAGTTGCTTCAAAATATGCGAGAGTGTAAGCAGTGCATTGTAGCGAACATCTAGTACACACTGATATCACTTGTTTTTCTTTTACAAAGGATACCACACATTCGTTATGGAAATTGGTTCCCTGACAAATCCGCAGAAAATTTGATATGTTATAGTTCAGGATTTCGTGAATAAAAGTCTGCATAGGCGCAATTGACGTAAAGCTAGTTCCTCTAAAATGACCGAACAATGCGAGTTCAGCGCGCGCGGCCGCGCGGCTGCTTCGGGCGGGCTGCGCGGTGATGGGGGGGGGGGAGCCATGCGGCGGCCGACAGAATTCGTATATCCTTAGTTGCAATTTGATTATCTCGGTAAACAAAGCTGCTATTGCAATAAAATTTTCTTCCCTTTATCGTGTTTTTTTCTCAGCTTTAACGTCATGCTAATTGAATTATCATAGGTACAACTCAAACACCGCAAATTACCAATTTTTCCGAAAAAGAATCTTTTTTGGCTATGCACACAACCTTGACACGCATATATTCCACTACCAAACCTTTTTATGATAAATTTAAATATTTTTATAATGATAGCAGTATAATGCATAAATATAAGTGTTGTGTACGTAGCCAAAAAAGATTTATTTTCAGAAGCAGTGGTAATTTGGGGTGTTTGTGTTGTACATATGAAAATTAAATTAGCATAACCTTATTGCAGAGAAAAAAACACATTAAATAAAAAAAATTTTATTGCAATAGCAGCTTTGTTTACCGAGATAATCAAATTGCAACTAAGGATATACGAATTCTGTCGGCCGCCGCGCGGCTTTCCCCCCACCACCGCGCCGCCCGGCCGAAGCCGCCGCGCGCGCTGAGCTCGCATTGTTCCTCGGTCGTTTTAAAGGAACTAAAGCATGTAGAGCTATCGAATAAAAAGTAATCATTTAGAGTATGATTTCAACAAGCACTGTGCCAAATTTCAACAAGAAATATCAATAAGTTTCAGCGTAATCGTCGATTGAAAAAAATTGTTTATCTCGGCTCCTATTAGTCCAATCTTGACAAAATTTATATGAAAATTCATAATTTTTTCGTACTTTAAAATGCATTTTGCCGCAATTTTCTAACTCAAAAATTGGCCGAAAGAAAAAAAATTTTTATGAAAATGTTGGTGTATTTTAATACCAAAAAAATATTTTTTAGCAGTTGTTAATTACGTCATAAGCTGTCGATTAAACGCAGTTGGATTCAATTATCGTTCCTGGATCGAATTAGACATCAATTTGACTTTTCGAGCAAATAATTTTGCAATTAGACGCAATTTTGCGATATCGAGATCGGTCTTCAATTTTTACGTTGTCTGTACTAAAAGTCATCTTTGAGGGCTAATCCTATAAATAAATATCATATTTTGTAAAAACCATTGTAATATGAAAATTGAAAGAAAAATTTTTTTATTTAACAATTTAACTAGGAAGAACATTAATTTTGCATTTAGAAATACATGTATTTTACAGAAAATTCAATTCTGATCAACTTTTGTCTCTACATATTTTTGCATAATTTGAGTAATAAAAAAGTTTTTCAAGAATAACTAAAAAAACACCATTTTTGTAAATTATTTTGCAATAATAACAATGTTCCCGATCTGGTCCGAAGTCGAGACTTCAGGACTATTTTCAGTACAAATACACAACAAATATACAACAAAGCGACTCCATACTGTAGAAATTTGTAGACAATCTGGACGAACACAAAAAAAATATGAATCACAGAAATATTGTAAGTCTACCATACGTCAGTGGCTTTTATGAACAATTACATTATTCTTTAAAAACAAACAATATTACAACCATTCCCAAAATGTAGAGTAAAATAAGCAACAAAAATTGTAAAAGGGAAGAATAAAAAACAAAAAGAATTTGAAAAGAGCGTAGTATACAAATTAAAATGTAATAATTTTACAGCTACTTACGTAGGTCAGACAAAAAGAAATGTGGATATGCGTGTTGATGAACACAAAAAATCGAAAAATAATGTCATTGCAGAACATACTAGAAAATTGAAACATAGTATGAATTTTGAAAAGTATGAAATTGAAGACAGAGAAGCAAATTTAAATAAGAGGCTCATTTATGAAATGTTTTACATAGATATACAAAACATTGGCATAAACAAAAGAGAAGATACACAAAATCTCAAGAACTCTTTAGTAATAGGTTATAAGTAAGTAGCAGTAGACAAATGCATTACTACATGGCATATGGTAATTTGTAGACTAGATCACAATTGAAACAGCTGTTTCTTAAGGAACTATTGTATCAATAAAACAAAACTTAATCTTCTTTATCCTCGCTATGCAGCACAACATATTCGGTGGCAATTTCAAATCGATTGTATTTATTTTTTGTTTTCAAATTTGAATTTCCTTTATTTGATGATATTGTAATTTTATGTTATTAAGGGGTTAAGCCTGAGTTAAAATTCAAAAAAATCAAATTTTTTTTTATTTGATTTTTTAACAGCAAATTTACTGTAGAATATACTGTTGAAACTCCTTTTGCCCGAAAAAATTTCGTTACAAAATTATAGGCAAAATCTAAAAATATATAATTTGTCAAAATTAAGTATTTTTCATATTTTATTCTATAGCGCTTTTGTTTATTCAAAGCCATTACATTTTTATAGAAAATTTAACGTTAAATGTGCATACAAACTCCTTTTGATAAAAGACAGTTTTATTAAAAATAACACAAATTATTTATTTATGAATTATTGCATATAGTAAATAGCTCATTCTGATAAAAGCATAGATTTTTTTATTGTGAATGTTAAAAATAAAATAAATTTATCTGTTTCATTAATTTAATCTTTTTAATAAAATAATAAGCATGCGTGCAAACTAAAATATTTTTATAAATTACCACCTAAAAACATGGTACCATACAGCATATGGAAAAGCCAATCACTGTTTTACCAACCTAGTTAAGTTTGCTATCAGACAGCTCTTTCGTCTGCTTGATCTGCAGTCTAGTGCAAGCTTGATGTCGTGAATTTTGATCTGAAGTGAAAACTTCTGAGTGTCAGTGGTGTTTAAATTTAGATAAGTATTGTGGACTCTAAATAATACATTATTTGTGAAGAACTTGTTCTTTGTGAGTGTGTTCTTCATTTTTAGGTATATAAGCTGTCAATGGCATGTGAACGATAAGGTACTTCTGTGTTCGATGCAAGGTTAGATATTGTAGAAGTTGGCTGTAACTATTAACAATCCTAGAAAGTCATGGGTAAGCAATACCAACAATTATATTCATATGAAACATACTGACTGTGAATGCGTATAAAAATTTATATTTCAATTTCAGCTTTTGATACTAGTATATCAATATGTGTGGCACCCGGGTCTTAATATATCCCTTAATACAGGGATATTTTATGCCAAAACACAAAAAAATATGCCATGCAGTTTCTGTAAGTACTACCCGATAAATGGAAATAAGTTTCATGTATAAACTTTAAATGTAGTTTTCTCAAATTTTGAATTTTTGTGATTTTAGGTCAGTTGCCGGAAATTGGCTAAGGTAAGTTTAAAGAATGTTACGCATGTCAACATATGCATAATTCACTATAATTATGAATATTATGACCTTATGTGTTTCTAAATATTTAAAATTTTTATGTTTCAGTAATCCCTTCCGTTCAAGCTGAGGAGAAAGACATTTAGAAGATTGTCCATCCAGTTTGGTCTATATTCATCACCCGGATGCTGAGAATACATACGGCAAAGGGAAAAATCTGATCAAATTTAATACTTCACACATGGAATTGTTTGTATAGTAAGTATAGATATATAATTGTTTAAAAATATGTAAAATCACAATTAATATGTATACTTTAAGTAGAAAAAAGAATTTTTTTAATATTACTGATAAATAATTTTTTTTTGCCTAATAACTAATAATTTGTTTTTTTCAGGTTTAACTCAGGCATAACCCCTTAAGGGGTTATGACAGTGTTAAATCCTGAAAAAAAAACAAAATTATTAGTATCATAAAAAATTAATATATATGTAAGTGCTCCAAAAATTATATTTTTCCTTCAAAATATAAGTATTATACACCACTTTTATGCACTAGAAATTTGCATTAAGTGAGTGTAATACTTGATAACAATTAAAGGTATTTACTTACCAAAAAACATGATTTTCATCATTTTTCTGGACTTGCCGCAACCTTCTGGATGAACCGTACCATCAATCTTGATGAAACAAAGTGGAAAATGTTCCTTATGAGTGTCCTCACAAACTGAGTGGAACAGATTTCTAAAAAACACAAAATTAATACAATTAGTTATACTTATATTGATAATATTAGTAATTATAGTGAATGTTACATATGTAACGATACGTAACATTCACTTTTGACTTATCTTTGATAATTCTGCTCCACTCAGTTTGTGGAGAAACCTATTCCAAAGGTTTCTCCAAAATTTGAGCCCAATTGGTTGACCCGTTCCTGAGAAAACCTGCGGCAAGTGAAAAAAAGTCATGAAAAAACTAATTTTGAGTAAAAGGCATTTAAAGTTTTACTTAATATTTAATAAAATAAAATGTACTTACAAATAGTTTTCAGCGTCTAGACCTAATATTATCCAAAAGTAGTCATCTGAGGATGGTGTCTGGAGAGTAGGTCCTTACAAAAAGCTTCTTTATGGAAGCTTATGTCTGCTGAAACAAAAATTGAAAATAGGTTAAAAAAATTAAATTTACACATTTTTAAATGTTTCTATAATTCAAACTCAAAGTATGGAAAATTTATGTAAAAAATTATTTAACATACTTTGAGTTGAAGTATTTTTAAACTGTTTTTAAAAAAAAAATTCATAAACATGAAAATATACTCACAAATGCCATTGCTCATCCATGTAGTGATGTAGTAAAAAGAGCAGAAGAAATGCACACTAGAAGCTAGAAGGATATTTGTCCAGATGTGATTTGTGAAAAGTAGGTCAGAGAACAGCTGATCAGCTGTTGAGCTAGCAGCAGACTAAATTAGACTTAGATGCTCATGTGCATGTGCAAAAAATGCACATAAAAAAAACTACAAAAGCTGCTAGCTACTCTCTGAACAAATTTTCAGCAGATTTTGTGCAATGTGAGTGTATGTGTTGTTGAAGTGATGTGAAGCTTGTAGTGTTCATGCTAGTTTCAGTGTTTGGTTAGGAGTGTTGTATAGGGTATGTGTGAAAATGTTTGTTTGTGAAATCAGTGTGCTCCAGCTGAGTAGGAATCATCATCTGGATTATTTCTCCTTCTCTTAGCTTTTCGAGCTTCTAGAGTGGATTCCAGTGCTCTCTTATCTGACCAAAAGAGACGCTGTTCATCAGCACTCTTTGCCCAGTCTACTGCAGAAAGTCCTGGATTAACGTTAAAGCCCTTCATCACCTCAAGTATTCCTGCTTTTCCATCGTTGAAGGAAGCAACTGCGATGTAAATGCCAATCTCCAAGACTGCGAGGCCACTGAAACTTTCCTTGGGCACGAGCTTCCAAATGGATTGATTGAAGCTTTCATTGCTGTTCTGTGTGAAGCCTCCAACGCATCTCTCCAGTAAATCAGCTTGTGTCAAGTCCTGGTAAATTGGCTTGATTGCATCCATGATGGCCCCAGGAATACTATCTCGGTGGTGAAAAGTTTTAAGTTTCTTTTTGGCTTTGGCTACTTGCCATTTACACCAACTGTCTGGTCCTGGCGGGCAAAGGTGATGTCTTGGCTCCTTGTCTGTTGATCCTTTATGGTAAAATGTCGCCCAGATGGCATTGGACATTTCTTCAACAGAACGATGATGGCCTCTGATGGCATTGCCATAATACTGAGTCAGCTGGTCGACTCTTTGAGCTGTAAGACGGTTCTTCCCACCAATGCCTAGACCATCAGATAGTTTTTGGCCAGCCAAACTCTTCTTCAGATTTCTCAATCTCGTCCCCATCCTCTTCTGTACATGGCCAACACATTCCTTCTTCTTGATGACAAAATCTTCTCCATAAGGCTTGGCATCGCAGAGAGCCTTGAATACTTTCGAGTCACCATCTCCTATGTAGTTCTTATACTTGATTCCATGGTTTGCCTCTGATCTTCTGAACATTTCCACGATGCCATCTACTTCCATTTTTCCAGAACTTCCTTGATGATTGGCCGAGCACTGGTCTTGATGTGCTTCAAACCACTCTCTGTACTCTTCAGTGTCCTTCTCTTGATGCGCATCACAAGCCTTGCAAAATGATTGTTTCGGTGCAACATCAATCACTTTGCCAGTATCGTTGCGGATCAATGCTGATACTCCTTGAAGGGAAGAAAATCCTCGCTTCCTCCAAGATCCGTCACCAGATACAGTGTCACAGCCATTCTCTTGAGTCTCACCTGTGCTACTACTGCAACCTTCTTGCGCAGCTGCTTTCATAGACTCAATAGCTACTTTTTTACTCGAAATTTTCAATTCATGATTGATGTTTCCAAAATAACTATGAGCAACTGGTGGTAAAAAATCCATGATTCCACAAAAGGTTTTTAAACCAGTGTGTCCATGACCAAGAGCTCGCATTCCTAACACTACTCTTTTATTTATTTCAAAGGCATTTTGTTTAGTGCCAATTTGTCTACTTGAGTCTATGAATGCAACTTTATAGCAGTTGGTGCAAGTAATAGATAGCTTGCTACCAAGGCCTCTGATATTAACTTCATTGAAAGTAATATCACCGCCACAATATTTGCAAGCCAGGAATTCCTGTAATCCTGGTAAAAGTAACGAAGTGTCAAATATTCTATACTGAATAGGACCAGCTTGTACATAACTTGATTTTAATTTTTGTCTTGATCTCGAAACAGGAATTTCTGGCTGTGCAATTTCTGGTTGCGTAGCTGCTGTACCTGATGTTGATGGTTCCGGAGAGATTCTGTTTGGAGGTCTTGTAGCAGATGTTGAAGGAAGCGTTTCTCTCTCTGGTGGGGCTTCTGCAGTAGATGTTGAAGGAACTGCTTCAGGCGATGCTTCATTTCTTGAAGGGATGGAGGTTGACGATGGTTGATCTCCAAAAAATCTCTGTTGCCTCCTCTTCTTTCTTCCAAACCTGCGCTTTCCATGTGCAGATGAGCCTGGATTTCTATTTCTTGAACCACTCATCTTGTTTTTTTTAACAAATCTTGAATTTTCACTAGTACACTTCACGTGCAAAAAACTTGATTTTAAACTAAATAAAATACTAGAGCAATTTTCAGTTAAAATTATTAGGTTATAACTAAAATCTTAACTGAAAAACCGATCTCAATATTATTTAGTTAAACTCAAATAAAGTCACTGTTTATTATTAAATAAAAACTTCAATAACCTGCAAGTAGAATGGTAAAACAGGATTCTGGCTAAAGTACCATTCACTGTGTATAGGCATTCACCTCCGTCGATAACCGCCAAATTTAAAATTTTCAGAATGCGTCGTACATTGGAATACACATTCCAATGTGTCTTCCTCTTTTAGAAACGTGATGATATATATTAAATATTATATACTTTTTCAATAAAAACACTTTCAAAGCATAAAAATTGTATTTATCGAAAAATATGCAATTTTGGAAAATCATGAATTTTTTTTTTTTTAGTATTATGCCTATAATTTTTAAAAAAAATTTTGTATCGAAAAACGGCTTTCGGGAGCATATTCTATGTTAAATTTGCTACAAAAAAAGCAAATAAAAAAAAAATCGATTTTTTGGAAATTTTAACACTGTCATAACCCCTTAAAGAAAAGCAAATTAAGAATAAAAAAATTGCTATTTTACGAAAATTGGTTAATTAGCAATTTGACTAGGTTAATAACTTTTTGAGAAAGAAGCTTTTTGCAAAACGGATTTATTTTGTATTTTCGGTAAAATTCCGTATAAAAATCTTGTACTAGAGGTGTTAGAAAAATTCTGCTGAAGAATTGAGGTGTAATCAAATTGAAATATCAAAAATCGATGATTTTTTAAAAATTAGCAAAAAAAAATTTTTTATTTTTTTGTCTGTATTTTCGAGACAAAATCTTTTCTTGAAAAAGGACTTTCACTACCATATTCTGCAGATTATTAGCTATGAAAAAAGTAAATAAAAACAATTGATATATTCATCATTTTAACTAAGGTATAACCCCTTAAATATTTATAAACACCATTGTACTGCATAACATACAATGTGGGGCCCCAAGTGGTGCCGCAAAGGTCCCACGTTGCCGGACCGAGTGGGGCCATGAGGGGCCCTGAATCTTACCAAAAATAAAAACAATATAGTGAGATATATATGAATCAATTTATACAGATGTTTTTATATTATTGAAGATTAATATTTTTTTCAGAATATAATGATCTAAAGGATTTACTAATTAATATTCAAGTATTTCGGTTTAAGCCAAAAATAGATATTAAAAGAAAATTCAAAGATGGAGGAATTGCAATTATTGATCAAATAATATGTGCTCATGCTAGGTATTTAATTAATTTATTTCCATGCATACTAAGTTTTGATAACTGTGATTTGATAATTCATTACTTTCAGGTTCTTTATTGGTACGCATGAATCAACATTTACATACAGAATTCAAGAAGACCGTGAAATACTTGGTTTTCCTGCAAACTCAACATTCAATAAATTATGCAAAAATCAAAATTTTTGTGCAGTTGAGAATCAATGGACAATAGTATGGGATTAATGAATAAACATTAGATGTTATATTTTTTTAATTCTGCTTTATTATTTGAATTATATTTACTTATACTCCCTTTATTATTAAATTTTGAAAAGAAAAATAAAAATATTTATATACATTTTTTAAATAAGACAATAGTTGTATACAAAAATATAAAGTCTTGCTAGAAGAAATCGGAACTTGCATTCATTTGATTTCTGTTTAGATCAATTTTTTTAATTATGAAGTTGGTAAAAATGAAAATGAAAGTGTTCGATATTTCAGAAGGTAATCCTAACTATAGTACTTTTCAATGAGCTAAAATAATTTTTCGAGATCTGAAGCCATTGTGGTCATTATAAGAAAAATCGAAGTTCTATGGTTTAATGTTTAATTTAACTTTATACTCTCCTAAATAAAATTGCATTAAAAAGTACTAAAAATGGAACTATTACATAAAAAAATAATAATAAAATACAAATTATACACGTTACTCTTAACATCAATGAAAATGTAAAATAATGTATCATATAAATAGGCTTAACATATTCCAATTTAATAACTAGAATGTATTATTATTAGTTTTGAAAATACCGTACTTGACAATACAAATGGAAATAAATTTTTAGAGAGGTAGTGCGACAGAACACTTCTTCCCATAGAGTATCCCCGAACTTTCAGGAAATAGAATTAGACTAATTATATGTTTACATCGTATGGATAGATATCACTTAGAATAGATGTTCAATCTAGTTTCTTGCATGCATAGTATACATTCTAAGCTAAAATAAAGTATAAAATATTAAATTGTAACATATCAAGGGCCAGTACAAAAAATAGTACAGTTGTTGTCCCCAAGGAAGATGTGTACAGTTCTTGTTTCTCACGAAAGCCAGAACAGATCAATTTTTCTACAAAAAACTGTGCAGTTCAGATTCTTCCTACGAAAAGTAGTACAATTTTATTTCCCCGTCGCGAAAAGCAATACAGTTGCTGCGCTCCATGCAATTGTTATCCAGAAAGGCTATTACTAGAAATATAAAAAAAAATAGAAAATAAAAAAAATTGTGACCAATTTTAAGAACATTTTTGGTTTTACCTTTACAGATTTTTTTCTCGAAAACTATACACTTTTCTGAAAATTTCATAAGAACAAAAATGTCTTTTAATTAATCAAACAATATTCTCAAATTTTTTCAGATTGATCCGGTACAATTTTTGATTTTTCGAAAAGTCCAAAATCGAAATTTCGAAAAACGTTCTGATAAAAGCTGAAAAAATTTAAGACCGTTCTATGAGGAATTCTAAGATTGTTTTTTCCTAAGAAATTTGTATAAAAGTGTATAGTTTTAGAGAAAAAACCGCTGCTAACTGAGTAGCAGAATCCTTTCTCAGAGAAAATGTGTTTTACTTTTACTATTATAAATAATTGTGTTCCGAACTGAAAATTCTGTCATATAGATGTACTTTTGTCACGTAGTTTTGAGATTTTAGAAATAGATAGATTTTAAGTATTACGTGACGCAGCGAGCGCGAACCTTCGGATATACGAACCTGCGAGATTTTGGGTTTCGCGCATTATCGAAGGCCGCACGTATTTAAAACAATGAGTGTACGCGAGTCATTTGGGGAATGAGAGAGACAAGTAATCCTCGTAAAATTCCTCAAGGCACGCGGGCACTCAAACAGCGTTTAGATAATAGGGATTAGTGTAGGGACTGCGCGCTTCCGAAAACGCAAAAGAGAAAGTCTCGCTGCGGAGGGATTTGTGACAGACAGCTGTTCGTCATAAAGGCCGCTCGCCACGCAGATTTCATGACTGATGCGTTTTCGGCAGGAAAAGATTTGTTTTATTGTACGCGTACTAGAATTTTACTAATAATTATAAGCCATCAAATTATATAGCTTTCGATTTATACAATTCGATTTTGTGGATAATTGTTGGTAAAATTTGAAAGGAATTACAAAATTGCACTATTAATTTATCAATCGGTCGGTGTGAAGCTACGATTGATGAATTTCAGGGGGAATTTTGAGGTTTTTGTGCATGTACATATAAATAATATTTTGTAGCATGTAAGTTTTATTTTTGCTATATGTGCATATAAATTTTGTTAATAATTACAAGCCACTAAATTGTATATTTTTCGATTTATACAATTTGCTTTTTGTGGTTAATTTTTGATAAAATTTGAAAAAACTCTAAATTATTACTGTCAATTTAACAAACGGTCGGTGTGCAGCTACGTTTGATAACGGTACAATTTGAGTTTCTTGCATGTATGTATATAGCATTAATGAATTATTTTATATAGGTTAAGAGGTATCGCTTTGTGTGTAATTTTTCGAGGAATATTAATATAACATTTAAATATTCTTTATAGCAATGATACTATTTTTAAATAACAAAAAAATATTCTAGAAAAATTGTACACAGGGCGATGACGCTAAATCGGGTGCGGAACTTCCGCGAACTACAGTTGTAGGGAAGAGGCAAAGGAGGAGCGACCGTGGGCCTGAGGGAGAACGAAGGAGGAAAATTCGGCTAAGTGAGGGAAAGTCGAAAGTAACGACTTTTCTCACTGCCTAATTTTCATCTTTTGGGAGGACCCAACTGACCCGAGAGGGAAGGGCGAATGCTTTTCTTACAAGGGCCAACAGCCGCCCCAAGCGGCACAGAGTACTACAGCAGCTCGTAGTGAGAATATTTGCGGGCGTTGTAATTTGCTGTTTTAAAATACGCCGAAGTAGCGTACGTATAAAATATAACTTTAAGATTTTTTTTAAATAAATAGAATTTTGTGTGGCAAAAAAATTTTTCTGTTCAAATAATTTTTCTCGCTATCCATCCAAAATCCAGAGAAGATCCAAATATGAAGGAAGAACTCTACTACAAGGAAAAGTAAGTGAATTTTAAATTTTTTCATTGCTTTCTTCCTCGCCGTTTCTTCACCCTATATATATATATCCAATTAAACCTGGTTCATATATATATATATATATATATATATCACAGTCTATCTAACTTTAAACCTTCTGAACCGAGTTCTCGGGTCGATGGTTTAAGGTTTATTTTTTTTTAATTCCAACTAATTGATAAGAAAGAAAAGAGTCTGAAGTTCCCTGCTATTAGGTGAAAGCCTAGGCAAAAAGCGTCTTCTGAATAAGGGAGTGACAGACATCACACTTTTTCATTACACTATATACTACTTGTCGTGGGAACAATGCAACTGTACCAGTTCTCGCAGGGAGAAACGTCAACTATACAAGTCTTCATGAGGAATAAGAACCGTACACTTTTTCATCGGGAACAATAACTGAACTGTATTTCATAGGATCCGTTGATATGTCCATATGGAAAAGGTATAGCTGAAGAAGCATGCAAAATCTGCCCCAAATGAAAATCGATTCGGAAATAGACCAATGTTATCTTCACAGAAAACAGATTTTTTCCCAAAATTTCAGCTCAGAAGATCCACAGGGGGCGTCACAATAGCCGTTTCAATTTTAAATTTCTTGGATTTTTCATCCAGCCACATCGTAACCTATTGACTTCAAAAAATTCTAAAATTCGTATTCATTTGAAAAGTACAAAAAAAATTTTGTTTTAGCTCTTTAGGTCATCACAAGGTCATTTTAAAAATCAAAAACCGAAAATCTGCAGTTTTTAATTCTTCCAGCAGTCACTGTTAAAATGGTAAACATTTATTAGCACTAAAAAATACGTCGAAATGCTTTATCTTGAGTTTTTTTTAAACGGTAGAAAATACATCAAGTCGTGAAAAACAAAAGTTTTTTAATTTTTTAACATTTTCCGGTTTTAATATGTATACACACGCACACACACACACATATACACGCGCGCGCGCGTGCGCACGCACATACTATGCCTGCATAAGTCATTTTATGGAGCAGGGCCTGTAGCTCTGTATTATTATATAACTAGGTACTTATATGGGTGATTCAATGTGAGATTGATCAGCTAAATTTTTTTTAATTCTAACTATACTATATCTCTTCTAATCGGAACAATACAAATCCTCAAATTTTTTTAGATTTTTTCCATCAAGCCTCTTCGAGCTGCAGAGGGTCGAAATTGGTGAAATCAGTATTTTTGGCATTTTTTGATTTGCATTAAAGCGTTTTTCAACAAAAATGTTTCGAACACTTTTTTTAGAAAATTTGCTCAGCTTTTCAAACAAATACTGTCACAATCAAGTGTACAAATATGCTTCGTTTCCGAGCAAAATTATGAAAAATGTCAAGAACACTTTCATTCTTAGAATTTGTTTTACAATTTAACTGTATTTTTTTTCGAAGCATATAAGCTATTTTTAATAAATTCAATAACCTAATTGATTTTTGAGATTAGAAAAAGGCCGAGTGCCATTTCGACAGTGGCGTACTTTTGTATTGAAAAAAATCTATCTTCATGATTTTTTTCCTTACCGAACTCCGAATTGTAAGAGACTTATAAAACGTATATATATATATATGTGCGTGTGATTCTCTGTGAAATCGATCGATAAAAATTAAAATTTTTTTCCAACCATATTACATCACTTCAACTTGATGAAATACAATTCCATGAATTTTTTCAGATTTTTTGCATCAATTATCTCTGAGCTACAGGAGGTCAAAGTTCATAGAATCAGGTTTTTTTGCATTTTTTGCTGATTAAAATTCATAGCTTCTCAGGGAAGCATTTTTGACTGTAAACATAAATAGGAGTTTTTTAAGAAAATTCTGTCTTATTTTCAAAATAAATACTTTACAAGTCATATGAATATATATATTGCAACTATGTTATGATACATTTATGCCTTAAGGGGTCAGGCCTGGGGGTTAAAATATTGAAAAAATCGCTAAATTTTTTTTTACCTTAAATCCATTTTCAGCTAAATTTTTATTTTGCAAAGATATAAACAAAAACTGAAAAAATGTTCATAGGTAATTTTCGAAAAATGATGATTTATTCGACACTGTTTATTACCACTAAATAATATTGTTATACTCTACAATCCTCCCGTGTTCGTTCTTAGGTCGCTAGGTTACGATGTTAGAAAAACATCATGTTGTTTGTTTTCTTTTAATTGTTGATTACGAGCTACGATACGCAAAGCCTTGTTCTTATTAGAAAAATAAATACGTTGCCGTTTTTATATAAACTCGTGTCTTTATTGAGTGTTTGTATGTGTGTCTCAACAATATTATTTCAATACTATCCATTCATGATTTCTATTCAAAATTTTCTGTAGAATACGATAAAAAAGTCCATTTTACAAGAAAATACCATTTTGATAAAAAATTATTAACAAATTAGTGCAATAATTTTGTATAGTCAATTTTCGTAAAATTTTTATTCTCGCGTACCAATTCCCTAATGTCTACAAATAATAAAAACTAGATTGATTAAATTTTGTATTCTTATGATTTATATATGTTGTATAAAGCATATTACTGCAAAAATTTTTGCAATAAACCGCTGTGATACAAATTTATGAATCTGTGTGTGTGTGTGTGTGTGTGTGTATAAGTGAAAACACGAGAGATAACAGATTTTCAACTTACCCACTTACCGACTGAACCATATGAGATCTCAAGTAAGTGGTGATAAGTCTATAATTCTGTTTTACCTGACTCACACCAAGAAAACTATTTTTTCATAAATGAGCACTGTACTGTACATTTAAAATTTGCTATCTAGTTTTTAATTGTGAATTTTTATTATGTGGATTTATTTTACAATTGAAAAAGACAATTCAAGATGAGTCCAGACTGAAGAGGTAGAGTGCCTGGATAATCTTCACATGGAAAATACACATTTGGAAGAGCGAAGAGGAGAAGAAAGTTTATTCATGGCAAGAAGCAAGCACCATCAAGAGCATCGAGCACCAACTCAACATCAAGAAAACATTAGCAACGACAAACTAGTACAGTGGCGAGCACTTCAAGAAGTATACCTGATGCACTTACATCAAAATCTGGAACACTGCAGCAAAGAACTGATCCTCCATCAAGATCCAGACAGAAATTAAAAAGAGAATACAAAGAAGCTGGTACGATCAAGAATAGAATATTTGATATTTCCGTACTGTACCCAAGGATTATAGGAATTTCTGGCCTGTAAAGCTTGTGATAGGGATGTCAAATTTGATGAAATCGATACAAAAGGTCTCGGCACTACACTATCTGCCACTTGCATCGGATGTTACAAAGCTGCTTTCATTGAGTCCAGTAGAAAAATTGCTGAGCAGGTAGCCAAAGCCAACATCAACCTGAATAACTTTCACCAGAAAGATTCCATTCCTCTTACTGTTATGGAGGCTATTGAGCCAATTTACAAAGACTTGACGGATCCTGGCTTGCTTGAGAGATGCGTTGGTGGCTACACACAAAACAAGTTTGGAAATTGGAGTCTACATTGCTGTCTCTTCATTCAAAGACGGCAAAGCTGGAATCCTGGACATCATGAGCAGGCCTGGTACTCAACTTGGATCATCTGCAATCAACTGGGCCAAGAACATGGATGAAGGAAGACTTTTCTGGTCCGACAAGAAATCAGCAGAATCTACATTGCAGGCACGCTAAGCTTGAAGAAAGAGAAATCATCCAGATGATGATTCTTACAGAGCTAGTACATATTGAAACCATAACCCTGCATTTCACTGACGTACACTACACATACATGCTTAACCCTACATCACACTTCCTATCATTCAATAACACACAAAAACTGTATCAATATACTTATACTGAAACACATAAAATCATACAATTGTTTTCATGTATTTTATAAACATGAATCACATGCAAACCATATGTATAAACACGTTCTCTTTCTTCATACATGCAGACTACAAAAACAATAGTAAGTCAGTCAGCTGATGATCAGTAGAGTTGTCTGCTTTCCAGTATGAGCTAGTTTTCATTTGGACAAGTTTCTGATCACCTTCAAATTTGTGCTCTTGTAGTGTATGCAGGTGTGGTCAGCTGCATCACATCCCGCGTTCCGCACGAGGTCGAGCAGAGACACTTCTCGCGAGCTACGCCGGCGCTGGCTCCGCTACAGGAGCTGTCAACTCGCCTACGGAGCTCGTCAGCTGTATAATAATTTTAACGACGGACCAATATTTATTGCTACGTCGCAATAGTAACCTTCATTCTCGACCCGACGCTGGGCAAGAAGGCACAACATATTCGGGTGGCAATTTCGAATTTGTCGAATGCCTTTACTTTGAGACATTGAGTTTAATAATAACATAAAATCATACATAGAAAAGTTAATATTTTACGAAAGTAAATTAATAACTCTTGAGAAAAAAACTGTTTGTTAAACGCGATTAAACGGTTTTTATGTCATATTTTCGGTCAGATTTCTCAAAAAACTACTCTATAAGAAACGTCGTAGAACAATTCATTCCACAAGTTTAGTCTAGTTAAAATATTTAAAATTCTCGATTTTTCGAAAATTTGCTAGAAAAATATTTAGCAGTTTTTAGTCTGTATCTTCGAGGCAAATGTTTTTAGCAAAAAACAGCTTTCAGCACCATATTTTACGGACTTTTTTTTCATAATTTTAACCCAACCCTATCATAACCCCTTAAACAGAGCTCGTTGTTTTCAAATGTGCGTATCTTTTAATAAGTGCATCCGATCCAGACAAATTTATATGCAAATTAAAGATGTTTTAGTGTACTTTAAGTCTGTGTATCTGAACAAAATCCAAAAAATTGTAATACTGTAGACAATGCGCTTTTTTTAATTTCTAGAGCAAAAATCGCGGTCATTTTTTTTGGGTTTTCGCCTGTAGCTCTTTGTTGGCATTGGGTTGGGTTTCGACTAAATATATACCGGATTATTGTGTGAAATGAGCTACGAAACAAAACTAGCATGGTTTGACAGGTGTGCCCTCAAAAATAAAAAAGTGCAACTTTTGGACCGAGTTGATTGCTACTTTTTAGTGGATTTCCACATATATATGAGTTTACAGTATTATTTTTTAAAAGTACAAAAAATTTTCTAAAAAAAGTGTTACATTTTCCTATGTTGAAAAATGCTTGCCTAAGGAGCTATCAATTTTTTAAAATCAGCAAAAAATGCAAAAAACCTGTTTTTACCAAATTTGATCGCCTTTAACGCAAAGATAATTGATGCGAAAAATCTGAAAAAATTCAGAGAGATGTATTTCAGCAAGTAGAAAAGATTTAATATGATTAAAAAATGATATTTCGATCTTTCGATTGCATAGAAAACCACCCATATATATATATATATATATAATAACGGTCGCATATATAATGCACGTTATCGCCTCTCCGGGCGTATGCCATATACAACATGTATTAATACATTATTTGTTACAGCAACCACCAGCGGACACTCGTACATGAGAGAGACAGAGAGAGCGAGAGAGTGCCTAATAGTAGGCCGATATTGAGAGAGAGCGCGCGTCTAATTGCGAGGTTGCCGGCCTATTAGTCACGCGTTGCCAAAATATGACAACGTCGTGTCAAAGGCCGTAGCGTCCTTCGGCTACGCGCGCGGTACAGCCGACAGTATTGCGGTAGCGTCCGAGTCGACACCTTGTCCCCCGCGCCCGTGCACGATTTTACAAGCGTACCCTCAGCACCAAGCACCTCGCCCGGTTATTCCCGAGACCACCGCGGCGACTATTGCGATCGGCCACCACTCGACAGCTGAACCGAAGCGTCCGGACGATTGCGAGACCTGCGGCCTTCCTCCCGGCACCGACGTAGTTGTAAGTACCTCCTTACTCTCACTCTCGGTATTCGGGCGATCAAGCCCCATCTCTCTCTCTCTCTCTCTCTCGCGTAGTGTGCGGTGGAGCAACCTCGCTCGTGCGTACGAGCAGTGTACGTTTCTTATTTACAATATATTCTTTCGTTCTCTTATCACGCGTATTCCTTTATTTGAACCCCGTCCCCTCTGCCGCCTTCGTTCCGTGCATGCGTACGGATACTCCGCATGGCCGAGCCGTGCAAGCGCAAGGAGACTACAACGAGAAAATAAACGTGACACTCGTGGTTACGGTTGTACACGACCGATTACGTGGGAACGGTAATCGTGCCGTTACAATATATATATATATATGGGTGGTTCTCTGACAAATCGAGCGGTCAATTTTTTGACCCTAACCAAAATTTTTTTAAAATGTTCCTAAGAGACATGTGAGTATCCCAGAATTTTTTCAGATTTTTTCCATCAAATATCTTCGAGTTACAGAGGGTCAAAGTTGATGAAATCAGGTTTTTTGCTTTTTCTGACTACTTTCATTAATTTGTAAGGCCTCAGGGAAACATTTTTCACTATAAAGACATATAACATTTTTTTCTGAAAACTATCTAAATTTTTCAAAAAAAATATTTTTGAAGTCATATGTATATGTTTTAAGAAACTTATAAGTCATTTAAGCCTTAAAATCAAGTTTTAGGAAAGTTCGATCATCCGGCATCAAAACCGAAAAATTCATGAAGATACCTTATTTCAATATAAAAAAGTATGCGGAAAACCCATAATATCAGAGGCCTTGGTTTCTCTGTAAAAAATCATTATAACAGTTCATATTTGAAAAAAATTTAGTTATATTGCTCTATCGAAGTATTTAACCAATCTTATTAATTAAATAAGTTCGTTTATAATAATTTCAATCATAAAAAAACTAATAAAGTTAGTGAACCAATCTTATCAATTAAATAAGTTCGTTTATAATAATTTCAATCATAAAAAAACTAATAAAGTTAGTGAACCAATCTTATCAATTAAATAAGTTCGTTTATAATAATTTCAATCATAAAAAAAACTAAATTTTTTTCAAATATGAACTGTTATAATGATTTTTTGCAGAGAAACCAAGGTATCTGACATTCTGGGTCTTTTGCAGACTTTCTTATATTGAAATAAGGTATCTTCATGAATTTTTTGGTTTTGATCCGGATGATCGAACTTTCCTAAAACTTGATTTTAAGGCTTAAATGACTTATAAGTTTCCAAAAAAAAATGTTATATGTCTTTATAGTGAAAAAGGTTTCTCTGAGGCCTTACAAATTAATGAAAGTAGTCAGAAAAATAAAAAAAAACTGATTTCATCAACTTTGACCCTCTGTAACTCGAAGATATTTGATGGAAAAAATCTGAAAAAATTCTGGGATACTCACATGGAACATTTTAAAAATATTTTTGGTTAGGGTAAAAAAATTGACCGCTCGATTTGTCAGAGAACCACCTATATATATGTGCGATTTTCTGACAAGTCATGAGCTCGATTTTGTTACCACCTCGAAAAATTTTTCAAAAGTTGCTTATAATCCTATGAGTGCTTCTGAATTTTTTTCCAGTTTCTTTAGCCCGTCTCATCGAGTTACAACGGGTCAAAGTTGGCATTTTAATCATTTTCTCATTTTTTGCCTATTTTCATTAATTTGTAGTTCCTTAGTGGAGCGGTTTTCGACAAAAATATATACAACACTTTTGATAGGAAATTTGCTCAGCTTTGAAAAAAAACATACCTTCAGTGTCCTATGTATACTGTTGTTATAAGTCTATTGCTATAAACTGATGTTATAAGTCTGTCACGGACATTTTAATCTTTAAAATCAATGACTCAACTAAAAAGTGATTTGGAGTTGACTAACCAAAAAAGTCACGAAGATAGATTTTTTTCAGTGTAAAAGTATCTACGCCACTGCCGAAATGGCACTCGATCTTTTTCTAACCTCAAAAGATAAATTAGGTTATTGCATTAATTAGAAATAGCTTATATGGCTTCGAAAAAATACAGTTAAATTGTAAAACAAATTCTAAGAATGAAAGTGTTCTTAATATTTTTCATAATTTTGCTTTGTTTCCGAAAAAAAAATTAAAGAAAATGACGAATTTTAGCATGAAATTTACTATTAAATATTAGCCAATCGGTTGATGAATTCAAGGGGGTCCATGTTTTATCTTATTTTTTTTTAATTTTAAAACTAAATTAATGGTTAGTCGCGGAGGGTCATTAAAATGAACTACTCTTCGCTGCAAATTATGAACTGCTCTAGTCGTCGCTGCAAAAAATGGGATAGAAAAAAAAGGTCGATTGAACTGTACTACTCTTCGCTGCAAAATTTCAACTGGGATGCTTTTTCGCTGGGAATTATGAAATAAACTACTTTTCGCTGCAAAAAGATATGCACTATTATTCGCTGTAAACATGAAGCAAATTGGTATTCGTAAGGTGAACTACACTACTCTTCGTTCGGAGCGTCGATTAGTTCTCGGCATAATTGTCCGTGTACAACCGTAGAGGATCTCCACGTTTATTATATTCTCGTTGTAGTCGCTTCCATGCATAGAACGGCTCGGCCAACTCAGGATACCACGTACTGATGCACAAGGATCGCGAAGGCAGTTGGGTACAGGGTAAAGGAATAATCAAATACGCGTGAAGTGAAGTGAACTAGAAACATATATTATAAGAAAAGAATAATGTACATCTCTCGATCACACGAGCGTATCTGCGCCACCGCATACTACCCGAGAGAGAGAGAGAGAGGGCGGGGAGGGGGGAGAGAGGGAGAGAGGGAGAGAGAGAGGGAGAGAGAGAGAGAAAGACGGGGCTCAATCGCCCGAATACAGAGACTGAGAGAGAGGTACTCATCCTGGCTATCGCAAGGGTCGCTGAAGATAAACGTGGGGCTCTGGCGGCAGACGAACGCTTGGCGCACGCGTTAATCGCACGAATTTGCACTATGCGAGGATCGGTAGATCGATCGGGTGGTACCGCAATACTAAATATAAGACCGCACGCGATACGGAAGGACGTTCCGGCCCTTCACACGGAGTTGTCATATTTGGCAGCGCGTGACTGATAGGCCTACATCGCTGCAGACGGGCTAATGCTCAGCTCTCCCTATACCGGCCTAACAGTAGGCACTCTCTCGCTCTCTCTATCTCTCTCGCTTACCCAGTGTCCGCTGGTGGTCGCTGGAACAGATCCAATGACCAATGACGGCAATTCCTATAGGATCAACCGCCTTCAAGAAATTTGCTTCCAAACATTGATTGGTCATTTTCGGGAAATATCCTTATTTTTGCTAGATCAACGTTGAAACTATCTAGCTTCTCTATCGTTCATACGAATATAGGCATTATTATACTTGTTTGAAGCTCTTGCTGTCAGCTATTCAATCCAATGATGGCAATTCCTATAGGATCAACCGCTTTCGAGAAATTTACTTCCAAACATTGATTGGTCATTTTCGGGAAATATCCTTATTTTTGCTAGATCAACGTTGAAACTATCTAGCTTCTCTATCGTTCATAAGAATATAGGCAATATTATACTCGTTTTAAAGCTCTCGACCTTAGCTTTTCAATGCAATAGAGCAAATTTCGGTAGGATTAACCGCCATCGAGATATTTGATTCCGAAAATTGTTTGGTCATTTTCGGGAAATTTCCTTATTTTTGCTAGATCAACATTAAAACTCTCTAGCTTCTCTATCGTTCATACAAATATAGGCATTATTATATTCATTTGAAAGCTTTCGTTCTCAGCTTTTCAATCCAATGATGGCAATTCCTATAGGATCAACCGCCTTCGAGATATTTGCTTCCAAACATTGATTGGTCGTTTTCAGGAAATTTCTGTATTTTTGCTAGGTCAAATTTGAACCTCTCTAGCTTTTCTATCGTTTATCCGAATATAGGCATTATTATACTTGTTTTAAATCTCTTGCTCTCAGCTTTTCAATCCTAGGACGGCAATTCCTATAGGATCAACCGCCTTCGAGATATTTGCTTCCAAACATTGTTTGGTCATTTTCGGGAAATTTCCGTATATTTGCTAGATCAACTTTGAATCTCTCTAGCTTCTCTATCGTTCATAAGAATATAGGCAATATTATACTCGTTTTAAAGCTCTCGACCTTAGCTTTTCAATGCAATAGAGCAAATTTCGGTAGGATTAACCGCCATCGAGATATTTGATTCCGAAAATTGTTTGGTAATTTTCAGGAAATTTCCTTATTATTGCTAGATCAACATTGAAACTCTGTAGCTTCTCTATCGTTCATTCGAATATAGGCATTATTATACTCGTTTCAAAGCTCTTGATCTCAGGTTTTCAATTCAATGACGGCAATTCCTATAGGATCAACCGCCTTCGAGATATTTGCTTCCAAACGTTGTTGTTACTTTCGGAAAATTTCCTTACTTTTGCTAGATCAACTTTGAACCTCTCTGGCTTCTCTATCATTCATCCGAATATAGGCATTATTATACTCGTTTTAAAGCTTTTGCTCTCAGCTTTTCAATCCGTGTAAAATAGAATTTCT
Source organism: Philotrypesis tridentata (assembly GCA_018906965.1). Lineage (NCBI taxonomy): Eukaryota > Metazoa > Arthropoda > Insecta > Hymenoptera > Pteromalidae > Philotrypesis > Philotrypesis tridentata. The sequence goes on from JACCIB010000143.1 coordinate 85,142, forward strand.
GCAATACCCCCTGTTTTATCGGCTGATCCACTCCCAGCGCCCCACTGGCCCCATTGCAGACCTCAGCGAGCTGCCCAACCGTCCCGCCCACTCCCTGTTTGCAACGAGCTACCCTGTTTTATTGACCAGGCCCCAGCGAGCTGTTCCCAAAACTGTTCCCAAGTAGACTATCGAGGAAGGAGAATAAAGCAGTCAACAGTTTTTTTTTAATGATTGGGGGGATACAAAGGAGAAAGAGATAGGATACTGAATACAAGTAAAAGTTTTTTTTTAGTTCAAAGTTTTTTCATTTTTTTAAATAAAATCTTATGCTACATATTTTTCTTCTGTATATAAATTATTTTTATTATCTTAGAATAATACCTGAGGTAGATCTTTTTCAAAAAAAATCCTTAAAACTAATACAATACGCAATTCACGTTAAAAAACATAAGTTACGACAACATGCACATACTCAAACGCAAACAGGAATACACAATTGATGATTAAAAATATAATTGTTGACTACATACCCATACACAAACAATGTAATAACCACTATTGTAGAACTTCAAATTTATTGTCGGTTTTTAATTAAAAAAATCTTTAAATATTAAGGGGTTATGCCTGAGTTAAACCTGAAAAAAAACAAATTATGAGTTATTAGGCAAAAAAAAATGATTTATAAGTAATATTAAAAAAATTCTTTTTCCTACATAAAGTATACATATTAATTGTAATTTTATATATTTTTAATCAATTATATATCTATACTTACTTTACAAACAATTCCATGTGTGAAGTATTAAATTTGATCAGATTTTTCCATTTGCCGTATGAATTCTCAGCATTCGGGTGATGAATATAGACCAAACTGGATGGAAAATCTTCTAAATGTGATTCTCCTCAGCTTGAATGGAAGGGATTACTGAAAAATAAAAATTTTTAATATTTAGTAACGCATAAGTTAAGTCCGTTCAAGCAGTGAAGAAGGCTTTCCTGGAGTTCTCCAAAAAATTTCAGCCAGATTGGACTTATCGTTCCTGAGAAATCCTGCGGCAACTGACCTGAAATCATAAAAATTCAAAACTTGAGAAAAAGGCATTTAAAGTTTTGTTGAACATTAAATGATAAAAAATATATAGAATAAAAAATTGATGCGTCTCTTCGAGCCAAGTTGTTTATTTTAAATGCCAGACGTTTCGGGATATTTGTATCCCCTCTTCAGTGGCTAATTAGCAAAACAACTTCTGTGTTTTTACATTATTAGGAAACGGACCAAAAAGGTTAATCGCATATGGCGGGCCTAGACTCGAGAATTTTATTTAACAGAACGGATTCCCCGGTGCCAAGGTGGTAATGCGGCACCGGTCGAGGCGAGACGTCAACGTATAAAAAATATACTTACAATTTTTCTTCATACCTGGGCCTTTTTTAAATGAATGATACGCATATCCTGCTCATCTTTGTAAATTTTGAGGATGGTCCAAAAACTTTATTCGTGTTCAGTCATCTGAAATAAAATAAAATGAAAAATCATAAAAAAATTTTTCTAATTTTTCTAAATTTGAAACATTTTTATAATTAAGTTATAAAAATGCTTTTATTGTTAAAAAATTAGTTTATATACTTATATGTGATGAACAGAAGAGTAGGACTACCATTATGTGTCAAGTTGAAGGTTAGAAAAAATAGTCCAGATGAGCTGATGGAAGGGAAGCAGAAAGCAAGCAGACAACTCTAATCAGCTGTTTAGCTTGCTATCTCTCTCTCTCTCTCTCTCTCTCTCTCTCTCTCTCTCTCTCTCTCTCTCTCTCTCTCTGTAGAGACTGCTTACATAGTTGATGCTGTGTTGTGATGTGTGATATTGTGATTCAGAATTGTTTGATTTTAAAATTAAAGAAAAAATAAAACAAAAAATTAAGAAAAAAGTAAAAACACGAAAAAAATTATAAAAATGTTTTCAGTGTGTGTTTTGTGATTTATGTTTTATGTTTACCTCTGAGGTTGTGTATGGTGTATGAGTATTTTTGTGTAATGTTTAAAAAGCTCCAGTTTTGTAAGAGTCGTCAACCTTACGACTTCTCTTTCATCTGGCTGGATGTGCCTCGAGTGTGGACTCCAATTCTCTTCTATCTGACAAGAGAAGCCGCTCTTTATCCTGACTCTGTGCCCAGTTCACTGCAGAGGATCCTGGTTTGACGCTAAATTTCTTCATGATTCGAAGCATTCCTGCTTTTCCTTCATTAAAGCAAATGACTGCAATGCTTCTTTCAAGTCCTGATTAATTTTTTCAAAATTGCTATGAAAAATTGGAGTAGGAAAATCCATTACTCAACATAAAGTGTTCAAACCAGCGTATCCATGACCAAGAATTCTCATGGCTAGAACTGCACATCTGTTCACTTCATAAGCGTTACTCTGTTTTTCAATTTATCTGCTCGAGTCAACGAAAGCAACTGCATTACACGAAGTACAGGTGATGGCTAACTTGCTACGAAGACCTCGTACATCAACTTCATCAAATTTTACACATCCACCATAAACTTTACAAGACAGAAACTGCTGTAATCCTGGCAGAAGCAAAGAAACATCAAATATCCTGTTTTGAATAACACCAGGTTCTAAATAATTAGATTTTAATTTTATAAATGATGCTGAAGTACCTGATGAAGCTTACACAGCAGATCTTGGACTCCGTGCCCTGGATCTCGAAAGAACTGCATCAGGCGTAGGTGCTGAAATGATTGCTGTTGCTCGTTCTGGTTGTTGTAATGATGTTGGTGTCGATGCTGATGCTAAAAATTCCTCTTGTTGTTTTAGATTAAAAATCTTTGATCTTCTCTTTCTTCTTCCAAATCTTCTTTTTCTATCAGATGATCCTGGAATTCTATTTCTTGAGTCTGGACTCATCCTGGTCACAAATTTTATACTTGTGCACTACACTTCTTAACCACAAATGCTATCAATATTATAAAATTAATTATTTAATAATATTGAGCAGTGCAAAATAAAAGTAGGTATCAAAATTCAAAGCAAGTGTTATTGCTCATGAATACTGAATTGTATGGTAAAACAGGTATCTAGACGAATAACCTTTTCGAAAGAATATTGCACGGCCCAGTCGGTAAGTGTGAAATTCAAAACTCGTTAATTTCATAACTTTATTTTTTGGCGAATATTTATGTCTAATTGGTTTTTTACAAAGGATAATATATAATAACATTTTTTTATGAATTTTCAGTATAAATAAACAAAAAAGACCAAATACTAGAATGAGCAATTTTGCAAATATTTAATATTGCATAGTTTTGCTCATTTTATTAATATCTTTTAACGAATTTTTAATGCATAATAGATATTTTTATTGTATTTTGCACACAAATATCATAAATGTATCATGTATAAGAAGTGTTAAAAGCGCGAAAAATAATCATGTTCAGTTACATAGAACTGACAAATAAAAACGCGGAAATTACGGTTTTTTTAAAATAAGCTATTCGCATCCCTTTAGTTTTTAGTCTATAGCTTTCTAACAAAATTTTTTTTCGAAAAGGGACTTGAGCATCGCATTCTACAGATAATTTCCTATAAAATAAGTTAATAAAAAAACCATCGATTTTTTTAAGGTTTTAACTCAGGCATAACCCCTTAATAAAAGTAATGATAAATATATATTTTTAAAAAAATTCTTAAATACTAGAATATAAGAAAGAATTGTGATTTATAAATTGTAGAAACCATTACTCCTAACTAATAATAAAAGTCATGATTTTTACAAAATCCTTAAGTTCTAGAATGTAGAATATAATAAAAAATTATGATTTTTAAATTGAAAATGAAAAATGAAATAATACAGAAACTTAAGGGGTTATGACAGTGTTAAAATTTTGAAAATACCCATTTTTTTTATTCACTTTTTTCATAGCTAATAGTCTGTAGAATATGGTCCTGAAAGCCGTTTTTGGCTAAAAAAATTTTCCTCAAAGATATCAACAAAAAACTAACAAATCTGTTTCAAGTAAATTTTTGAAAAATCGTGATTTTTAAATATTTTAATTAGGCCAAACTTGTGGAAAGGATTGTTCTAACCCACTTTTTACAGAGTAATTTCATGAGAAATCTTACTGAAAATGTGACTTAAAAACCGTTTTACAAACCGTTTTTTTCTCAAGAGTTATTAATTTATTTCCGTAAAATAAATAAAATCTGTAAAATTAATTTTTCTATGTGTGATTTTATGTTACTAAACTCAATGTGTTAAAGTAAAGGCATTCAACAAATTTGAATTTGCCACTCGAATAGGTTGTGCCTCACAGCGTCTGGTCGAGAATGAAGATTTCTGTTTGATCGGTATAGTAGAATTTTCTGTAAAGCAGCAGAAAGCAGCCAAACAGCTGTTTTTCATCCAAGACACTAGATCAGTGCAGTTAGTCTGCTAGCTGCTGTAGCAATGCTTATAACCTTAGTGGTGTTGCAAAAGTGCAAGAGCTTCTGCAGAGTGGAAAAATTATTCAGATAAGTATTGGAAACTAATTGGTAATAACAGTGTTCATAATGAGCTTTTTCTTTGTTGGTTTATTTTTTGCTTTTAGGTATACGGGTGCAAGCCAGCAAAATGGGAGCTTATATTGACTGCCTCAAGTATTATTCTGTATACTTTTTAAGAACTTAAAGTGTATTTAATAATGGTAAGTATTGTATGTAACTGTAATTCATAAACATAACTTGATTATGAATAGCTAACGATAATTTTTATTTTATTTTCAGCTTCTAAATGCTATTATCACACAGCATGACAAGCGCGTACCATCAAATATACTTTATTGTATGTATATTTGAGTACCAAAAGCAAATCAAGGTATGCCGGATATTTTCTGTAAGTATAGCTGAATTCATTTGAATGATTTACATTATAAACTTTAAATGCCTTTTACTCAAATTTAGCTTTTTCATGCTTTTTGTGTCCTTGCCGCAGCTTTCTGAAGGAACCGTACCATCAATCATGATGAACCAAAGTGGGAAACCTTCTTTATGAGTATGGTCACAAACTGAGTGGAGCAGAATGGGCAAAGGTAAGTTCAAATAAATGTTACGTATGTTTACATATGTAACATTCAGTATAATTACTAATATTGGCAATATATGTTTTATTAATTATATTAATTTTGTGTTTTTCAAGAATCTGTTCCACTTAGTCTGAGACCAGACTCATAATGAAGATTTGGCACTTTGATTCATCAAGATTGATGGTACGGTTCGATCAGAAACATGCGGCAAGTAAATAAAAGTGATGAAAATCATGATTTTTGGTAAGCAAATACCTTTAATTGTTTTTAAATGTTACACTCACTTTATGCATATTATTTATGCATAAAAGTAATGTATGATACTTGTATTTGAAAGCAACAATATAGTTTTTAGAGCACCTATATATCTATTAATTTTTTACAACACTAACAATTTTTCTTTTTTTTTCAGGTTTTAACACTGTCATAACCCCTTAAATACTAGATTCTTAATAATCATTACTGTTTATAACAAAAAAGCATGATTTTTTCCCCTTTGAAACATATTATTTTTACGAATATATATACTAGGAGGGTACCCCCTGCTCATTCCGCTCGCCAACCCCCATAGCTTGAATTTCTAATTTTTCGCAGACCTTTAACTTCATCATTTCAAATCATAACGATTTCACGCTCCTCCTATATTTCCAATCATGACCTTCACCTTCTAGCTATGACGTAATTCCTATACAACCCTCTATCGAACCTGTGACTTTGAGCTTCCACATAATCTCCAACCATAACCTCCAACATCCACCTATTGCATGAAGTCATGATGCGCCTATCACCCTTGACCTATTATCTCCAATCACATACCATAGGCTCCATCGATCATCTCCACCCTTCACCTATCGTTTTCGCCGTCCACCTACCGCCTCCAATTATGTTCCCTTAACTCTCCATCTATTGCCTCCAGCCATGATTCCTTCACCTTTCACTTACCGCCTTAAATCCATATCCCTTCACCGTCCAGCTTTTATCTCCGCATATTATCAACACCCTCAAGTAATCATTTCCAATCGTAATATTTTTATGCTCCGTTTATGCATTCTTCGTGCACCTAAAACCTCCACCCTTCACCACTTGTATAACTTACTATCTTTAATCTCCCCCTATGATTTTCACGTTTTACCTATCACCTTCATAAATGATCTGGAGAATCCACCTATCACTTCCGATCATAACCGTTTCACTTCCACCTACTACCTCTGCTTATAACCCTATGTAACCCTTCAACCCTATATAAACCTATGTAATCCCTATGTAATCCTCTACCTATCACCTTCACTTATGACTTTGAGCCACCACCTATCATCTCCAACAATGTATTCCTATACATATGTTAAGATGGACATTTGAATGCAGCCCAATATAGGGGTTAGGGTTATTTTTTTTTTCGTGGACATTTGGATGCGCAAATCGGACATTTGGATGCCGAGAAAAATGATATTTTACACACGACATGTATCCAATTGTCCGCTTACATAAATGTATATAGTGTATGTGTGTGTGTGTGTGTGTGTGTGTGTGTGTGTATGTATATATATATATATATATATATATATATATATATATACACTAGGGGGTACCCCCCTGCTCGCTGCGCTCGCCAACCCCCATTATTTCAGTTAGTATTTTGGTAATGTACGCGACCACACACAACCCCTATATATCAGCTCTACACAACACTTCAAACCTTTACCTATCACCTTGACCCATGACCTTTTCATCCACCTACATCTACCCATAAATTCCACCGTCTCTCAGCTATTAGAGCTCACTTCCTATCTCGACCCATAAAGTCTACCGTCCTTCTAGCTAATTGACCTACCACTTACAACTTTCACCCATAACGTTCATCACCACTTACCACCATCACTCGTAGTTTCTAACGAACACCTATTCCCTGCAATTATCTCCTCGCTTTTTACTTATCACTTATACCTTCCACTTATAACTCCAATCGTGACATCCACACTCCACCTATCTCCTACACTATCTACGTAAACCACACACACTCCATTGCTACAGTCATAACCACCACCCTTTATGCATAATCTGTAAATATGTACACTTTCTGCCTAGACCTATCACCTCCACATATGAATTCCACGCACCACCTAGCATCTTTACTCGTAACCTCAAACCGCACCACCTATAATGTCGACTAATGAAGCGTACCGACTAATTAGCACCTCCTCTGTCCATCTGTTACTGGCAATCCAGTTCTCCTACTCAGCGTGTCACTTTCCTCTTCGACTTATGACTCCAATCTGACTTCCACCTATCACCCATGATTTTCAGCCTGCATCTATCGCATCTAGCCATGAACTTCCGATCAACTTATTATCCTACACGGCCTCTACTCAACATCTGCCATTTCTAGCTGTGAAATCTACCTTATACCGAGCACCTCTATCATCCATCTATTGCATTCAATCATGTCCTTCTTCTCCAGCTATCCCTACAACGTCCATTTATAAATACAATCGCGAACTCCACCCTCTACACATAATCTCTACCTATCTCCTACAACTATGACTTTCTGATTACAGTTATCACTATCTCTGATCATGTCTTCCGACTCCAATTATAATCTACACATTCCGCTTATGATACTAACCATAATTTTCACAACCAAACCTTTCACTTATGACTTCAATCGCGACCATTACTCAACCTATCCCTACATCGTCCACTTATTACTACAGTTATTAACCACCACTCTTCACACTCTCCTCGACCCATGAAGCTGACCTTCTACTTAGCACCTTCTCCTGAGGGGGGGCTGAGGGGGGGGGGGGCAAACGAGGTGGGGGGCGAGGGGGGCAAAGCGTATAAAAATAACCAAACTTTTGAAACGTTTCTTGGTTCTTTTGAGGGGGGGCTGAGGGGGCTAGTGAGGCGGGGCTAAATTCTAGCGCTGCTCAAAAAAACTATATAATATTCTAAGGAATGAGGGGGCGGGAGGGGGTGATGAGGGGGGGGGGGGACCGTAAAAATAACCAAACTTTTGAAACGTTTCTTGGTCATTTTGAGGGGGCGTAGAGGGGGGGGGGTATGAGGGGGGAGGGTGATGGGCGGGAGGGGGGGAGGGGGGGAATTCCATCTCAGCCCAAAACAACTATATAATATAGTAAGATATATATAGTGATCGAATTGATGAATGAATGGCTGTTTCTTTCGGTTGCAGTCATTCATCTTCAGAATCACCTCCATACAGTTAAGTATAATTTTTAATTTTAAAAATTTTGAAAAGTTTGAAAAAATCCTCGTTTATTTGCATATGCTTTATAGTGTTCAAGTATTTAATAGCCATTTAATTGCGATACTTAGAAAAACAATCTAAGAATTTTAAAAAAACCGCCTATTCATTTATCTCCATGATAGTGTGAAACTATTTCATTTAAAAAATAAAAAACTTTTATTAATTCACAAAAATATATATATATAACTCTCTCGCTCCCCGAGTCGCACTATGTATAGAGCCCCTGCAGCGCTGCAGCCCGGCCAGCGCTGCCGAGAGACTCCGCTGCGCGGCAGTTCTGCGCGCCGCCGTTAGGCGGCGAACCCTGCAAAATCGCGAAACCACCGCAGAAATGGGCGGCCAGTGGGGATATAAGGCCAAGCGCACAGCGGCTCCGAGCGCCTCCCTGTCGATTTCCCCACCCAGAGAGTCTCGTTTATATCAATGATTTATACAAATATGTAAATAGGTAAATATATGTGTGTATATGTTGTATGTGTTGTATGTGGTATATGTATGTGTAGGTATTTGTTTATTCTTGAACAATATGAAGCGTATGCAAATAAAAGAGAATTCTTTAAAAATATAAAAAATAAAATACAAAATTAAAAAAAAAACAAAATTTAGTGGATTAGGCCTACACGGAAAACGACTAAAAAAAACGCGCCAATTCTATTTACCTTTTTGGGTGATGTGGAAAAAATAGAAATAATTTTATCTACATTTATTACCTATACATATCACTTCCACCATCTTCCTAGAAACAACATCTAACTTAAAAACACACAACACCACCACAACCTAAAAACTATATCTATAACAATCTATGATTACCTCTACCTATCACTTAAACCCTTAAGTCTACAGTTAATTTAACGCCTTCACCTTGATATAAACGAGACTTGATATAAGCGAGGAAATAATTAAACAGATTATTTCCTGCGCTATTTTTTAAACCCCTCCCCCCAATTGGCCCCTATAGGAGCCAAGCCAACCGCCACCCTCTCAGCGTCAACTATTCAGACTCTGAACATCGGAGGCGACACTAACGGAGCCGACGCACCGCTCCAGCACTGCAGCCAGCGGAAGGAGTCAATGCCTAGGAAGTCATCGCCCGCCTCTGCTGAGGCCAACCACCGCTCATAGACTCGCAGAGGAGCAGTTACCAGCATCAGGCCAACTGGACTCCGGACGTTCCAGACTTCCTCAGAGATTCTCTTTTTCTCTCTTGCAGAGACTAAGGAGAAGTTGAGCGGGCTCTTGCTATCGTCCAGACTCGCGTCCAAAGTTAACGTGTAGAGGCTGAGCTGTGTCCGCTCTACACGCAACGTAGATGCTCCAGTCGGACGGGTCTGCATCGTGGGACTTCGAAGCCTGCTGCTAGAGCAGCCCCTCGCCCTGTCACTGCTATGAGTGAACAGACGAGTCTTCTGCAGTAGCGAGGCGACTCCAGACCCTACTCCACAAGCAGCTTCTATCCTTCTACGGCACTTCTACACCCGCCGTCTTCTAGACCAAATTGAGCGAGGACCGTCTCTCTGAGTCGACGCGCTCCGAGCGCCCCCTGTCGACTCCCCACCCAGAGAGTCTCGTTTATGTCAACCTCCATCAATGATCTTTCTATGACTCCATCAATGACATTTCTATAGTCAATAAACTATATATACAAACCCTTATACACATTCTAAGTATTAGCGAAAGACAAACATAATACATAACAATAGAACTGACCAACTTTTTCAATAGTTATTAGCCACATAAAAGTTAGTCATAAATTACTCATAAAAGAAAAAAATAACCTAGTTCGATTCGAGGACCTATGCGGATGCCTATGCGGGACCTGCACCTCTCCTAAATCAAAATAAAGACAGAAAACCTTGGTAAAATGCGGGGCCCGTGCGGGGGCCTGTGCGGGGCCTATGCGGGGCCCGAGCGGGGCCCGTGCAAGATCCTTATTAATCTCTATGAGAGAAAAGAAAGCACTAATGCGGGGCCCGTGCGGGGGCCTATGCGGGGTCCTCACCTCTCCTAAATCAAAATAGAGTCATAAAACCTTGGTAAATTGCGGGGCCCATGCGGGGGCCTATGCGGGGCCCATGCGGTGCCCGTGCGGGGCCCTATACGGGGCCCGTGTGATTCTCAAAATAACCTAAATTTTGACACAATTAGACCAAGGATTGCGGGGCCCGTGCGGGGCCCGAAATCACACCCAGAATCAAAACAACTATATAATATAGATAGATACATTATATCTAGATAAAAGAGAATAGACGATTATATTTTAAAAGTAAAAACTCAAATTTAGAAGCATTGATGGCTAGTAATTTGCATTCATCCGATGTAAAATCATTATTAGAATAAAATGTAAATAATTTAATTGACACCAAAAATTAATTTTAAATGACTTTAAAACTATACTTTTTAATAAAAGAAATAATGTTAGTCGACAAAATTTTGTTTTTTAATAAAATTCTTAAATATAAAAATGTTTATGCCACTTTAACCTAAAAATCACAACTTTAATTTTCAGATTAAAGTAGCATAAAATATAGTATGGAATTTGTACGTAAAGGGTTTTCTCCAAAACGACGTAAGTATTTCATCGTTTTGGAAATAAACCCTTTGCATACTCGTTGCATACTAAATAAATTCGATTAGATTATTACCTAAATACTTCAGGTATACATCTCGGAATTGATGCTCCTCCTCCAGCTTTTTATAAGTTGCGGATTCCTTAGTTAGCAAACTGCTTACACGCGTTGGCAGGAATAAATCGAAGTTGTCGTCGAATACTACGACAATCTTCAATCCATACTTTGTTAGAACTTTCTTCATAGCTGTTGACTTGTACTTCTTTTCAACCTCTATCTCCATCATCTTCTTAGTTGGCAAGAATGATGACATAAATATGAGGGAAGATATGGTGTTGAGGCTCAAATTTCAAATCCAAACTTTCATAGCAGTGCTATATTTAATGAAAATCTAATTGTTTTACAAATGAATAAAACTGATATACTGATCAATAAGCCAATTTATGTTGGACTTACAGTTCTAGATCTTTCAAAGGCACATATGTATGATTTTCATTATAACTATATGCGAAAAATGTATAAAGATAATTATAAATTACTTTATACAGATACTGATAGTCGCATATACGCTATTAAATGCAATGATTTCTATGAAGATATGAAACAAAATATTGACAAGTTTGATACATCTGACTATCCTGTAGAAAATATATTTAATATGCCACGTATCAATAAAAAGTTGTTGGACTAATGAAGGATGAGTGCAATGGACAGATTCTCACTGAATTCATTGGTTTAAGAAGTAAAATGTATAGTACACGTGTCAATAATGAGGATTGTATGAAAAAAATTAAGGATATCAAGGTTTCCGTTGTGAAGAAATCTGTAGACTTCAATGACTATTTGGATTGCTTAAAAAATTTACGCATTCAGAGTCGAGAGCAGTATGCGATAAGATCGAAGCTTCACAAGGTTGAGACTGTAAGATAAAAGAAGGTTGCACTTAACCCTTATGACGATAAGAGATTTCTTCAAGATAATAGCACTGATACGCTTGCTTGGAGTCATTATAAAATAGCAAATAATGGGTAAGTTCTGAAATCCTTTTTTTTTATACATCACTTAAGGGGTTATGACAGTGTTAAAATTTTGAAAATACCCATTTTTTTTTATTCACTTTTTTCATAGTTAATAGTCTGTAGAATATGGTCCTGAAAGCCGTTTTTGGCTAAAAAAATGTTCCTCGAAGATATTAACAAAAAACTAACAAATCTGTTTCAAGTAAATTTTTGAAAAATCGTGATTTTTAAATATTTTAATTAAGCCAAACTTGTGGAAAGGATTGTTCTAACCCACTTTTTACAGAGTAATTTCATGAGAAATCTTACTGAAAATATGACTTAAAAACCGTTTTACAAACCGTTTTTTTCTCAAGAGTTATTAATTTAATTATTTCCGTAAAATAAATAAAATCTGTAAAATTAATTTTTCTATGTGTGATTTTATGTTACTAAACTCAATGTGTTAAAGTAAAGGCATTCAACAAATTTGAATTTGCCACTCGAATAGGTTGTGCCTCACAGCGTCTAGTCGAGAATGAAGATTTCTGTTTGATCGGTATAGTAGAATTTTCTGTAAAGCAGCAGAAAGCAGCCAAACAGCTATTTTCATCCAAGATACTAGATCAGTGCAGTTAGTCTGCTAGCTGCTGTAGCAATGCTTATAACCTTATAGTGGTGTTGCAAAAGTGCAAGAGCTTCTGCAGAGTACAAACATTATTCAGATAAGTATTGGAAACTAATTTGTAATAACAGTGTTCATAATGAGCTTTTTCTTTGTTGGTATATTTTTTGCTTTTAGGTATACGGGTGCAAGCCAGCAAAATGGGAGCTTATATTGACTGCCTGAAGTATTATTTTGCATACCTTTTAAGAACTTGAAGTGTATTTAATAATGGTAAGTATTGTATGTAACTGTAATTCATAAACATAACTTGATTATGAATAGCTAACGATAATTTTTATTTTATTTTCAGCTTCTAAATGCTATTATCACACAGCATGACAAGCGCGTACCATCAAATATACTTTATTGTATGTATATTTGAGTACCAAAAGCAAATCAAGGTATGCCGGATATTTTCTGTAAGTATAGCTGAGTTCATTTGTATGATTTACATTATAAACTTTAAATGCCTTTTACTCAAATTTAGTTTTTTCATGCTTTTGATGTACTTGCCGCAGCTTTCTGAAGGAACCATAACATCAATCCGGATGAACCAAAGTGGAAAACCTTCCTAATGAGTACGGTCACAAACTGAGTGGAGCAGAATTGGCAAAAATAAGTTCAAAGTGAATGTTACGTATGTTTACATATGTAACATTCACTATAATTATTAATATTGTCAATATATGTTTAATTAATTATATTAATTTTGTGTTTTTCAGGAATCTGTTCCACTTAGTCTGAGACCAGACTCATAATGAAGATTTGGCACTTTGATTCAACAGGATTGATGGTACGGTTCCATCAGAAACATGCGGCAAGTAAATAAAAGTGATGAAAATCATGATTTTTGGTAAGCAAATACCTTTAATTGTTTTTAAATGTTACACTCACTTTATGCATATTATTTATGCATAAAAGTGATGTATAATACTTGTATTTGAAAGCAAAAATATAGTTTTTAGAGCACCTATATATCTATTAATTTTTTTCAACACTAACAATTTTTCTTTTTTTTCAGGTTTTAACACTGTCATAACCCCTTAATGCGTTTAATTTCAGTAAAAAGTGTGTTCGATGATGACGAGCCAACTATTCATATTATAAACACTTGGAGATTTGCTCATCATGAAGCTCGATGTGGAAAATGGGAGCAGGTAGCACGAGATCGAGAACGTTTCAAAAGAAGAATTGATAAAACAAATGCTATTATAATCCTGTACTATTGAAAAAATTGAGAGAAATAAATAAATAAATGCAGTTTACTTGTACCTACATATCATTTTTATTTATCCAACTGTTGTGAGAATTATCAAAACCTAACCATTTTACATAAATTCTATTACCACGTTTTTTCAAAACTTTTTCAATTAAATAAACATTTGGATGTTTATTCTTGAGAAAATCCTCTTCAAAGAATCCTCCAACAATTGGCTTTAGATAATAATCCTTTAGATGATAAGTGCAGGGTTTTGTATTTGAAATTTTTGTTACTGTGAAGCCCAATTGGGAGTATGGCCCTTGTCGAAAACTCCCTTGATTCTGCTAACACGTACTTGATCTGCAATTTTAAATTTAGCTCGTTTGAAAAGATTTGACCTTTTTAATCGATTCATTATATGATTAACTTTGTCTTTATTCACTTCTACAGGCTTCATTCCTATTGTTCGATGATGACTATTATTATACTGTCAAGTTAAATCCTGTAAACTGTCTAGCCATTTGTATGTACCTTGCAGACTAAACAATTTCAACATTTTGTTTTTTAGAGTACGATTAAAACGTTCAAAAATTGATGCTTTAAGATTACTATACGTAGAATACAAATGGATTTTATAACTTTTCATTAGTTTTTGAAAATCTTTATTGTAAAATTCTTTTCCTCGATCCGTCTGTAAATTCTTGGGTACTCTTTTTTGTAAAAGTATGGATTTCATAGCTTCATCTACACATTTTCCACTTTTATCCTTGACTGGTGCAGTCCAAGCGTACTTTGAAAATATATCAATTACTGTGAGTAAGTATTTAAAACCTTTATTCTGCTTGGCATAAGGAATCATTTCAACAAGATCTGCCTGCCAAGTTTCGTCAATATCTTTAAGGAGGAATGAGCGGTGTGGATAATTACGCCTTGCAGGCTTATGAAGTTCGTCCACTAATTTTGCTTTCATTTTTTGCCTTCTCTTTTAAATTTGATAGTATGTTTGTTATTTTCAGAATTTCAGATTCAATGTTTTGAATTTTATTGTTCAAAACACTCTGAAAATCTTCAAGCAATTTTTCTGTTTCGTCTTTTACCAATTTTTGCACAGAATTTAAGTTCATTGCATCATTTTTTTTCAGCAGCATTACCTACATTACACAATAATCGATTTCCAAATCAAAATTTCCATCATTAGTAAGCTTGAATCCTATTCCAGGTGGTCCTCGCGATGAATCTGTGTGAACCAACTGACGTCCAAACACGTCGATGCTCATTTTAATACTGAACTAATAATTCCTGCCTCACGAAGCTCCTCGACAATTGCTTGTATTTCACTTACATGATTATTGTTACCAGCAGACGTTTCAGCTATAAGTAATCTTAGACGATCTACAAGCTCGTTTAGATCATCCCAGTAGCGGTAATCCGTATGAGTGGATCTTTCAGCGATTTTGTATAAGCCCATTCCAATTTTACCTGATCGAAGCTTTAGAATTTTACTTATATAATTCACATATTTTTTACTCGATGTTTAGGGAACGCTCTCATTTGCTTTTTATGAGCATTTGTGTCTTTTAAATTCATAACATAATTTTTGTTATCATTGTCAGTGATTAGTGAGGCATTAGGTTTTTTTTAAATAACAACTCTAATTTTTTAAATAACAACTCTACTAGTCCTGCAGCTTTCGCATACTCTTTATTACCAATTATAATTTTATTTGATTCAAAAGTTATTGGAGTATCTCCAATCCATAGTGAATCATCTCGCATTTTCCGCACTCCGTATACTGTATCTAAAGATTTTGTGTCTCCATTAAGCAACATTTTCACATTTTCATCATCTGTTTTTACAATAGTTTTTTCTAGCTGATCTGTTGAATAATCAACAGCAGACTCAAAATCTGATTCAGGAAAATTATCATATTTTTCATCATCATCACTGTTTGATGTACTACGCTCAAGTTTTTTAATTCTCTTCTTCGGTCTCACTTCTTTCTTGACTAGAGGTAAATTTGTTTCTTGTTTTATTCTATTTTCGGTGACATTAACAAGCTTTACCAATGGTTTCCCGATTGGCTGAAACGAGTCACTTAAATTTTTTTCCACTTCCAATTTATGCAATTTTAATGAATCGTACTTTCTTTTCACAGCATTGCGAGTTTTCTCAAATTCACGTAAGACAGCAGTTTGTTGGTTAAAATCAGTCATCTTGATGGTTTCAAGTTTCACAATAAAATGCTACATTTTTTCCATATTCTGTATATTTATTACAAATTAATCAAAGCCTTTTCCATAGCGACCATCGTCTATATTACGATTTTTGTCAATAATGAGAAAGCTGTGATTACCATCATTCCAACACATTGAACAAGTATCCTGTGACGTAGTAGCCAGTGGCTGGACTTCGAAGAAGTCCAGTTCCTGGTATCCGAACTGTGTTACTATTATTTATTGAACAAGAGATCTCAAAGGGAATTCTGCAAGAATTTATTCACACTTCGGATCGGGGTGTGACGTGTAGAAATGTTTCGCCAATAATTGAACACGTAAAATATATTGAACTCGCTCTTTATTTTAACACTCTTAAATACACACGTATCTATAATGATCTAGTCGCGATTCTCTCTCTCATACGCACACGCCAGCTAGCACTCGCTCTCGGCTTCGCTCACTCATACCCACCGCACGCTCATCACGCGGCCATGTTCTCAGCACGGCCCAGCTCGACTTCTCCTCACGCGCGCTCTATCTCCCGCACCAGCTCGAGCGCACTCGGCTCTCTGCGTCGCCGCTGCGGCGCTCACGCTATAGGTATACATGCGCTATTCTCGACGTCGAAATCGCTCGCCGCTTCAACGTAACACAATAATTCCCGCGAATCTATACGCAATTTCGCATTCACCGATATCTCGCTCGGCTTCCTGACACTCACTCGCAATCGTACATTCACGTAAATACACACATTCACATAACACGCGCTCGGCGTCTCGATCGCAAACAAAGACTGGCAATTACACTTACAATCTTTATTCCTCTCTCTCGGCCTCGGCTTTTCGTGACGTCCTCTTCCTCAGCACTCTCGCCTTCTTCCTCGGCACTCTCGTCTTCTTCTTCGCCTTCACTCGACCCTTCGCTCTCCGGTGGCTCGTCGGCGTCTAACCCTCGCTGTCGTATGGACTTCTCGCAGCTCGACTGGATCTCGGCGCTGTAAAGTCCTCACAGCACTCTCACAGTGCACAGATTCTCGATACGCGATCGCGAAACCCGGTAGCAGCTCTCACAAAGACTCGAATTCGTAAACTCAGTAGACACGTCCGATCTCACCAGCTCCAAACGGAAAAGTGTCGCCGCACGGCGTTCGCCTCGACTCGATCGCCTCGGCGGCGTTCGCGTCGCGGCGGACCAATCACGGCGCGTCTCTACATTGCTCGATCGATCGCTATGCTCTGGGGGCCTTGTGGCTGTCATATTCCGTCAGCTCGGCCCCTCTTAGTTTCTCTATCTCGACGCGAACCAATCACACATCACATTCACTCCCTCCCTCGCATTCACATACTCGCACGCATTTACAGAATTCACGAGCTTTCCTGTCGCAGCAGGAATTACAATTCTCGGAAGTATTTTTGATGTCACAATTCCTCTTTTATTGATTTTTGGTTTTGCTGAAGATTATCAGAAAATTGTAGTAAATGTGAATAATGAACTCATTCTCACAAGATCGAGAAGTGATTTGAATGCTGTTCTGCAAATATCTACAGCAGCACAAGGAGCAGCAGCTTCCTACGAAAACTTTAAAATTGAGCTCGCTCGTATAGAGTAGTTAATGCCTTACGTCGCATTATCAGATCGAAGAAAAATACAACTATTCAACTACATTCAAAAAGATGTATCAATTCCCATGAGTTTCCGTTCATGGGAGCTGTACGAGTATCCGGTTCTTCCGACAACGAGGCAACATGTTTGGACAATTAAAACATCAAATCAGTTGGAGAAACCAGGCTTTATTATTTTTGGCTTCCAAACAGCGAGAAAAGCAAGCAAAACAATTAATGCTAGCTTATTTCATTATTGTAATATTAGTAATGTAAAACTCTTCCTCAACTCTCAGAGTTATCCATACGGAAATCTCAATCTTGATATTTCAAATAATCAGTATGCTTTACTTTATGATATGAACGCAAAATTTCAAAATGCATACTATACTGAAAACGCTATAATAGATTCACTTTTGAGTAAAACAGATTTTAAAGAGTTTGCACCTCTCATAGTCATTGATTGTTCCAAACAAAATGAGTCTATTAAACAGGCAGTTGTAGACGTTCGTCTTGAATTTGAATGTAAAAATAATGCACCTGCGAATACAACAGTGTATTGTTCAATTTTGCATGATCGTATTGTAACATATCATCCTATAAGCGGTGATGTAAAGAAACTTGTATCAAACTGTATATAAAGCATGTATGAAAAAAACTAAATAGTTAGTCAGCCATGGGTCAAAATAGCAGCAGCAACAACAATTCGAGCAACGAGAAAAAGAAAGATGATGGTAAATCAACTCAATGGAAGTATTATGAGGCTGTAGAAAATTCTGATATAGTTGTGGAAATAAAGAAAAAAAAATAGGATCCCCCCCACTCCAAGACGTTGACTATAAATATGTGATGATTCAAATTAAATTGTCAGTCGATTATTAATAGCTGAAACATGCGATATCGATAAGTGGAAGAAAAGCGGGAAAAGGAGGAGAGGAACATCAATTTCTCGTCGAGTCGGAAAAATTGAATGAAAAAACTTCGGTTTCGTATCAAGAAACAGCGACAAATACTCAAAAAGATTCAAAAACACAAAACGCTGGTCTTCAAGATTCATTCTCAAGTTATAGAAGCCGTCCGAGTAAAGGCACCAACACTGATTTAATTCATTTCAAAGATGAGCGTTGACTTGTCTGGACGACATTTGAACACCTTAAAAGGACGTCCCGGCATTGGATATTAACTCACTCCTGATAGTCAGTAGTTTAGAAGACAAGAGATTGTGCAACGTAGTAGATCCTAAAGAACTAAATGACGCTATAAATTTAAACAGGCTGCACAGTGTTACTCAAACTATAAAATCTGATTTAAAAACTGAAATATCTAAATTAGATGAAATAGTTGAGTTACACAGAGATGAGATTGATGAAACGCTAAGGACACTTACCATTAATATTGAGACAATAAACAAACTATTACTTGAATTAAATAAGCATAGATAAGTATTCTAGCAATACAAACTCTGTGCCCGAAAAGCATGGTTATGATAAGTTGGATAAATCTACTACCGATGAAAAAAATAAAGATTCTGTTTGGAAAAAGTGTACTAGTATCTTTTCAACGAATAAAAGTTCTTGTCCCGGCCGAGAAGGATATAAAAAATTGTGAAAGCTATGTTTGTAGTATAAAATAAATTGCAAATCTGTTTTTAATAAAATAAATTGTTTTATTTACACCCAATTATCCTTCCTCAATGCTTGGGAACAGTTTTGGGGACAGCTCGCTGGGACCTGGTCAATAAAACAGGATAGGTCGTTGCAAACAGGGAGTGGGCAGGACGGTTGGGCAGCTCGCTGCGGTCTGCAATGGGGCCAGTGGGCTCTGGGAGTGGTTCAGCCGATAAAATAGGGGGTATTTCAGGAATCCTGTTTTACCAATTGGTCGGTAATGTAGGAATCTTTTACACATGGTCGGTAAATGGTGGCGCAGAACCCGCCTGGGGTAGTAGTCGCCCAGCCCTTACTACTGAGAAGCTAGGGAGGGAGGGACTAGGGAGGATCAAAGTTGACATACCAAAAATACAGAAATTTTCCGAAAATGACCAAACAATGTTTGGAAGCATGTATTTCGAAGGCGGTTAATGCTACCGAAATTTGCTCTATTGTACTGAAAAGCTGAGAGCGAAAGCTTTAAATCAAGTAGAATAATGCCTATATTCGGATGAGCCATAGAGAAGCTTGGGAGGTTCAAATTTGAACTACCAAAAACACGGAAATTTCCCGAAAATGACTAAATAATATTTGGAATCAAACATCTCGAGCGCGGTTGATCCTATCCAAATTTCCGTCATCGGATTGAAAAGCTGAGAGTGAGAGCTTTCAAACAAGAATAATAATGCCTATATTCAGATGAACGATAGAGAAGCTAGGGAGGTTCAAATTTGAACTACCAAAAACACGGAAATTTCCCGAAAATTACCAAATAATAATTGGAATCAAATATCTCGAGGGCGGTTGGTCCTATCCAAATTTCCGTCATCGGATTGAAAAGCTGAGAGTGAGAGCTTTCAAACAAGAATAATAATGACTACATTTGGATGAACGATAGAGAAGCTAGAGAGGTTCAAAGTTGACTTACCAAAAATACGGAAGTTCCCGAAAATGACCAAGCAATGTTTGGAAGCAAATATCTCGAAGGCGGTTGATCCTACCGAAATTTGCCCTATTGTACTGCAAAGCTGAGAGCGAGAGCTTTAAAACCGGTATAATAATGCCTATATTCTGATGTATGAAAGAGAAGCTAGAGAGATTCAAAGTTGACCCACCAAAAATATGCAGGTTTCCCAAAAATGACCAAACGATGTTTGGAAGCAAATATCTCGAGGCCGGTTGATCCTATCCAAATTTCCGTCATCGGATTGAAAAGCTAAGAGCGAGAGCTTTAAAACGAGTATAATAATGCCCATATTTGGATAAACGATAGAAAAGCTAGGGAGGTTCAAAGTTGACCTACCAAAAATTCGGAAATTTCCCAAAAATGTTTTGTTTTGTATAAGGTCTGACGGTCTACCGTTAGCGGAAGCTCGCCTGGACACCACCAGAGCCAGGTAAAATAAATAGCAACAAGAAAGATACTTATACCCGGTGGTGTTTACAGGTACGAGTAAATCCAGCAGCCAGGCGAGAGAAAAAGAGAGAATGAGAAACAAGGCCAGCGCCGCGTGAGCAGGCGAGAAGCATCGAGCAGCGCCGCACGAGCCCGAAAGAGCGAGAGAGAGTGAGAACCCCATCACGCAGCGCCGTACGAGTGAGCGAGAGAGAAGAAGAAGCGGCAGCAGCAGAGAGAGGGAGACACCGCCCGGCAGCACAGCGAGCGAAGCCACGAGGCGTACGCACGCAAGCGGTCGCCGCCATGTTGGCGAGTGCTACAGCAGAATGCGTGCGAGAGAGAGACAGAGCATCGGTGAGAGAGACAGTGCGAGTGATAATAGAATAGTGGAGGCAAGCGCTGAGCCTCGTACGATATTGAAATAAAGTGGAGGGCTGCGGCTCCGTTCACAGTATGTACGTCCACGTCGGCTCTCCCACGATATTATTGTGTGTCGAGAGTAGGTTCGCGAGAGTTTGCGCCGCGCCTTTGATAGGGCACGAGACTACGCAGAACGAGAGGAAGTGCAGAAGCAGTACACAGCCAGGTAGTCAATTTCTAATTAGTCTTGTGAGTGCGCGCTCGCGAAGTCACAGCCGGTCGGACACGGCCGGTCAGCCGCGTAGTCGGTTACACGACTCGTGCATCAAATATAATTCTTTCAAAAATCTTTTCAATAAACGCCGTACAGTTTCTAACATTATCCATGTTGTTTATTTGCGAGAATTCCCAATTCTCTTTTCGTAATCCGCAGCCCCGGAAAGCATTCTCAACCACCGCTGAGCAGCCGTTCAAGATTCCGCCATAATCTTGTCGGAAAATCTACAACGTCACAAAGGTAACGAGAACTTGTGAAGGCATACAACTATCAGGTTATACAAGAAAAGAATTTTCTTGTGACATGACAAGCTAGTGAAAGCAGAAACCAACAGTAGATTAGTACTTCAGGTTAGACATAGTTATAGTACGAAAGTGGGTTGGCACCAAGTTATGGGGATATAGAGATACCTATATTGAAGCTATGAAATATTAGTCTACTGTTGGTTTTTGCTAGATTATATATAGTATGAGTATTAGATGTTTTTAACGCAATTTAAATAATATAATTTGAGATAAACTCGGAGTTCTACGGGGAGGTTATAAACTAGCAGAAAACAACAGTAGATTAGTACTTCAGGTTAGACATAGTTATAGTACGAAAGTGGGTTGGCACCAAGTTATGGGAATATAGAGATTCCTATAACGAAGCTATGAAGTATTAGTCTACTGTTGGTTTTTGCTAGATTATAACCTTCGCTACTTACCATAAACTATATTATCTAAGTCGCGTTAAAAACCCCTAAAACACATACTACACATTAGATATTGCTTTTTTAAATAATAATGATCCAAACATAACTATTTGCTGTACAGACGGTGTCGAAAAAAAATTATTATTGCAATAATACATAAGCATATGTACATTAATTTTTTAAATTTATAACTTATTTAGTTGATGTTAATGATTCTTTCTAATTTAGGTATTATATACCATTTAAAAGTAGTGAAATCTTCCCGCACCGCCACCCCCCTCCCCAAATAAACCTTTTAAAGGTATAAGGCTGGCAAGTATAAGGTCGTTTCTTCCTATGTAAGAATTAAAGATTAATTTTATGACTTTTGATAAACTTAATGTCACAAAAATTCTAAGAGTTTACTCTATCTATACGGTTATTTCACTGTGTTAATCAAAGATAATTTTCGAACTCTCAATTTGGAACCCTTATATGGTAAAAATTCAAATCTATCTATCTATGAAAATATTAACGCGTAAACATCTTCACGTTGAGAGTCTGTTGCTCAGACTACTATTTCTTTAGTGTTACTTCTCCTATACCTTCGATTTTACATAAATTTCAATTTTAATTTTGCCAAAAGAAAGTTATGATATCAATAAATAAATTGGCAAGTCTTTTATAAAAAGCAATCGATTTAAAATAAATAAATAAGCGTTTAAAAGGCGGAGGATTATGAGTATATATGTATTTATATAAACACTTGACCAAATTGCAGTATCTGAAAAGGTACAGTCGGGTACAATTAAAACTTTGAATAATTGCGACTGCTGCCACTTTCTGCGCATTCTAGCTGACGTTTGGTGACCGATCACGATGACGCCGTATTTACCGTGGGAGATTAGGCAACCATTCTTCCGGTAAATTGGGCGTTACGTGATGGATCACAAACATGCGCAGAACAGCGCCAAAATGTTATTATTCAAGTTTCAATTTAACCCTACGGTACATGTAATAGAATGGCATGATGTTCTTACATGCCATTATCACATGAATAATGTGCCCATAATATGTGGTAATGTCATGTTTATCTAAAATCATTAATTAATTTAACCAGATTGTTTCGCATCATGAAAACTTTTTCTTTTATTTATGGAAGCAACGAGCGGATGTACAATCGATTCTACTTAGTAATTCAGTAAATGTGTTGCTATCAATATTATCAAGGGGCGCGGTAGCGCCTCGATGGCAAGTATAAGGTACGTCAGTACATACGCCGCCGTCGGGCGCTATAGCCAGACCCTATATACGTCTCATAGGCCCTGTTGGAGATGTGACATTCGGTTTTCTTCGCATTAAGAGCTTTGTTTCTCACTTATGAGCACTCAAATGAAAGCTTGGAATAAAACTAGCAAAATCACTTCAGGATCATATATTGTGAAATGGCTTCTATCAAAAGATATTATGAAATGAAGGTTCGGGGTCACGAATTCTTCAACGCGAAAATTCTTCTCCCGTGGCGAAAAATGTTCTCCCCGGAAGTACGTCATAGTTCGTGACGTCAGCTCTACGTATACTATTGCTTGCATCTATATACAGTTCATCAAGTGTACAGAAGAGCAGACGATAGTGTATTCACATTTTTTGATTTTTCAATACAATAACACATATGCAGTGTTAAAGAAAAATAAGTATTGTACAAAATAAAGTACCAAAGTGATTTTATTTTCAACATAATATGCAATTTATAAAGCTGGGTTTGATGAAATATTTAAAAACTGACAGATATAATTATGAAAAATTTTCACAAACAAGACTAATAGCCTCAAATGAGATAAGTATTTAGTTGTACTTTTTTTTTAAATATACAATACATGAAAGATTCATGAACTGATTCTTTGTTAAAATATATCCTTTTATTTTTCAGGTTTTTTTACTATTAGATTATATAAAGAAATAACTATTCTGTGATGTGGCAGCTAGTAAAGTGTTAACAATTAATCTTTCAAGAAAGTTTACGTTGTTGAAGTGAATATGTAACTTTTTCTATCGTCTCCTGGGTTCACCTTTCAAGCAAGTTTCTACATTCTTGAAGGGGATGTGTAATTTTTTCTATCGTCTCCAGGGAGGTAGACTCTCAGGCTATTCGTCGAAAGGGATCCTGATGAGAAGCTAGTGACAGTGTTGTATTTTCATCATCCAAGAATCAAAGAAAATTTATACAGAATTTCCAGTTTATATAATTTTCTTGTGATGTGACAAGTTGGTTAAGTGTTAGGATTATATTCAATCTTCCACGCAAGAAAGTTTCTACAATTGTGGAAGTGCTTATGAACAATTATTAAATGTTCCTATCGTCTCCTGGGAGATAGACTCTCAGGCTATACATCGAAAGGGATCCTTACAAATAGCTAGTGTGTTTTATTGTCTTGGTTCAAGAATCGAAGAAAGTTTTAACATAGAGAATATTCAGTATAAGGAAAAAATTGTCTTGTATTGTGAGAAGCTAATGAAGTGTCAAGAATATGCATCGCTCATGCATGAAAGTTTCTAAGTTGTTTAAGTGTATATGAATAATTCATAACTGTTCCTATCGTCTCCTGGGAGGTAGACTCTCAGGCTATTCGTGGAAAGGGATCCTGATGAGAAGCTAGTGAAAGTGTTGTATTTTTATGGTTCAAGAATCAAAGAAAATTTATACAGAATTTCCTGTATATATAATTTTCTTGGGATGTGACAAGTTGGTTGAGTGTTACGATTATATTCAATCTTCCACGCAAGAAAGTTTCTACAATTGTGGAAGTGCTTATGTTAACTTTTCCTATCGTCTCCTGGGAGATAGACTCTGAGGCTGTACGTCAAAAAGAATTCTTATGAATAGATAGTAAAAGTGTTTTATTTTCTTGGTTCAGAGAATATTCAGTTTATAAAAGGAAAAAATTATTTTCTATTGTGAGAAGCTAGTGAAGTGTCAAGAATATGCATCGCTCATGCATGAAAGTTTCTAAGTTGTTTAAGTATATAGTTTATAACTTTTCCTATCGTCTCCTGGGAGGTAGACTCTCAGGCTGTTCGTCGAAAGGGATTCTTATGAATAGCTAGAGAAAGTGTTTTATTTTGTTTTTCAATTACCGTCAATATTTCCTAAAAATTTTTTAAATTGTTCCAAAGTCTAATTTTGGTACATTTATGCATTTATTAGAGAGAGATGGAAAGATAGTTCCTTCTGCTAGAGCTTAATTTGCTCTGTCTTCAAAAATATTTTTTAAAATTTATTTTTAAATGAAACTAAATTAAAGTGATTAATGAGCATGGATGTATTGATTATAATTAATGGTTTATTGACTTTTATATAAGTCAAATATCCTTGAAACTATTACATATGGAGTATATGGCACCCGGGTGCGCTTTTCAAAGTATAAAATCTTGATTAGTTTATTTTAATTATTGTAAATGTTAAAACTGAATGTATACGGATATTCTATAGTATTTTTATAATGTCGTGCAACAAAATTCCTCTGGATTACGCTAATATTTCACTGTTTTACCTACATTTTTTTAACAAGTCATTTTTAATAAACTTGTGCTTTTTAATAAATGAGCTGTTATATTTATTTCTCACAGAGAAACCAAGACCTGTGATATTCTGGAACTTTCACAGGTTCTTTTATAATGAGTTAAGCTATCTTTTCAAATGTTTGTGTCTTCGATATTGATGATAGATCAAGTTGAACACTTGTTTTTAAGGCTTAAAAGGTTTATACGTAGAATCACTCAGAAGCATTTTGGTCACTCTGAAAATTAAAAATAACTAAGTTTTCGTTAAACATACCAATCAGAGGGATATCATGAGAAATTTGAAGTTTACTATATAGACCAATTTCAAAATAATCATCATATAAGGCATTCAAAATCGAAGAGCTAAAAATTGGTCTAGACGATTAACTTTAAATTTCATATGCTATCCCTCTGATTGATTTGCTCAATTCAAAAATAGTTATTTTTAATTTTCAGAATGCCAGAGTTCAGGCAGGTTTTCAGAATGTGGGTTGAGCGTCTCTTTTCCTAAAAGATAAAAAGATCATACAAGTTTTCAAGCCCACTACTTACAGGGATAGTATAAGAATTTTGAAGATGGTATAGTTTAGCAGTATTGAGATAATCAGAGATTAGAAATTTCAAAATTCAATAATTCAAAACTGCTGAGCCGTATCAACTGGAAAATTTTTAGATTATCCCTCTAAGTGACTGGCTTGACAATTTATATTACCTATATACATTCAACAGATCATAACGGAATGGAATTTTTTTGCCATGCCTGGTTAGGTCACTCTAGTGTATATATTGTAGTTCATAAATAAACACTACGTTAGTAGCTGATTGCTTTAAATACATCTTACCTTAAAAGCTATAAATTTAGAATATATTTAATAAACTATAACTTGTTTGCTAAATGACTCAATTCAATTTAGAATAGAACTCAATAGAACTCAATAGAACTCAATTTAGAATATATTTAATAAACTATAACTTGTTTGCTAAATGACACTATTCAATATTGACACTAAATTTATGATGTCAACCGTGTAAGTATTTATGTGAAAGTCATACAGGGGATACCACAACTTTACTGACACTATTTTTTACAGGTTTTCATAAAGTTTGAATTCGATTACAGTTTTCTAAACATTTACCGAATTAGGTGGGTTGCATTAAAAATGATAATACATCTATCATAAAGAATCATAGGGATATTGGAAATTAACTTACATATACTTCTTTTTATTCTAAATATTATTTTCATTATTCCATAATATAGATTGAACAATTGTAAAGTATACGATATAAACGTGTATAAATATTAAAATGCTATATCACTCATGGTCTGCATGACAATAGTATACGTAACGTACAAATGCTTTCGAGAAAGCAGTTATCAGTTAATTAATTAGCAATAATTTTAGCCGTACAGATTTCTTTGATGTATATTTGCGAAACAAATCATTATGGAACTTAACATAAAATTTAGTGTCAATAAAGGAAAAAAACGCGCTATTCTATTTACCTAGAGGGTGGTGTGGAAAAGATAGATTTCTTGGTAAATAATAATGATCTAAAAAAACTATTTACTCTACAGATAGTGTCTAAAAAATAATTATTATTATTATTACAATAATCCATGAGCAAATGTACATTAATATTTTAAATTTATTACTTATTTAGTTGATGTTAACTATTCTTTGTAATTTACATATTATATACCTTTTAAAAGTAGTGAAATCTCCCCCCCCCCCCCAAACAAACCTTTTCAAGGTAAAAGGCTGGCAAGTATAAGGTCGTTTCTTCATGTAAAAATTAAAGATTAATTTTACAACTCTTGATAACCTTAATGTAAAAAAAACACTTAATAATACTTATGCAGACAAAACCAAACTTTTATTATCATTCATACAGACAAAATAAAAATTCTTAGAGCTTACTCTAAAATTCAACTTTAATTTTCAAACTTCGACAACTCTTATGTAGTCGAAATTATAAATGCTGTATTCTATACAGTTATTTAATTATGGAAATTAAAGATCTTGATAACACTTATATAGACAAAATACTAGTAGCTTTACAGCATACTCTTAAGACGTGTTGATATTATAATCGTCAGATCAACAAATAATATATCTTCTTTCCTCTTGTGAATAAGTGATCGAACACAAATACTGGAAGAATATGTGATACTTATAGATCAAGTTGGAAAACAAATAATTATGTTAGGATGAATGTCTTCTTTTACCTCTGCAATGAGTTAATCACAATCACTCAAATCATGATGCTTATACATTAAGCTAAAAAATCCGAAACTCTCATGTATGAAAATATGATCGTGTAACCATCTTCGCGTTAAGGGTCTGTTGGACAGATTACCATTTCTTTAGTGGCACTTCTCCTTCGATTATCTATACCTTCGATTTGACATAAATTCTCATTTTGATTTTAAGAAAAGAAAGTTATGATATCAATAAATAAATTGGCAAGTTTTTTGCTATAAAAAATAATTGTTTTCAAATAAATAAATAACCGATTAAATTGAGGAAGGATTATAAATATATGTGTTCATATAAACACTCAATCCAATTGCAGCATGTGACAAGGTGGATAGCCTGTGAAAAGGTACAGTCGGGTACAATTAAAACTTTGAATAATTGCGAATGCTGACACGTTCTGTACATGTAATAGAATGGTATGATGTTCTTACATGACATTATCACATGACAAATGTGCCCATAATATGTAGTAATATCATGTTTGTCTAAAATTATTATGTAATTTAAAAAGATTGTTTCGCATCATGAAAACTTTTTCATTTATTTATGGAAGCTGAGAGCGGATGTACAATCTACTCTACTTAGTAATTCAGTAAATGTATTGCTATCCTTATTTCATTCAAAATCTATGTCCAGGACGATTATATACAATTATATATGAGATTTAAATTCTGTTGATTTACATACATTTAAAAAAAACAGGAACAAATTCTATCATGTAGAACGCAATTTTTTGACGGAAAAACTTGCCGCCCCGTCCTATCATAGATAATCGATGAACCACTAAATGTCAGTGTAATTATCAATATCATAAAATTTTTAATATAGTTAATTTATCGTCCTATTATCCTATAATGCGTAATACTCAAATCATTATATTAAACTGTGAGACCAATGGCCTCAAATAATAAAAAACAATGGAATTTTTTAATTAAGTAAAGATTTTAATTAAGTAAAGATTTGAAACTAAAAGCTGTAAACAACATAAATATAAATTTAAAACTTTTAAACTTGATTTATTTTCCAACTAGAGTCATAGAAATTTATTTTATAACATTTTTTTAATATGTAATAATATTTACAATTATTTTTAATCAACTTCCTGCAATCTTCCGATAATACTAACAGAGGTTTGTAAAACATACATACAAATAACCAAAAATGAGCTTAGAATGATTGCAAGATTAAGTTTGAATTCTTCAACAATTCGTCAAGGACAGTAATAAATACATATAGAATGAAAAATCGATTCAGAGATTTTTTAACGGTGTTTCATTAACAAGTTAATTTGGTTAACCTTGCATAATTTAAAGATGGTATACATCGTTATCTATGATAGGACGGGGCGGCAAGTTTTTCCGTCAAAAAATTGCGTTCTACATGATAGAATTTGTTCCTGTTTTTTTTAAATGTATGTAAATCAACAGAATTTAAATCTCATATATAATTGTATATAATCGTCCTGGACATAGATTTTGAATGAAATAAGGATAGCAATACATTTATTGAATTACTAAGTAGAGTAGATTGTACATCCGCTCTCAGCTTCCATAAATAAATGAAAAAGTTTTCATGATGCGAAACAATCTTGTTAAATTACATAATAATTTTAGACAAACATGATATTACTACATATTATGGGCACATTTGTCATGTGATAATGTCATGTAAGAACATCATACCATTCTATTACATGTACAGAACGTGGCAGCAGTCGCAATTATTCAAAGTTTTAATTGTACCCGACTGTACCTTTTCACAGGCTATCCACCTTTTCACATGCTGCAATTGGATTGAGTGTTTATATGAATACATATATTTATAATCCTTCCTCAATTTAATCGGTTATTTATTTATTTGAAAACAATTATTTTTTATAGCAAAAAACTTGCCAATTTATTTATTGATATCATAACTTTCTTTTCTTAAAATTAAAATGAGAATTTATGTCAAATCGAAGGTATAGATAATCGAAGGAGAAGTGACACTAAAGAAATGGTAATCTGTCCAACAGACCCTTAACGCGAAGATGGTTACACGATCATATTTTCATGCATGAGAGTTTTGGATTTTTTAGCTTAATGTATAAGCATCATGATTTGAGTGATTGTGATTAACTCATTGCAGAGGTAAAAGAAGACATTCATCCTAACATAATTATTTGTTTTCCAACTTGATCTATAAGTATCACATATTCTTCCAGTATTTGTGTTCGATCACTTATTCACAAGAGGAAAGAAGATATATTATTTGTTGATCTGACGATTATAATATCAACACGTCTTAAGAGTATGCTGTAAAGCTACTAGTATTTTGTCTATATAAGTGTTATCAAGATCTTTAATTTCCATAATTAAATAACTGTATAGAATACAGCATTTATAATTTCGACTACATAAGAGTTGTCGAAGTTTGAAAATTAAAGTTGAATTTTAGAGTAAGCTCTAAGAATTTTTATTTTGTCTGTATGAATGTTAATAAAAGTTTGGTTTTGTCTGCATAAGTGTTATTAAGAGTTTTTTTTGCATTAAGGTTATCAAGATATATTAGATTCTGTCTGATCTGATAATAATATTATATATTAGATTTAAATTCTGTCGATTTACATTGATTTAAAAAAACCAGGAACAAATTTTATCATGTAGAACGCAATTTTTTTACGGAAAAACTTGCCATCCCGTCCTATCATAGATAATCGATGAACTTCTAAATTTCAATGTAATTAACAATATCATAAAATATTTAATATAGGTAATTTATCGTCTTATTATCCTATAATCATTGGAATTCCATGTTTTAATTAAGTAAAGATTTAAAACTAAAGGCTGTAAACTACATAAATATTAAATTAAAATTTTTAAGCTTGATATACATGATTTTCCAACTTAAGTCATAGAAATTTATTTTATAACTTTTTTTTGAATATGTAATAATAGTTACAATTATTTTTAATCAACTTCCTGTAATCTTCCGATAATACTAACAGAGGTTTGTAAAACATACATACAAATAACCAAAAATGAGCTTAGAATGATTGCAAGATTAAGTTTGAATTCTTCAACAATTCGTCAAGGACAGTAATAAATACATATAGAATGAAAAATCGATTCAGAGATTTTTTAACGGTGTTTCATTAACAAGTTAATTTGGTTAACCTTGCATAATTTAAAGATGGTATACATCGTTATCGAAGATAGGACGGGGCGGCAAGTTTTTCCGTCAAAAAATTGCGTTCTACATGATAGAATTTGTTCCTTTTTTTTTTAAATGTATGTAAATCAACAGAATTTAAATCTCATATATAATTGTATATAATCGTCCTGGACATAGATTTTGAATGAAATAAGGATAGCAATACATTTATTGAATTACTAAGTAGAGTAGATTGTACATCCGCTCTCAGCTTCTATAAATAAATGAAAAAGTTTTCATGATGCGAAACAATCTTGTTAAATTACATAATAATTTTAGACAAACATGATATTACTACATATTATGGGCACATTTGTCATGTGATAATGTCATGTAAGAACATCATACCATTCTATTACATGTACAGAACGTGGCAGCAGTCGCAATTATTCAAAGTTTTAATTGTACCCGACTGTACCTTTCACAGGCTATCCACCTTTTCACATGCTGCAATTGGATTGAGTGTTTATATGAACACATATATTTATAATCCTTCCTCAATTTAATCGGTTATTTATTTATTTGAAAACAATTATTTTTTATAGCAAAATACTTGCCAATTTATTTATTGATATCATAACTTTCTTTTCTTAAAATTAAAATGAGAATTTATGTCAAATCGAAGGTATAGATAATCGAAGGAGAAGTGACACTAAAGAAATGGTAATCTGTCCAACAGACCCTTAACGCGAAGATGGTTACACGATCATATTTTCATACATGAGAGTTTTGGATTTTTTAGCTTAATGTATAAGCATCATGATTTGAGTGATTGTGATTAACTCATTGCAGAGGTAAAAGAAGACATTCATCCTAACATAATTATTTGTTTTCCAACTTGATCTATAAGTATCACATATTCTTCCAGTATTTGTGTTCGATCACTTATTCACAAGAGGAAAGAAGATATATTATTTGTTGATCTGACGATTATAATATCAACACGTCTTAAGAGTATGCATGTAAAGCTACTAGTATTTTGTCTATATAAGTGTTATCAAGATCTTTAATTTCCATAATTAAATAACTGTATAGAATACAGCATTTATAATTTCGACTACATAAGAGTTGTCGAAGTTTGAAAATTAAAGTTGAATTTTAGAGTAAGCTCTAAGAATTTTTATTTTTGTCTGTATGAATGTTAATAAAAGTTTGGTTTTGTCTGCATAAGTGTTATTAAGAGTTTTTTTACATTAAGGTTATCAAGATATATTAGATTCTGTCTGATCTGATAATAATATTATTATTAGATTTAAATTCTGTCGATTTACATTGATTTAAAAAAACCAGGAACAAATTTTATCATGTAGAACGCAATTTTTTGACGGAAAAACTTGCCGCCCCGTCCTATCATAGATAATCGATGAACCACTAAATGTCAGTGTAATTATCAATATCATAAAATTTTTTAATATAGTTAATTTAGTCGTCCTATTATCCTATAATGCGTAATACTCAAATCATTATATTAAAACTGTGAGACCAATGGCCTCAAATAATAAAAAACAATGGAATTTTTTAAATTAAGTAAAGATTTTAATTAAGTAAAGATTTGAAACTAAAAGCTGTAAACAACATAAATATAAATTTAAACTTTTAAACTTGATTTATTTCCAACTAGTCATAGAAATTTATTTTATATACATTTTTTGAATATGTAATAATAGTTACATATTATGTTGTAATCAACTTCCTGTAATCTTCCGATAATACTAACAGAGGTTTGTAAAACATACATACAAATAACCAAAAATGAGCTTAGAATGATTGCAAGATTAAGTTTGAATTCTTCAACAATTCGTCAAGGACAGTAATAAATACATATAGAATGAAAAATCGATTCAGAGATTTTTTAACGGTGTTTCATTAACAAGTTAATTTGGTTAACCTTGCATAATTTAAAGATGGTATACATCGTTATCTATGATAGGACGGGGCGGCAAGTTTTTCCGTCAAAAAATTGCGTTCTACATGATAGAATTTGTTCCTTTTTTTTTTAAATGTATGTAAATCAACAGAATTTAAATCTCATATATAATTGTATATAATCGTCCTGGACATAGATTTTGAATGAAATAAGGATAGCAATACATTTATTGAATTACTAAGTAGAGTAGATTGTACATCCGCTCTCAGCTTCTATAAATAAATGAAAAAGTTTTCATGATGCGAAACAATCTTGTTAAATTACATAATAATTTTAGACAAACATGATATTACTACATATTATGGGCACATTTGTCATGTGATAATGTCATGTAAGAACATCATACCATTCTATTACATGTACAGAACGTGGCAGCAGTCGCAATTATTCAAAGTTTTAATTGTACCCGACTGTACCTTTCCACAGGCTATCCACCTTTTCACATGCTGCAATTGGATTGAGTGTTTATATGAACACATATATTTATAATCCTTCCTCAATTTAATCGGTTATTTATTTATTTGAAAACAATTATTTTTTATAGCAAAATACTTGCCAATTTATTTATTGATATCATAACTTTCTTTTCTTAAAATTAAAATGAGAATTTATGTCAAATCGAAGGTATAGATAATCGAAGGAGAAGTGACACTAAAGAAATGGTAATCTGTCCAACAGACCCTTAACGCGAAGATGGTTACACGATCATATTTTCATACATGAGAGTTTCGGATTTTTTAGCTTAATGTATAAGCATCATGATTTGAGTGATTGTGATTAACTCATTGCAGAGGTAAAAGAAGACATTCATCCTAACATAATTATTTGTTTTCCAACTTGATCTATCAGTATCACATATTCTTCCAGTATTTGTGTTCGATCACTTATTCACAAGAGGAAAGAAGATATATTATTTGTTGATCTGACGATTATAATATCAACACGTCTTAAGAGTATGCAGTAAAGCTACTAGTATTTTGTCTATATAAGTGTTATCAAGATCTTTAATTTCCATAATTAAATAACTGTATAGAATACAGCATTTATAATTTCGACTACATAAGAGTTGTCGAAGTTTGAAAATTAAAGTTGAATTTTAGAGTAAGCTCTAAGAATTTTTATTTTGTCTGTATGAATGTTAATAAAAGTTTGGTTTTGTCTGCATAAGTGTTATTAAGAGTTTTTTTTACATTAAGGTTATCAAGATATATTAGATTCTGTCTGATCTGATAATAATATTATATATTAGATTTAAATTCTGTCGATTTACATTGATTTAAAAAAACCAGGAACAAATTTTATCATGTAGAACGCAATTTTTTGACGGAAAAACTTGCCGCCCCGTCCTATCATAGATAATCGATGAACCACTAAATGTCAGTGTAATTATCAATATCATAAAATTTTTAATATAGTTAATTTATCGTCCTATTATCCTATAATGCGTAATACTCAAATCATTATATTAAACTGTGAGACCAATGGCCTCAAATAATAAAAAACAATGGAATTTTTTAATTAAGTAAAGATTTTAATTAAGTAAAGATTTGAAACTAAAAGCTGTAAACAACATAAATATAAATTTAAAACTTTTAAACTTGATTTATTTTCCAACTAGAGTCATAGAAATTTATTTTATAACATTTTTTTGAATATGTAATAATAGTTACAATTATTTTTAATCAACTTCCTGTAATCTTCCGATTATAATAACAGAGTTTTGTAAAACATACATATAAATAACCAAAAACTAAGCCTAGAATGATTGCAAGATTAAGATTGAATTCTTCAAAAATTGGTTAAGGACAGTAATAAATACTTATAGAATGAAAAATCGATTCAGAGATTTTCTAACGGTGTTTCATTAACAAGTTACTTTGGTTAAGCTTGCATAATTTGAAGATGGTATCCATCGTTATCTATGATAGGACGGGACGGCAAGTTTTTCCGTAAAAAATTGCGTTCTACATGATAGAATTTGTTCCTATTTTTATTTAAATGAATGTAAATCAACAGAATTTAAATCTAATATATAATTGTATATAATCGTCCTCGACATAGATTTTTAATGAAATAAGGATAGCAACACATTTACTGAATTACTAAGTAGAATAGATTGTACATCCGCTCGTTGCTTCCATAAATAAAAGAAAAAGTTTTCATGATACGAAAGAATCTTGTTAAATTACATAATAATTTTAGACACATATGATATTACCACATATTATGGGCACATTTGTCATGTGATAATGGCAAGTAAGAAAATCATACCATTCTATTACATGTACCGTAGGGTTAAATTGAAACTTGAATAATAACATTTTGGCGCTGTTCTGCGCATGTTTGTGATCCATCACGTAACGCCCAATTTACCGGAAGAATGGTTTCCTAATCTCCCACGGTAAATACGGCGTCATCGTGATCGGTCATCAAACGTCAGCTAGAATGCGCAGAAAGTGGCAGCAGTCGCAATTATTCAAAGTTTTAATTGTACCCGACCGTACCTTTTCACATACTGCAATTTGGTCAAGTGTTTATATAAATACATATATATTTATAATCCTCCCCCTTTTAAACGCTTATTTATTTATTTTAAATCGTTTGCTTTTTATAAAAGACTTGCCAATTTATTTATTGATATCATAACTTTCTTTTGGCAAAATTAAAATTGAAATTTATGTAAAATCGAAGGTATAGGAGAAGTAACACTAAAGAAATAGTAGTCTGAGCAACAGACTCTCAACGTGAAGATGTTTACGCGTTAATATTTTCATAGATAGATAGATTTGAATTTTTACCATATAAGGGTTCCAAATTGAGAGTTCGAAAATTATCTTTGATTAAAACAGTGAAATAACCGTATAGATAGAGTAAACTCTTAGAATTTTTGTGACATTAAGGTTATCAAAAGTCATAAAATTAATCTTTAATTCTTACATAGGAAGAAACGACCTTATACTTGCCAGCCTTATACCTTTATAAGGTTTATTTGGGGAGGGGGGTGGCGGTGCGGGAAGATTTCACTACTTTTAAATGGTATATAATACCTAAATTAGAAAGAATCATTAACATCAACTAAATAAGTTATAAATTTAAAAAATTAATGTACATATGCTTATGTATTATTGCAATAATAATTTTTTTTCGACACCGTCTGTACAGCAAATAGTTGTTTGGATCATTATTATTTAAATAAGAAATATCTAACGCGTAGTATGAGTTTTAGGGATTTTTAAAGCGACTTAGATAATATAGTTTATGATAAACTTGCAGATCCACGCGAAGGTTATAATCTAGCAAAAACTAACAGTAAACTAATACTTCATAGCTTTGTTATAGGGACATCTATATCCCCATAACTTGGTGCCAACCCACTTTCTTACTATAACTATGTCTAACCTGAAGTACTAATCTACTGTTTGTTTCTGCTAGTCTATAACCTCTCAATGGAACTTCGAGTTTATTACAAATTATATTATTTAAATTGCGTTAAAAACACCTAAAACTCATACTACGCGTGTGCAACAACGTTTATTCTAGAACTTACAAAAAGTTTCAAGTGAAAAAATGTATTTACAGAAAAGATGGCGTTAGGATCAAAATACTATTAATGGATTTCACTCTGTGAGATACGTATATTTTAATTATCTTCAAGAAAATTAACTTTATGATTATAGAACATGATTCTTTGTTTTAAAATAAATTATTCTTTCTCTGTTAGAGGTGATCCGATGAACTTTTCGTAAAAAAGAAATTTATAAACAGCAGACTTTACTGAATCAGCCTTATTTATCACTGTAAGCAATAAACAAAAAAATAAAAATAAAATCCAAAACTTGTGTATAATATTTCTTCGAACTCAGACGATGAAAATACAACACTTTCACTGGCTTGTCACGTCACAAGAAAATTCTTTTCTTGTATAACCTGATAGTTGTATGCATTCACAAGTTCTCGTTACCTTATACAAAACCAAACATAATTTTCCCTTGGGTAAAGTCTCTTTACATCTGGAAACTTAGTATACTGGCTGTTTCAAAATTGGGAAAAACTTCTAAACCACTTATCTTCTGAACTTATATAATAATTATAAATCTTGAAAAAACATTTTCCATATCACCAGCTTCTCACAGGAGTTCCTTCCCTTTATGATATGACAGTTGCATAACTTCCCAATAGAAGTTCTGTAAAAACTTTCTTTGATACTTAAGCGATGAAAATACAATACGCACACTTTAAACCACTTGACTTCTAAATTTAATAATCATAAATCATAAATCTTGAATATTAAAACTACAAAACTTACGTAAACTTATTTCACTTCACTATAAGCTTGTCACAGGAAAAGTTGTTGAATTTTTTTGGCTACCCTGAACGTTATGAAATAGATACATATATTATTTTTGTCATTTGAGTTCTTCCGGCGTTTCTTATAAATGATTTATAAATCAAAGTCTATTCAAGCTTTCTACAATCAAGTTTGATAATACATTACCATTAATAATAAGCAATGCATTGTTCATACGTAAATGATAAATATTAATAGTAAGATGGATAGATAGTATTATCTTGACTGAAAATACTTCACTAATTTCGTCACAGGATCTTCATTTTTTCTGGTCTAAACTTGATAGATATTCCATCTATTCTTGTCAATCGAGTTCTTCCAGCAATCCTGATAAATAATTTATGAATACGTAACCATAATAAATGTTACGTCAGATACACTTTGTAAACATAAAATTTGATTACACTGGATAAAAGTTGTTACAATTCATGTATTGACTGATCCATTATTAAATATACATATTTATTATTCTTGAGAATTGAGTTCTTCCATTCTATATATAATTCTTGAATCAAAATAGTTTTTCACTTCACTAATTCCACTTCGTCACAGGAACTATCGTCTAGTATATGACATTATAAACTTTCTTGACTCAAAATTCTCTTTGTCTCATCTTGACAGATATTCCAGCTATTGTTATACTTTCTTGACTCAAAGTACTGCATTAATTTCACTGCGTCACAGGAACCTCCTTTTGGCTGGTCAATTATCAATTATTGTCTATTATAAATATTTCCCAATAAATACATGTGAGACCGATAGAAAATATTACACATTTTTTGTTTTTTAAGATCACATACAGAAACCTTTTCATTTTTTCTTTCAATATTCACCAATGATGTTTGGCGTATAACCTCCTATAAGAAACTTGTGGAAATCTGAAAAATAAAAGATAACATTTAATCAAAGAATAAGTTTCCAAAACCCAAGTCTTTGATTATTTTGTTACGTCTTCAACTCATGAATACTACGACCATTAAAGAAAATTTTCATACTATTTAATTGCTGTATTTAGATGAGTGTGTATACACTATCTAATATGATTTTATCCCTCGGTAATTTTTTAATATTCTTTCGTTGACTTATATCGATCTCTCCGAGGCAGTGGTTATGAAAGGGGTTAAGAAAACAAAATCCCTTTCTTACAATACGACGTTTCGGCGATCATTGTCGCCCTCATCAGGAAACTGTCAATTTTATTAGATAACAATAAACGTACAAACTTAAGAAGAATAGAGTAATACATACAAAAGCGATATTTTTGAAACTTACATATTGGAGCAGATATGATTTGTGTACATCTCGATAATCCTTTTCCCCGGCTAGTTAACAGCGGGGGAAGAGAGAGGCCGAGTAACACAGCTATTGTTTATGCGGCTTTGTCAGCTACTGTCTCGGAAGTGAGGAAGTAGTCGGCAGCCGTCGCTTATATACTGCGAAAAGTCTTTAACGCGGTTTGTTTACGTATAACGTCACACATCACCTCATTTTTTCGATGTACACAGAATTGATTTTAATTCTTAAGATGGTATATTAAGCTGGTATGGTTTCCTGATGAGGGCGACAATGATCACCGAAACGTCGTATTGTAAGAAAGGGATTTTGTTTTCTTAAACCCTTTCATAACCACTGCTTCGGAGAGATCGATATAAGTCAACGAAAGAATATTTAATTGCTAATTATATGTAAAGTTATATAACTTTATGACTTGATGACTTTAATTTATATTATGCATTAGCAAAAATATGCAAAGATATACTTATTCGTCTTTTACACATTACATTAATGACTCTAATTATTATAATCAGAAATTATGCAAAATCAAAATAAAAACTTACGCTTGCTTTATTCCAATTGCTGATTTAAATTTAATAGATTTTTCAGCTATTTCCTAGTTTATTAATGAATAGAATCAGTGAGGCCGATAGAATAGTTCAATATTCACACACAGAAACCTTTTTATTTTTCCATGTATTACTTAATTTTTCAGTATTCGCACCAAGCGTATAAACTCCCATGAGACATAATAACTTATGAAAATCTGAAAAAATAAAAGATAGCATTTAAACAAAGAATAAGTTCATAAAATCTATATATGTGTATGATATATTTAAATGTAATATAAAACCATATACTTATGTGATTGTGTTCTTGTAATTCATAACATTGTAAAGACACAAAAGTATTAATTATATTTGGCACTATTTTAAAATCTGTATTTATGTTATCATTATTTAACACTATTTAGCAATATATTTATATATATGGGTGATTCTCTGACAAATCGAGCGTGCCAGTTTTTGACGTTCGCCAAAAATATTTTTAAAAAATTCTTTACTAGTCTATGAGTGCCACTAAATTTTTTCAGATTTTTTCCATCACTTTCATTTAAGTTACAGAGGCTCAAAGTTGGCATAGTAAGCAATTTTTGCATTTTTTGCCTATATTTGTTAAATTGTTGCTCCTCAGGGAAACATTTTTAACGACAAACACATAGAACAGTTTTTTTAGCAAATTCTCTCTAGTTTAAGGGAAAAATATTAGCAAAGTCATATATATATGTTTGCTTCTACGTATAAACCTTTTAAGCCTTAAAATCAAGTTTTCAACTTGATCTATCATCAATATCGAAGCCACAAAAATTTGAAAAGATAGTTTAACTCATTATAAAAGAACTTGTGTAAGTCCCAGAATGTCAGAGGCGTTGGTTTCTCTGTGAGAAATAAATGTAATAGCTCATTTATTAAAAAACACAAGTTTAATCAAAAGGACTTGTTTCACTCATCAAAAAATTTAGGTAAAACAGTGAAATATTAACATAATCCATCGAAATTTTGTTGTACTATATTATAAAAATGCTATAGAGTATCCCTATATAATCAGTTTTAACATTTATAATATTGAAAATAAACTTAACAAGATTTTATACTTTAAAAAGCACACCCGGGTGTCATATACTCAATATATAATAGTTTCAAGGATATTTGACTTACATAAAAGTCAATAAACAATTAATTATAATCAATACATCCATGCTCATGATTGATTAGCATAGCAATAGCAGAAGGGACTCTATTTTTCCATCTCTCTCTTGTAAGGTCCCGCGATTGATTCATTTTTCGACATGTATAACGTGTGACTTGTGTGGGTGTGTTTGAGTACGCTGACGGTAGTTATATTGCAATATACCAGCCCCGTGCGCTGGTTGAGCAATGGAATGACCGGGTTTTTGGGCGTTTTAAGATCAGTTCAGCATTTTCATATGTGTCACCGCGTTTATACTTTTGTATCCCTTCTTTCGGTGGCGAGTGTTGATTGGCTGCGGGTATCCCTACAATTAAATTATTAAGCTACTGTCTGATCGGAGGTCGAGTCTTTATAAACCCTCGACTCTATCAGCGGAGCGCCTTTCACGACCAGACCAAGTACCGGTGTGCGTCTAACCTCGTCATACGACTTGCCGCTGAAGATTAGCCGTCTACTTGGAGTTGCTACAGAAGGATATACACAAGACCGTACGAGGGTGTCCAAGGTACTACCTGTAAGCTATCGGAGGGCCTAGAGATCCACTGAACTCCGCAGGCAAGCTGGCATATTTGCTCCGGTTGAAGGTATATTACGACCGTAGTACACTGCGACGAAAGGACCGCCAATCATATCTGGCGTGAGTGGGTGAAGCCGCAGCTTAGATAAGTTTATTCCCTTGCCTCGACAAGCTCGTGTAGTGTAAGCCCTTAACACTCGCTAAAGAAA
Organism: Philotrypesis tridentata; assembly: GCA_018906965.1. Lineage (NCBI taxonomy): Eukaryota > Metazoa > Arthropoda > Insecta > Hymenoptera > Pteromalidae > Philotrypesis > Philotrypesis tridentata. Next base: position 126,111 of record JACCIB010000143.1, read on the forward strand.
GAAGGACGCTTTAATCAACGGCGCGTGTTGTAAACGTAAGTTAATTATAACACATTATTAAGAGCTCGTGTATGACTGTAATTGTAAAAGAATACGAACTTAGACTAGCAAAGTACGATTGTGAGAGTGAATACCCTTTGTAAATCCTGAAGTCTCTGCCTGGACGCCAAATAAAAATATAACAAAGAATATAAATACCAAAAGACGCAAGATTTATTCAAACTAACATAGACGCCCTTCGGGTACTAACTAAACCCTTATTGACTAAGCATATAGACTAGATTTAATCAGGAGGACTTAGAGACCTCCGCAGACTTTGCCTATTCATAAAGCACCCATCAGCAGGGTGTCCGCGCTTTCAGAGCGTGTCCGCACTTTCCAGCATTGTGTCCGCATTAGCGCATATTGTGTCCGCAGACTACCAGTCAGCGTCTTCGTTGCCAACAGAAGCGACCGCGGGCATACTCGTGTCCGCACAACAAAGCCGTAAATATTCAACGTCGTGTCCGCGATTCTGATCGCATCCACATTTTGCCAGACCTTGTCCGCAGACTTGGTAAGCGCTTCCGCTAATATTGGCAAGGTCCACATAAACAGACTTAGAGCAAAATAAAGGTAAGGGGAACCAGAAAAAGGGTCAACGACACAATTGCCCTTTTTAAATTTAAGTATTAATAATTAATCCTGCAATATAAGATCCCGATCAAAGACCACCTCCTAAATAAAAACAATTATTTGTTCGAACCGTAGCGGCCCGAATAAGTTAAATTCGGCCCTTACAAATTGGCATCCCTTGTGGGGAGGTTGTCGTTATTGCAAAATCATAATTATTAATTAATAATTTTACAACAACTCCAATTCTTTCGTTAAGATGGCGAATCTTTCAATGGAGAATATTAACAGATTCCAGGACGTCAGGGAACGTGCACAAGCATAGGCTAATTATTATGCCATCAGAGAAGCTGAGACTAACCAGCATATGCTTCAGATGACCACGTATTTCCAGGACTTTCAGTTAGAACAAGACGTCAATCGAGCTGTAAGTTTTATTGGTATTTACGATGGAGAGAATATGAGTTTGAAAGATTTTCTTCAAGATGTGGACAACGGTTTTAGTCTGCTGACTGAAGCTCAGGAACCGTTGTTCCTAAGACACATTATTGCTAAACTTAGAGATAAAGCAAGACGTACTCTAGATGGAAATAAGGTGAATAGATTGTCTGATTTAAAGAAGATTTTGAAGGAGAATCTGGCACCACCAAAGTCCCTTCTTCAATATCAAGTAGAGTTACAGTATGCCCAGATGAAGCGGAATGCGACCGTCCGTGAGTATTATGCCAGTATAATCTCTTTGATAAACAAGATCTTGGTCTGCCGCAGATGGAGAAGTACCTAGTATGGCTGCTGCAGATAATTTAAAGCCGTATGTGGAGTCCACGACTCGACGAGTCTTTGTAGAGGGACTACCTGCATCAATAATACCAGGTGTTCAAGCAGCTAGAGTTAAGACATTAGAAGACGCACTTACTGTTGCTCTGGAGTTAGAGAACTCTGCGGTTCAGAATAGGGAGAGAGAAGCTGGATACTACTGGGTGAACCAGGCTAGAAATTCTCCTTCTTCGCCGATAGCGGACGATGAGCAAGCTTCCGTTAGAAGAGTGAATTTCAATGAAGCGACATTTAATAGAAAGGAAATTAAACACCAATATGAACCTAATGACACTTACTTTCCAAGGACTTATGTGAACGATTCTGGTCGGATAGTGGCTCCGCCTCAGTTAAGCTATAATAAGTCTGCTGCGGAACCGTCGCTGCCGACCAGTATTCTCAAAAGATCGGAAAGTCCGGGTCCAGGGCAATCGTCGCAGACACATTCCTGTCACAAGCATTCTTCTTGCTCTGGACACTCCAGCAATAAATGCAATCAACATAATCAACATCATCATTGTTGCAATAAGCCTGCGTTGTTGCCATGTGGATGTCCTGTTAAACAGAATTGTGGTTCACAGTGTGGAAATGGTGGATGCTCTTCGTCTTGCTGTTCGAAGGATTGTAATCAGTGCAATTCTGAGTGTAATTCTAATAGTTCAAATTGTGGATCACACAGTAACCAGCATAGCCAACATCAGAGTCGGACTAATCATCAACCTAAACTGTACAATCCTAATTATTCCCGGTCTTCTTCTCCACATCAAGAGAAGAATTTAAACTGGCAAGGAGCTCGTCGGAACGACGCGGGGATGAGCTCATCACATTAACTCAATGGTGGGACCCAGTCCGTCAGTTAAGCTGAACATTCCACGGACCGAGAACAAAAATATTGTATGTATGATAGATACTGGAGATTCTTTGAATGTGGTAAAGGAGAATGTTCTGCTTAGGGATGTGGACAGAGATGCATGTGTTATTTACAGTGTTTCGGGTGTCTCACCGCATAGTTTCAAGACGTTGGGAAGGACTATCCTAACTATGAAAGGGGTGGATCATGATTTTCAGATTATACCCAGCAACGTTATTTTGCCAGAAGAAATCGTACTTGGAGCTCCTTTTCTGATGAAGGAAAAAGTGAATATCAGGTATGGTGATCAGGTTATGATACTGGCGAGTCAACGTATTACTCCTATTCCTTTTGTAACTACTTTAAAGGAAAATAATGAGGAGCAGTTTGATCCGCAGAATATTACGGTAACTAAAAATCATTATATTGACACTTCTAACGACAATACTAAAGGTAGTGGGTCATCTTCGGATATCGGTAATATCAAGTTTGTGTATAAATTACTATCTAATCAACATGTACGGGTTAAAATTCCCGTGACTGAGAATTCTCAACAGGGAGATGCCTATCTACCAGAGATAAAGACAATTCCTGGAGTCTTCCTGGGAAACAATGTTGTCGCCAATCAGCAAAGCTTTTGCTATGCAATGGCTGCAAATTTGCTTCCAGAACCAGTGGAGATTGAAATCACTTCGCAATATCTTGAGCCTTTCGACTTCAGCGATGATGATGATATCTTGGATTTTCCATTGGAAGGTGAACCACCGGCTAATGAGATGGAATGATATAACATTATCAAGGAAAAGGTTCTTAAGAGCCATCATTCCAGGCAAGAAGCCAAGCAAATAAAGGAGATTATAATTAAATACTCTCACCTGTTCTATTTGCCCGGAGATCCACCTCCTAGGACTTCTAAGGCGAGACATAGTATTCGCACTACGGACAATGTACCTGTCCATGTGAAGTATGAACGAGCACCGTAGGGTCTGGACCAGGAGCTTTATAATCAATTGCATAAGTTAATTGAGGCTAGAGTAAAACAAAGGTAAGGGGAACCAGAAAAAGGGTCAAAGACACAATTGCCCTTTTTAAATTTATGTATTAATAATTAATCCTGCAATATAAGATCCCGATCAAAGACAACTTCCTAAATAAAAATAATTATTTGTTCGACCCTAGCGGCCCGAATAAGTTAAATTCGGCCCTTACAAATTGGCATCCCTTGTGGAGAGTAATAAGAACTGCCAAGAGTCTCTACTGCAGCCCAGCAATGATCGTTCCGAAGAAATCGGGTCGTGATGGTAAAAAGAAGTACCGTCTGGTAATAGATTACAGGAAATTGAATGCAAAGACAATTAAGGATGCATACCCCTTGCCTAACATCACAGAGATATTGGAACAAATTGGATGTGCCAAGTATTTTTCAGTTTTTGACCTAGCTATGGGTTTCCATCGAATTGAAATTGAGTCTGAGGACATTGAGAAGACGGCGTTTAACACCAAGTACGGCCATTTTGAATATGAATGCATGCCTTTTGGCCTTTCTAATGCGCCTCCGACGTTCCAGCGCCTTATGGACAAGGTACTATCTGGTTTGCAAGGTTCAGAATTGTATGTATTTTTAGATGACATTGTTGTTCACTTCAATGATTTGGAAGATCATGAAAGAAAAATAAGAAACCTGTTTGAAAGACTGCCTGATGCAGGATTAAAACTTCAGATTGATAAGTGTCAATTTTTAGTTCCTGAGGTTAAGTACTTGGGTCATATTATCAACAATAAGGGAGTAAAACCTGACCCAGAAAAGTTGGAAGTAGTGTCCAAATTTCCGATACCTGAGACTCCAACCAATGTCCGACAGTTTCTTGGACTAGCAGGTTATTATAGACGTTTTATTGAAAATTTTTCTGCAAAAGCGCGACCAATGAACGTTTTATTGGAGAAAGGTAGAAAATGGGAGTAGTCTGAAGATCAATAAGGCAGTTTTGAGCTGCTCAAAAAGGCTTTGTGTGAAGCTCCTGTTTCAGCAGCTGTGGATTTGGATAAACCATTCATTTTGACGACTGTCGCCAGTGATTTTGCTATCGCTGCGGTTCTCTCTTAAGGGGAGCCCGGACAAGATCATCCGATAGCCTATATGTCCAGGTGTTTGAATAAAAGTGAAAGGAATTATTCAACTACTGAGAAAGAGTGTTTGGCTGTGATAGTTGCAGTAGAATATTTCAGAAATTATCTATATGGACGACATTTTACTATTTATGGCGATCATGAGCCATTGACTTGGATCGACTCTATCAAAGATCCAATGAGCTGACTAAATAGATGGAGGTTACGGTTACGAGGCTACTATTATACTTTCAGATATAAGCCTGGCCGGTTGAATATAAATTCGGATGCATTATCTCGCAATCCAGTTATTAAACCCACAAAAGAGGAAACAAAGTAGTACGGACCTAAGGGGGGAGGTGCTGCTGTTTCCTATTGTGCCTAAGCTGACCAAAACCTCGTTGGCCCGGCAGACTCTGGCTAGAATGTCTGAGGATGAAAAATGTGATGTCACACCTGAACCAGCCCGTAAGAAGCCGGGAAGGAAACCTGGTTCCAAAAATCAGTTGCCAACTGTTCCACATGGAATGGAGGGTGGACAAGCGGATTTAGATGCAAGTACCATCGGTAAGCGGTTGAGACGGAGAAGAATAGTTGCACCGAAAGTGGTAGCATTTTCCGATCCTATTTCTACGGTGTCCGAAAGTAAGAATTCTTCGGAAAGTTCTATAAATGAGGATAGAGTCGTTAATCCTAAAGAATATGCTCCGTTGCTTTCTGTAAATCGGTCCGCATTGCCCAGTCTGGTAAGGAACGAGTTTTGTCCGGAATCAGAGAGCTCGGATTTAGAGAATATTCAGGTGGACAAGGGTCCCGGAGAAAGTGAGATCGAAGAAGTTATGAATCCAGATTCGGTTAAGGTTAAAAAGACAGGAAAAAGTAGGGAGAAAGCTCCGGTAAAGAGTATCCTAAAGAATCAGTTGCGTGATTCATCGTCCTCTAGTAATAAACAGGAATTGATTCAAGGTCCTTTGCAGTCCACCATGCGAACATCTGCTGTAGGTGGAGCTGCAGGACGATTAAGTTTGGAAGATATGTCTGGAATTGAGGCGGAAACTTCTGTCCAAAATAAATCTTTGGCCAATGTCACACAAAATCCCAAGTCATTGATTTGCGATTATTACGTGGAGACATATGATGATTCTGAGGACATTCTTAATCCATATGTGAGTGATGCCGTTTCGTTGGAGGGATTTCCTTTAAGAAATACTAAGTCTTTGTCATCATTGCCGTTGGAGGGTAATGGAAATGTCGATTTCACGGAACTAGAGAAAAGAGTTAGAGACTCAAGTATTAATGAGACTTTGAGAGAGTGGGCTTTGGATTATGCTGAAAGAAATACGCATCCAATCCGCTCTAAATCTCCTATAAAAAATTGAGAGCCAGTTCAACGGCTTGGCAGGGAGAGGAAGATTTTGAAGATGAAAGCAATTGGCGTAACCTGTCCCCTATAGAACAGGTAGACAGTGAGGAGGAGTCCGATAATGATATTCCTTCCGCCGTCATTAATAACAAGACTACAACTGCAAGTAATTCGGCAGTGCCAGTGGTTGTTCCTTCTCCTGCAACAAGTAATATGATTGAGAAACATCCTGACAGTGTCCGAAGTGATGAACGTCCAGGAAAATTTCCGATTGTGACGGGTTCCATTACAGTTTGTGAGGATCCTTATGAGTCCAATTCAGTTATGAAGATGCTTACTACTAGGGAAGGTATGACTTATTTAAAAGACGATGTAGTTCATTTCATTTCTCAAGATCTAGAAGTGAATTCTGAAACTAATAAGTTATTGTCTGATTTAGATGCTTTGCGGCTTTCAGATCTAGCTGGTCAAAATCCTAAGTTGGGTGACGTTGTTGTTACCCTTAATAGGAAACGTTTTATTCTTAGTTTGGTGGTGGCGAAAAATGTTAAGGATGAAATCAATTTTGCGTTCATGCCTGCTAAACTTAAAGCATATTATTAGAGATAAAAAATTGAAGTCTTTTAGATTGGCTAGAACGGGCGAGCTTACTGATAGTTTGCCGAGAAGAGCCCTTCTGAAGCAGATCAAATCAATTTTTGGAAATCTAAAAATTTTTATCACTATCTGTTTGGGTACATGTCGTACGCTGTCAGCGGAACATATACCAACCGTTTTACGTGATTATCACAATAGTTTATTTGGTGGACATCGAGGTATGGGTAAGACCTATAGAAGAGTCAGAGAAAGATATTACTGGAAAGGTATGAAAGATGATGTCCACGATTTCGTTAGACAGTGTGAGATTTGTCAAGAGCAGAAACTGGTAAGAGTTAAGACTAGAGAACCTATAGTTATCACTGACACTCCGAGTGAAGTGTTTTATAAGGTGGCAATTGACACTGTGGGGCCTTTATGCAAAACTAGCGATGGAAATGTGCATATACTCACGATGCAGTGTTTATTTTCCAAGTCTTGTTTAGCGGTTCCAGTGCCCAATATAAAAGCTATTACTATAGCTGATGCATTGGCTAGGCATCTTATTGCTCAATATGGTGTACCAAAGATTATTTTGAGCGATAGAGGCCGAAGCTTCCAGAATAAATTGCTGTCAGAGTTGTCGGAGATTTTCCAGTTTAGATTGAACACTACTACTGCATATCATCCGCAGTCCAATGGTTCTTTAGAAAGAAGTCATGCAGTGCTGGCCGATTTTCTAAGGAACAAAGCTTCCAGCAAACAAGACTAGGACAAGGTAATTCCTTTTGCGATGCATGAGTATAATACATCTGTACATGCGTCCACAGGTTTTACACCGTTTGAGTTAGTATATGGAAGACCGGCCAGAGTCCCTAATAGACTGCCAGATGAGCCAGAATTAGAAACCTATAATGAATACGTTCAAGATCTTACTGAATGTTTGAAGGGATTGCAGACTTTAGCTAGAGACAATTTGATAAAGTCTAAGCTGAAGAACAAGGAATATTACGATAAGAAGGCTAGATTTAGAAGATTGATAGAACGCTCAAATTAGAAGTAGGCGAGGAAGTTAGAATACTAAAAGAGCCAAGATATGGAAAGTTGGATAAATTTTATAATGGCAAATTTATTGTAAGAGAGATAAGAGATAATAACAATGTTGTGGTCGAATCTTCTAATGGAAACTTGATTGTTAAGCATAAAGATAAGTTAGAAAAATTCTACCGCTAACTAAATGTGTTTGTTTTGTTTTTCTCACAGTAAATTATGGCGTGGGTTTGACTTTCACTCTTCGCCCTACTGTCGTTAGGCGGCCTATTGGATGCTGCAGAGGATAGCGGATTGGATAATACTACGTATTATCAAGTCATGGACATTAAGAACAATCCTGGAATATACTATGCGTATTTGGGAGACCTGCGTTTTAAAAAGATTAAGTGGAAGATTGCTATCTCTTTAGATTTTAGTACTTGGAATGACATTGTGACTTGGAGACAGCGAAAATTTTTGGATTCTCTATTGATTTGTCAAAAGATTATAGAGAAGAGTGCATGTGAATCCGTTTTGCAGACTGAAAGGACTAATTCTCGTCTGAATTTCCTTTTGTCTTTGCAACAAAAATTGCAGAGTTTCTTTTCCTTTTCACCATCTGAGGGGGATTTGAAACAGGTTTATTGACATGCTCTGGTTAAGATATGGACACCATTCAGCTTTATTGGATGGGGGTTCAAATTTCTTTTTGGATCCATGGATTCCGGGAATCGAGAAGATTTACACGAGAACGTGGATAGATTATATAGTCAGTCCTCTAATTTGTCCGCCTTAATGTGACAACAAACTCATATTGTAAGATCAAATTTAGAGTCTATATAGATAGATAGATAGATTGGTTGCGGAAGAAAAGTCTTTAACTTTGGATCATCAAGTTTTGAAAGAATTATTAAATAAGTCGGATTTATTTGATAACGAAATTCATCGTACTGCAGCTTTACAAAAGCTAAATTTGTGGTTAAATCAGTTTGACAGATCATTAGAAGACAGTATTGGATCATTAAATACTTTGCTAGATGCTTTAGAAGCCGCTTCGGCGGGTCATGTGCATCCTTTATTACTCAGTGATGGCCAGTTAAAGACGATTCTTTTGTCAATCAATGATCATCATGTTTTACCTTGGGATCACGATCAAGTTACAGTGAATATGTTGCATGTTATGTCTAAGACTAGTGTCAGTGCTAAAAATGGTAAATTGTTGGTGGTTCTAGAGTTTCCATTGGCAGATAGAACGAAATTTATGTATTATAAGATGCATTCTTTGCCAATGCACAATGAAGTGCTGTTTAAGACGGCAGCTTTTGTTAGAATTATTCCAGATTATTCGATTGTAATTTCGTCACCGGACATGCAGCAGTATTTATTGGCTGATTTAAGTTTCCTCGAAACTTGTACGAAATATGTTGACAAATTGCACTGTCCGCCGAACCTGCCATTTTATTCGGATCATGGGAAGAGTCCGTGCGAGTTTGCACTTTTAGCTCGGCCGGATACCAAAGCTTTGGAAAGGTGTAAATTTGCAGTCTCGTCCGAAAATATTCCATCTCGGACTAAACTGTTAAGTACACAAGAATGGTTGTTTTCTTTACCAACGGCCTTAAAGATGAGAATTATTTGTAATAGCGAGAGGAAAGCTGAAGTAGAATTGCAGGGAACGGGACTGTTAGCGATTAGGGAAAAATGTCATGGTCAATCCGGTAATACTATTTTATTTGGTATTACCGTGATTCGGACGAATCAGACCTTCTTTTATAACGTATCTTTGCCCTTTAGCCTGTCACTTGTGGACACAGAGGGTTATAAATCAATACAACGCAATTCTCTGTTTTATTTAGAGTATGCGGACTCGCGAGAATTGAGGAGTTAGGCAGAAAGTGAAGATTCCGTAACTCTAAAGAAATTAGAAAGTAAATTTTTAGAGTTTTCAACCTTAAGGAGGGAGAAGCTATTACATACGGTATACATTATCTCAGCATGTTCGGTGCGAGTACTTTTGGTGGTACTGCTGCTATTGGTACTAAAATGCTGTGGTAAAAATTGTATGTCTTGTTGAAGAGCCAAGTCCAGAAGAGTTAAAAGAAAAATAGAGAGAAGTTCGGTATCTGTTGATTCCTCTCACTTGGAAATGTCACAATTTCCAAGGGAGGAAAATTCAGGTTACCTGAGGAGAAGGATGCCGTCGTCTGTGGTGGGAATGCCATCGTTGGATGCTGGAGGTGGTCTGCTATTTCTGCAGGATTTGTCATCTTCTGTGAACCAGGAACCGCGTAGATTTCTAGCGCGATGCTTACCACCTTCCTTGCCGGTGCAGGGGATGAACTTGTGAGAGTTAGTGTTTTTTCTCTGTTCAAGCAAGGGATGGGTGTTGGTAATGTCGGGTGAATAAATTGAAAAAATATCTATATCGTGTTATATTATTTATTTAATTGATTTTTTTTACTTAATTAATCTAATTTGTTTTTCATTCTAAACCAATCGTTGGCTGAATTTAGTGGTTCTAATTTAAGTGATGTTATGTTTTGGTTTTCGGTCTTAAGTTTCCTGTCGTTCGTCTGAAAAAAAATATTTTTAAAACAAATTAAGGTTTTATTTTATGTTAAATTTATATTCTGAATATATAATTGTTTAGCTTACCGGTATGGGTATCTTTTCAATGTACCCTTTGTGGTTGACGCGGAGATGTAATCCGTACGTCCCCCACAAGTTTTCATTCCTTTGTATGTGTCCATAGTCAGGAATGTATTGATATTTTGTGGCGTAATCAATGCGCATTTGTATCTCAACTAAGTTCACAAATCGCTGGTCGGTTTCGCCGTTAAGTTCCGGGCGTTGTGAAAGTTGTTTGTACTTTCGGTAGTGTGAGTCGTGCAAGCGGTGGTGGTTTTTGCAGAATTCGCGTTGAGTGGGTTGATCGCATTGTATATTTTCGTATATCATGGCAGTACACTGACATAATCCGTGGTACTGGTTATTCATTCGGTATTCTTGTACACGAACTAATAAATGTGCAGCTATGTTTCTTATTAACCACCGTTCGCACTTGTTGTTCATTTGTATCACAGCACTTAGTAGTTGGTCGTAAAATCTGCTACGCCACTCGCGTTCTATGCCTGTATGTATGTACCGGCAGGGGTGTAAGTAAAGGTTGATTATTACCGCAACAGTGCGTAGTGACAATACGCGGTAGTAATAACGAATGGTGAAAAATGTTGATTGTATAAATTCCATTTCTATGCAGTTAACGTGTGGTTTTGTCTAATGTTAAGATAAGACTGCAGACAAGGCATTGTAAAGATTTAGCCAAGCGGTGAAATAGAAATTTTTTTTTGCAAGCCTGCAGTTTGGACTTCCTGCAGCGGGACATAAGCGGTTATTTCAGGAAGGTTTGGGCGAATATTTTTCGAAATTTCTACTCATCGGATTCGGATGCGCTTAATTCCATAGAGCGGTACTACCAGAAAAGATTTTGTAAAAGTTGAAAAATTTTAATTGTTAAATTAATAACTCTTTTGTTTATGTAAAATTACAAAGTGGTCCGGTTTTGATCCGACCATAAATAAAAAATTTTTTTTACATTAACAATTTTCGGGATTTCTTTTCATGGGGGTCAAGTATGAGTCTAATTAACAAATTAGGTACCAAAATAATAATTTTCGGACTGTATATTTTCGAGTTATCGCATTTGTTCATTGAGAGGTCACTTTCGCTCTGCAAGTCTATAAAGGGTGCTGATCATCGGTAGCTTGTTAAAATTTGAAAATTCGTATTATTTTAGAAGTTCGTCCTAAAAGTTGTTAATTTGTTTATTTATCTATGTGGGAGTTTTGCTCTTTGCTATTTAGGGGGGTGCATATAAATTTTATTGTCGAAAGTTAATAATTGCCGCTTCCACATTAAATAAAAAATCATATGTGTTTTATATGTATATATATATATATATTAGTATTATTTCGAGAGCGGCCATTACGAGTTCCAACACGAGAAAAACGAAGTCCACATGTTCCAGAATAGAGGAATCGGTAACCCGGGGTAATATTGTGCAGAGCGGGACATTGCTCACCGTGTCCGCGGTTTCGAGCGCGGACGAGCCATCATGTCCGCGGAAGCGAGTTATTGAAGATGCTAAGTCCGCGAATTTGTCCGCGGACAAGCGATCGTGTCCGTGCAAGCGGATAAATCGGCACAACGAGTCCATGGTTTCGTCCGCGGATGATCGACAGCGTCCCAACAAGATAAGACGAGTGGAATTGAGGGCTGTGATTGTTAAGAAGAATGCACCAGTTCCTACGTTAGAGGATATTTTTAATTTTATAAAAATATTTTGGTGTAGATATCCAGCTCAGAGAGGTTTAGAGTACCGGATATCAACAACGTCCGCTACTATTAAATCCAAAGCAAAGAAGAAACCGAGGAAGACCACGGAAATAAAGCCTACCGATGAAGAAAAGATCCTGAAGAGAAGAGAAAAGGACAGACTGAGAAAAGCTGAAGCGAGAAAGAGGAAGCAGGCCGAAGCTGCTAAATACCCCAAGGTGGTCCTTGACAGACTGGATATTTCGACCAATATTCAATCTTTCGCACTGATACCGTCTCTCTTTACCAGCTGCACCGACTGCAGAGATGATTGCTGGTATAAAGGCAAAGAGGACGGAGTTAATTGTTTGGTCTGTCTAGTCTGTCGGACCAACTGGGCAAATGGAGCATGCGTCGGCCGGATTCGGTATGAATGCAGGATCTGTCGGATAAGAAGAGACTCAAAGAGAAGAAGACCGTCTCCATGAAGAAACATTAAGTATTATAAAATTTATGATTTTCCCTTTTATTTTTGTATATCAATTGCGGCACCTTTTTTTTATTTTTGCGCCAACTTCCATTGCCGGGGGCGTCAATATTCTAAGGGGGAAGGTGTAAGGTCCCGCGATTGATTCATTTATTTCGACATGTATAACGTGTGACTTGTGTGGGTGTGTGTGAGTACGCTGACGGTAGTTATATTGCAATATACCAGCCTCGTGCGCTGGTTGAGCAATGGTATGACCGGGTTTTTGGGCGTTTTAAGATCAGTTCAGCATTTTCATATGTGTCACCGCGTTTATACTTTTGTATCCCTTCTTTCGGTGGCGAGTGTTGATTGGCTGCGGGTATCCCTACAATTAAATTATTAAGCTACTGTCTGATCGGAGGTCGAGTCTTTATAAACCCTCGACTCTATCAGCGGAGCGCCTTTCACGACCAGACCAAGTACCGGTGTGCGTCTAACCTCGTCATACGACTTGCCGCTGAAGATTAGCCGTCTACTTGGAGTTGCTACAGAACGATATACACAAGACCGTAAGAGTAGATATACATTATTTATACTTACAATACATGAATTTAGATCATTTTCAAAAGTAAACTTTGCTCGATAAGTACCTGTCTTTTTGTTCGAAACTTCATCAGTTGTTTCATATTCTATTAAATCATTTGCATTATTTATTACAGTGTAAGGTCCCGCGATTGATTGATTAATCATTGATTTCGACATGTGTAACGTACGACTTGTGTGGGTGTGTGTGAGTACGCTGACGGTAGTTATATTGCAATATACCAGCCTCATGTGCTGATTGAGCAATGGTATGACCGGGTTCCGGGCGTTTTAAGATCAGCTCAGCATTTTCATATGTGTCGCCGCGTTTATACTTTTGTAATCCTTCTTTCGGTGGCGAGTGTTGATTGGCTGCGGGTATCCCCACAATTAAATTGTTAAGCTACCGTCTGATCGGAGGTCGAGTCTTTATAAACCCTCGACTCCATCAGCGCAGGGCCTTTTTACGACCAGACCAGGAGTCGGTGTGCGTCTAACCTCGTCATTACGACTTGCCGCTGAAGACTAGCCGTCTACTTGGAGATACTTCAGAAGGATTTACACGAGACCGTAAGAGGGTGTCAAGGTACTACCTGTACGCTATCGGGGGCCTAGAAATCTACCGAACTCTGCAGGAAAGTTGGCATATTTGCTCCGGTGGAAGGTACATCACGACTGAAGTACACTGCGACAGAAGGACCGCCAATCATATCTGGCGTGAGTGGGTGAAGCCGCAGCTTAATGAAGTAAAAACCCTTGCCACGACAAGCTCGTGTACTATAAGAATTAAGCACTCGCTAGAGAAGGAAGGACGCTTTGATCAACGGCGCGTGTGTAAAAGTAAGTTAGTTATAACACATTTTAAGAACGCGGGTATAAATGAAAATTGTAAAAGAAATACGACCTTAGACTAGTAGGAAACATCTATAAGTGAAACGAGCCCTTTTGTATATCCTGATGATTCTGCCTGGACGCCCAATAAAAAAAAAGAATATAACAAAGAAATAGAAATAAAATAAAGGCGAACAATTTATTTAACTAACAGACGCCCTTTCGTCTACTAACAAGCCCTTATAAGCTAAAGACAAGTCATAAGCATGTAAGACGTCCGCAGACTCTGACGAAACGCCCAACAGCCATCAGCAGAATGTCCGCAGTTCCAACATCGTGTCCGCGGACTACCAGCCAGCATTAAGGGGTTATGCCTGAGTTAAAATTCAAAAAAATCAAATTTTTTTTTTTATTTTTTAATAGCAAATTTACTGTAGAATATACTGTTGAAACTCCTTTTGCCCGAAAAAATTTCGTTACAAAATTATAGGCAAAATACTAAAAATATATAATTTGTCAAAATTAAGTATTTTTCATATTTTATTCTATAGCGCTTTTGTTTATTCAAAGCCATTACATTTTTATAGAAAATTTAACGTTAAATGTGCATACAAACTCCTTTTGATAAAAGACAGTTTTATTAAAATAACACAAATTATTTATTTATGAATTATTGCATATAGTAAATAGCTCATTCTGATAAAAGCATAGATTTTTTTATTGTGAATGTTAAAAATTAAATAAATTTATCTGTTTCATTAATTTAATCTTTTTAATAAAATAATAAGCATGCGTGCAAACTAAAATATTTTTATAAATTACCACCTAAAAACATGGTACCATACAGCATATGGAAAAGCCAATCACTGTTTTACCAACCTAGTTAAGTTTGCTATCAGATAGCTCTTTCGTCTGCTTGATCTGCAGTCTAGTGCAAGCTTGATGTTGTGAATTTTGATCTGAAGTGAAAACTTCTGAGTGTCAATGGTGTTTAAATTTAGATAAGTATTTTGGACTCTAAATAACACATTATTTGTGAAGAACTTGTTCTTTGTGAGTGTGTTCTTTATTTTTAGGTATATAAGCTGTCAATGGCATGTGAACGATAAGGTACTTCTGTGTTCGATGCAAGGTTAGATGTTGTGGAAGTTGGCAGTAACTATGAACAATCCTAGAAAGTCATGGGTAAGCAATACCAACAATTATATTCATATGAAACATACTGACTGTGAATGCGTATAAAAATTTATATTTCAATTTCAGCTTTTGATACTAGTATATCAATATGTGTGGCACCCGGGTCTTAATATATCCCTTAATACAGGGATATTTTATGCCAAAACACAAAAAAATATGCCAAGCAGTTTCTGTAAGTACTACCCGATAAATGGAAATAAGTTTCATGTATAAACTTTAAATGCAGTTTTCTCAAAATTACAACTAATATGTACAGTTTAATCACGAAAAAGTTTTTATTTGATATTACTTGTACAACATTTTTTTTGACCTGTTAACTGATAATTTATTTTTTTCAGGTTTAACTCAGGCATAACCCCTTAAATCATACGAAGCAGCGCTCGCGGACATACTCGTGTCCGCATATACCAGCATTTCGTCCGCGGACAAACAGCCAACGTTGGTCTTACGGAGTAGCGCGCGCGGACATACTCGCGTCTGCACAGTAAAGCTGTATACGCTCTACGGCCAGTCCGCGATTCTGCTCGTGTCCGCATTTTTAGTAAACTTGTCCGCAGAATTAATTTAGCGTCCTTCGATACAGGCAGAGTCCACAATCACGGACTTAGCATATATAGATCGAGGTAAGAGGCATTAGAGGACCAGAATAAGGGCCATCGACACAACCCCTCTTTTAAATTCGTTTATTTACAATTACAATTTTGCAATTAAAGATCCCGATCAAAGATAGCTTCCCAAATAAAAATAATTATTTGTACGAACCCAAGCGGCCCGAATAAGACAAATTCGGCCCTTACAATAGCATAATTTATTGTTATTTGAGAAAAACTTACATCTTCGATAACATTTATTTCTGCGTTACTAGTAGAAACATTACTTTGTAATTTATGTATTTGCTCCAATTTATTTATTTTATTTCCTTAAGATTTTGTTTCTTCACACTTTAAACATTCTGTATTATCGTCTAATATTAAAACGGCATTATTTTTATTATTTGTATCTTTAATCCAATTTTTCCTGATTTCTTCTATTCTTGTTTTATCTTCTAAGTCATAATCTAATGTATATTTAAGATGAAGTTTACGTAAAAGTTCAAATTTACAAAACTTAGCCTTATGCCAACTTTCTTGACAGTATTGGCAATACAAACTAAGAACTTGACATTTACTTGTTGAATGATCAGAACAACAACAAATTCTACAAACAATCTTAATTTTTTCTAATATATTTGTGCAATTATATGACACATGATTAGTTTCATTGCAGTACATACATGCAGTCTCGGGACAAAATAACGCTTCATGCCCATAACATTTATATAATTGACAAACCTTAATTTCTTCTATTTATAACTTTTTTTATTTCAATTCATTTGTGAGCGAATACTTTCTCTGCTATACAGTGATCTACTTACATCAATAGGATATGTTTCAAACCCAGCTCCTTTGTTTTGCTGACACACTACTTTCCGTACGTCACTCACCGCTACTGTGAAATTTGATTTGATTCACATACACTCTTAATATCTTGTTTTTTCCCCTTGATTTATGCGCTGATTTCCTTATTGAATATAACTTATTTTTTTCTTCAGTTTAATTCCTTTTATAGCGGATCCGCTGTTTATTTATTTTTTGTTGATCTTCTCCTTTCATTGATAGTTTTCCTACCTTTGCTTCAAAAGGTTAATTATTTATATGTTTATTAATAACTTAACACTTTGATATAATCTTTTAAAGACTTGTAAATATTTGTTTAGTTTTAATCATCTACGCACATTTACGAACAGCGAGGTACGGAGTTCGGACTTAAACAAGAGACTAATTAAAATGAGGCCAATTCGACTCTTTTAAAGCCTGAATACGTTGACCAATTCTTAAAGTGTAACGCTTAATAATCAGTTTTAAAAGAATAGCGATTGCCGAATAAGTAACACCGTTGACTTGTGTTACAAAATTACAGCACGCATTCAAAATATAACGTTTCGTTACATTTTGAATTAACATCGTAATCCTCTTCATGCTTTGAATTTTGAAAAATAGTTTTTAAATTTGTAACTAATAGATTTAAAAATGAATAACGTCGTAGGACGTTACAAAGGTATATTACGACCGTAGTGCACTGCGACGAAAGGACCGCCAATCATATCTGGCGTGAGTGGGTGAAACCGCAGCTTAGATAAGTTTATTCCCTTGCCTCGACAAGCTCGTGTAGTGTAAGCCCTTAACACTCTCTAAAGAAAGAAGGACGCTTCAATCAACGGCGCGTGTTGTAAACGTAAGTTAATTATAACACATTATTAAGAACTCGCGTATGACTGTAATTGTAAAAGAATACGAACTTAGACTAGCAAAGTACGATTGTGAGAGTGAATACCCTTTGTAAATCCTGAAGTCTCAGCCTGGACGCCATATAAAAATATAACAATGAATAAAATACCAAAAGACCCAAGATTTATTCAAACTAACATGTAATGTTTCTACTAGTAACGCAGAAATAAATATTATCAAAGATGTAAGTTTTTCTCAAATAACAATAAATTATGCTATAGTAAATAATGCAAATGATTTAATAGAATATGAAACAACTGATGAAGTTTCGAACAAAAAGACAGGTACTTATCGAGCAAAGTTTACTTTTGAAAATGATCTAAATTCATATATTGTAAGTATAAATAATGTATATCTACAGAACGTTGAATGTTATAATAATGTAAATGAATTTGAAGTAACTCATGAACTTTTCAACCAATATTAAATATAGTAATATTTCTCAGGTTATTCTAGTCACACAAAGTATTGCCTGTTCAAATATTGTGAATGGAAGTAATATACAAATTAATTATTCTGAAATTTTTTAAATTAATAAATATAAAAAGTTCATAGACGTTAAAAATAATAAATATTCAAATTCATTCATTGGTGAACGTGTACAAAAGAATATTATTAAATTTATACGAATATCTAGAAATATTTGTAATTCAAGAATTGTAAAATCACAAAACTTACATAATTGTAAAAATAATTTTAAACTAATTAATAGCAAGAAGAATTATTTGCGTGAGAATCGGAAAAGAAATTTACTGCTACAATACATATATTGTAAAAAAATCAAAAGTAAGAAAATTCCAATTGTAGTTGTTTTAAGCAGTAGAGTTAAAAAGATAAAACCTAAAAAACTGATTGATTTAGAAATAAAAAATCATAGTATTACTTTAGATAGAACTAATATATTTATATATTTTAACTGTAACATATTTATAATTACAAGAACATATTTTTATAGACAATTGTGAAATTTATTTTATTATGGTGATTTATTGAGAACATAATTACATGAATGTTTTTAGCAAAGGTAATTCTTATAATATACACTGAGATATTATAATTTAATTACGACCTTTCAATAGGACAAAACAAAATAACCATTGTTGGAGTGGTGGAAAATTAGTGAGGTTGTTTTTAATAATAAGTAACTTTATTACAATGTGTGATGTGTCGTCGGACACGACTGTCTCCTTCCGAGACTTACAAGCGAGAGAGAGAGAGAGAGAATGAGTGCGAGTACAGTATATGCGAGCGCTCTTCTCTATAGTGTATATCTATATATGTGTATTTACATACTCGCGTATTCGCGTTTTCGGAGTCGCGCTTGTCTCGATGTACAAAATCATATATATACAAGAGATGGCGCGAACAGTATTAATTCGTAGAACAACAAGCAAAGAGTATAATATTTATACAATATTCAACACGCCTCCTTAAATTTATATTCTTTGCTTTTACATTCAGTCTTGTCGCTTTTGTAATTTTCAAATATATTTAATGCTTTTCTGTGTTTTGTGAACTTTTCTCTATTCAAACTTTTTATTAATATATCAGCTAGATTTAACTATGAATTTATTTTTATAATATCGATTATTCCATTTTCATAATATTCATTAATGTAGTAATATTGTACTTCGATGTGCTTTGAATTTTTTGTATAATTTCCAAACTTTGCAATCGCTACTGCACCTGAATTGTCTACGTATATGTTTATTCTTTTATTGAATTTTTCTTTAAACATTTCACTTAGCAGATTTTTTACAAATATTACTTCGGTTACTGCATCTGACATAGCCGTATATTCTGCAAAGGTTGAACATTTCGTTACATTTTTTTGTTTATTTGTTTTCCAATAAATCAGATTTCCATAATATCTTATAATATATCCAGTTGTGGATTTTCTATCTATATTGTCTCCGGCAAAATCTGAGTCTACCATGCAATCTAG
Organism: Philotrypesis tridentata; assembly: GCA_018906965.1. NCBI lineage: Eukaryota > Metazoa > Arthropoda > Insecta > Hymenoptera > Pteromalidae > Philotrypesis > Philotrypesis tridentata. The sequence continues at coordinate 145,131 of JACCIB010000143.1, forward strand.
TGTATCACATTTTAAATTATTAAAATACGTTAATTTTAGATCTTTAGTGTTCACTAGATATTTTAATACTCTCATAGCATATTTGAAATGAGTTTCATTATAACAACTTTGGAATCTACTCAAGTAGTTTACACTATATGAGATATCTGGTCTCGTACCAGTACTTATATAAAGTAATTCTCCTATTAAGTTTCTATACTTTATTGACTCATTTTGTTCAGTTGCTTTTTCTAATTTTAGACTCGTCTCCATAGGAGTGTTATACAATTTTGCATTTTCTAGATTATACTTTGCAGCTAAAGATTCAATGTATTTTGTTTGGCTTAGTGTCATTTTGCCTTCATTCTTATTATAATCAATGTTTATTCCTATGTATTGGTTGACTTTTCCTAAGTCTTTCATTTCAAAATTTTCCATTAATTTTGATTTTATTTCATTTATTTTATTTCTATTTTTACAACAGATTAATAAATCATCTACGAAAACTAGTATATATATTGAATCTCTGCTTGCATTATTTACATATAAACAATAATCATGTTTGCTTCTCACGAAATTTAATTTTTCCATGTACTTATGAAAACAATTATACCAAGCTCTTGGGCTTTCTCGTAAACCATATAATGCTTTTTGCAATTTACAGACTTTGTTATTTCCTACTTCATAACCTTCTGGTTGATTTACATAAACCTCTGATACTACTTCACCGTTCAGAAAAGCTGTTTCTACATCCATTTGATCAATAAAAAAATCATTTTTACAACGATATGATAATAATATTTTAAGTGTTTGCATTTTTCCTACGGGTGAGTAAACGTTTTCTATATGTTCTCGTTGTTGAAAGCCGCGAACTACCAATCTGACTTTATAGCTATTATCGTTTTTCGTCTAAATACCCATTTGACATCAATGATTTTTTTGTTTAATAGCTTATCTACTAATTTCCAAGTTCTATTTTTCTTTAAACTTTCGATTTCTGAATTCATTGCAATTTTCCACTGTTTTGATTCGCTCGAATTTATCGCCTCCTCGAATTTATGAGGTACATTTGCATCGATGTTATTTATATAAATAAAATGCGCTATAGGATCACCGTATCTATTTACAGGACTTTTCTTTCTTTTTGATCTTCTCGGTTCTTTCAAATTAATTTCGTTTTCATTTTCACTATTTATATCATTTTCATTGATTTCTGTAATTAAATTATCTCTTTTCTCGAGACAAGAAGTAGGGATAAATAAATTTTTGTTTGTGTTGCTGACAACACTATCATATTCTTCTGAATCGCTTTCAGAATTTTCCGATTCACAACTTTCATGCTTTTCATCTGATTCGTTAAGACAAATTAATTTTGTTTCTTCTTCGACAACCTGTACATGTCTCGTGTTAATGACTTTGTTATTTACTAAAACTCTGTAACCGTTTTCTGTATAGCCTACTAATATTCCTACTGTTACCTTGTCATCCCATTTACTTTGTCTTTTGACCTCTGGGATTCGGACAAAAACTTTACTACCATAAATTTTCAAATGATTAACGTTTGGCTTTGTGCCAAAGAATATTTCGTAAGGAGTTTTATTTTCTACAGTATTTGCTATAGTGCGGTTTTTCAAGTAAGCTACCGTTTTAATAATTTCAGGCCAATATCGCCTATTTATATTTGCTTCTCTTTGTAAGCATCTGCCTATGTCCATTGCTGATCTATTGTATCTTTCCGCTACACCATTCAATTCATGCGTGTACGGTGGACATGGTAATAATTCTATTCCCTTATACTTAATAAAATTGTAAATCTCCTTATTCGAATATTCTTTGCCATTATCGCACTGTATTTTCTTAACCCTTTTGTTAAACTTATTTTCAACTAAATTTACAAATTCTATAAAACAACTTGCAGTTTCAGACTTATGTTTAATACAAAATATTCGCGTTAAGTTAAGAAATATTTTTCTCCACCATAACCAGTCGTTTGATGCGGTCCATTTAAATCAGTATGAATTAATTCTAAAATTTCAGAAGTTTTTGTTCGATTATTTTGAAATGGTACATTTGCCATTTTACTTTGAATGCAATATCAGTGTTTTCAATTTTATCTGTGAATCCCTCAACTAATTTTTCTTTAACTAATTTATTTAAGTATTGAAAATTAACATGACCTAATGCTCTGTGCCATTTTTCTTTCGTGGTTATTTTTACTGCATTTATATATTTTTCTTTCTGTTCATTCACTAGAAAACCTTTTATATAATATAAATTATTTACTTTATTTGCAACTACAATTAATTCTCTATTATTCTTATAAATTTTCGCGCTATCATTTCTAGCTACTATCGTATTACTTGCAGTTATTTTTGAAAAACTTAATATGTTCTGCTTTATGTCTTTTGCAAATAAACATTTTTTAGATTTACATATTTTTTACTATAATAATTTTCAAAATAAATTTGTATATTTCCTACTTTTGTAGCTTTGAGCGTTTTACCGTCAGGTAATTTGACATCTATCGGTTTTTTCAAAATACCAGAATTTTCAAAATAATTATCATCGCGTACAATGTGATCGGTACAACCGCTGTCTAATAACCAAAAGATTTTCTTTCGATTTTCGCTACCGTTACAATCACTGTCTAAATTTACCTTATTTGTCTCTGGTGTATATACTTGCGTTGATCATGACTCGCTCGCGTAATCTTCGTGTTGCTCTTTCGTGCTGTGCGATAAATGTTGTCCTCTGCCTCGACCTCTGCCTCTGAAGCCTCTATTACTGCCTCTGTGACTACTTCTTCCTCGCTGATTTCGACTTGGTTGAGTGCTGCAGCTTTGACCTTGCTGTTGTCCAGACCAACAGTCTTTTTGCGCGTGGCCATATTTTCCGCAATTATAGCAATTTCCCTTTATTTTCGTGTTGAAAGTGCTTACATTGCTTTTGCTATCACTTTTGTTATTGTCTATGTTATGTAAATTTTTTTCTTTTATTTTCGATTTAACATAATCGACCGTATGTTGTTCTTTGGGTATCACATCAAGAAAATCACCAATATAATTGTAGGTTGATGGTAGTGCTCGAACTAAATAGTTTATCTTTTCTGCTTCTGTTATCTTGCCGCCAGCACTTTTAAAATCATTTACGGCTTTTTCGAAGTCTACGAAAAATTCTTCGATTTCTCTATAACTTTTAAGTTTGATTTCTTCTATTTTATTTCTTCGCAACATTTGTAAGGCTGTTGACTGTGTTATATACATTTTGTCAAATCTTCTTATCATCTCACACGCTGTTATGCATTCACTTACATATTCAAGCTGCTTATCTGAGATAACACTTGTTATAATTGCACGTGCTTTGAGATCTTTTTTCTTCCAATCAGCTTCTGTGTCTCAAGCAATTCTTTCTCTTTTTATTTGCTCTTGACATTCTTTATATTCAAGCAAGATCATTAATCTTGTTTTCCAACTTGTATAATTTATACCGTCAAAAATTGGTATAATTATATCTTCAACTTTTGCTTGAGCCATTTCGTATTCACTTATTTTTGTGTAAATTTCGTTTCTCAAAACACAAAATTCTTTGGTTCTTTTTATAACTATTTTCAAAATTGTCTTTCTAATTTTTTCACTTAGTGTTTCCTTATTTTCTTCGATCATTAATTATTTGTGCAAAATCATAAAATTTTCCATGTGCTCTATCACATCACTTAAACACGTTTTATGTGTGCCGACCGTAATATCTTCGCATCACACTTTTTTCTTCAATTTTTCCCAGAAATGTTTTTATCAGTCTCTTCTAGACTACTTTTATTTGTTGTTTTCACTTATATTTCTTTTTGAGCTCTTCTCAGTTGAATTATTTTTCACTGGAGCACTTTTGTATTTTCCACGTGGCTCTCACACCTCACTAGCACATTTTAATATGTCTTACTGCACTTTTTTTAAAAAAGTCACAGTACGGCATACAAATTTTCAAACCACGCTCTGCTACCATGTTGGAGTGGTGAAAAATTAGTGAGGTTGTTTTTAATAATAAGTAACTTTATTACAATGTGTGATGTGTCGTCGGACACGACTGTCTCCTTCCGAGACTTACAAGCGTGAGAGAGAGAATGAGCGCGAGTACAGTATATGCGAGCGCTCTTCTCTATAGTGTATATCTATATATGTGTGTTTACATACTCGCGTATTCGCGTTTTCGGAGTCGCGCTTGTCTCGATGTACAAAATCATATATATACACAAGAGATGCTGCGACCAGTATTAATTCGTAGAAAAACAAGCAAAGAGTATAATATTTATACAATATTCAACAACCATAAACTTATTTATATGGAAATATTAAGAAACAGTTATGAACTTATTAAATTGTAAAGAATGTGTAGAAATCTGAGATTTTGATATTTATTTATCCATGTTTACGTCAACTATTTAAAGTAAATTATACTTAGTTATTTTCTGTAATGAAATTGTAATTTTATTGCATTATCTAGAGCCCCGAAGGAATTACATCTAAGGATGTAATATGTTATTTATTTCATTTTATAACTGTTTTGAATGAGGGTTGCAACATTTCTTTGAAATGTTATACTAACTTTTACATTTTATTATGCGTAAGGTTACTTAAAAATAGGTATTTATGATTATTTATTTGTAATAACCTAAATAGGTTGAAAATATGTTACGTACATAATATATTATTCAATATTTGGAATTTTTGTACTTATAAGCGATTGTAAATTTTGAATTTCGAAAATTATCAATTTTATTGCAATTTCATTGCAATATCTAGGGCCCCAAGATGTAACGTCCTACGACGTTATTCATTTTTAAATCTATTAGTTACAAATTTTAAAACTATTTTTCAAAATTGAAAACATGAAGAGGATTACAATGTTAATTTCGAAACGTTATATTTTGAATGGGTGCTGTAATTTTGTAACGCAAGTCAGCGTTACAAAATTACAGCAGACTTTAAGAATTTGTCATCATATTCAGGCTTTAAAAGAGTCGAATTGGCCTCATTATAATTATTCTCGTGTTTAAGTCCGAACTCCGTACCTCGCGGTTCGTAAATGTGTGGAGACTTATTGTAATTCTAAGTACTAGATTTTGAATAAAGAAACAAACACATTTTTAAACGTGAGGTGTAATCATTTGCAAACCCATTCGAACCTACAATCTAAAAGTTAGCAGAAGGGAAAAGAAGTGGACAACAGAAGCAGAAAGCAGAAACGATAAAAGCGGAATTGGTAAGTCAAATTAATCCATTTAACTAATACGGGTAACAAGTCCTATAAGGCCCAGCCACTTGATCATTTCTACGCGCTTTCAATAATAAGTAAAATACATACATTCTCTCAAATATAATATCCTACCCATGTGGTGAGAGTGTAGGTAGGACGTAACAGTACTAAAAAGCTGAGATCGAGAGCTTCAAAACGAGCATTCTAATGCCTATATTCGGATGAACAACAGAGAAGCTAGGGAGGTTCAAAGTTGACCTACCAAAAATACGAAAATTTCTGGAAAATGATCAAACAATGTTTGGAAGCAAATATCTCGAAGGCGATTAATCCTATCCAAATATCCGTCATCGAGTTGAAAAGCTAAGAGCAAGAGCTTTAAAACGAGTATAATTGTGCCCATATTCGGATGAACGATAAAAAAGCTAGGGAGGTTCAAATTGGACCTACCAAAAATATGGAAATTTCCCGAAAATGACCAAACAATGTTTGGAATCAAATATCTCGGAGGCGGTTGATCCTATCCAAATTTCCGTCATGGGATTGAAAAGCTGAGAGCGAGAGCTTTAAAACGAGTATAATAATGCCCTGATTCGAATCAACATGAGATAAGCTAGCGAGGTTGAAAGTTGACCTAGTAATAATGCGGAAATTTCCCGAGAATGACCAAACAATGTTTGGAATCAAATATCTCGAAGGCGGTTGATCCTATCCAAAATTCCGTGATCGGAATGAAAAAGTGAGAGCGAGAGCTTTAAAACGAGTATAATAATGCCTATATTCGGATGAACGATAAAGAAGCTAGAGAGGTTCAAATTTGACCTAGCAAAATTAGCGAAATTTACAGAAAATAACCAAAGAATGTTTGGAAGCAAATATCTCGAACGCGGTTGATCCTATGAGAATTTGCTCTATTGCACTGAAAAGGTGAGAGCGAGAGCTTGAAAACGAGCATAATAATGCCTATATTCGGATGAATGATAGAGATAGGGAGGTTCAAAGTTGATCTACCAAAAATACGTAACTTACCGAAAATGAAGATGCAATGTTTGGAAGCAAATTTCTCGAAGGCGGTTGACCATATAGAAATTACCGTCATTTATCACGAGAGAAAATAGCGAAGTAAATTTCATACTATCGACCCGGAAATTCGGATCTGATCATGTGAAATTTATTAGATTGGTACAAATGAACCGTTGTATCCGTTCTAAATGTACAAAGGAAAGTTTAGAGTACCAATGAGAAGAAAGAATTATAATATAAAAATTACTCACTTTTCCCCTTTTTTTGTCTGCTTTCCTGCTCGACTTGATGTTTTGTTGGAGGAATTTTTCAAAAAAATGAATCATTTTTCAAATTCAAATTTAAAAATTATTATTTAATTAAGACCCAAATTTTGGTCCCCCGGTGTCATATACTCAATATATAATAGTTTCAAGGATATTTGACTATTGGATTATGCTAATATTTCACTGTTTTACCTAAATTTTTTCATGCGTGAAACAAGTCCTTTTGAATAAACTTGTATTTTTTAATAAATAAGCTGTTATATTTATTTCTCACAGAGAAACCAAGGCCTCTGACATTCTGGGACTTTCACAAGTTCTTTTATGGTAAGTTAAACTATCTTTTCAAATTTTTGTGGCTTCGATATTGATGATCGATCAAGCTGAAAACTTGATTTTAAGGCTTAAAAGGTTTATACGTAGAAACAAACATATATATATGACTTTGCTAATATTTTTCCCTTAAACTAGAGCAAATTTACTAAAAAAAATGTTGTATGTGTTTATCGTTAAAAATGTTTCCCTGAGGAGCTACAAGTTAACGAAAATAGGCAAAAAATGCAAAAATTGCTTACTATGCCAACTTTGAGCCTCTGTAACTTAGATGAAAGTGATGGAAAAAATCAGAAAAAATTCAGGGGCTCTCATAGACTAGTAAAGAATGTTTAGAAATATTTTTGGCGAAGGTCAAAAAATGGCGCGCTCGATTTGTCAGAGAAACACCCATATATATATATATATATATATATATATGTATATATGCAATAGCCTTTTACCGAACGTCACGTATGTATTTCATTTGCGAGTTTTACGTATTAGCCCTACGTAAAACCCACGGAGAATTAAAGTAGAATAATCTACATTTAAAGATATATATATATATATATATATATATATATCCTCCTATATTATATGTCTATTTAGGTCAAAGACCCCCCCACAACCCCCCACACCCCCCCGCGCCCCGCCACATCGAGCCCCCCCACAAAATAACCAAAAATTCGATCATTTTCATGTTATTTTGAATTATTGATTGTCCCCCCACAGCCCCCCCACAGCCCCTCCACAGTGCCCCCCCCCCCCACAACCCACCCACAGCCCCCCACAAAATTAAATGTGATACCTAAAAGAAATAAAACGTTTTGAGTTTTGGCACTTTATTTTCAATTATTTATTCTCTATATTATAATTTTTTATTCTTAAAAGTTGTATTATTTTTACAAGTACTAATTTGGTCAAATCATAATTTAACTGTACCCCCCTGCTCGCTACGCTGCGCTAAAAAGTATTAACATATGTTTATTCAATTGAATTCCAAAAACGAGGTTTACCACATTCTCACTTATTAATAACATTGCATCCTGACAACAAATTAATTACATCAGAACAAATTGATAAGTATATATCTGCTGAAATACCTTCAAATAATAAGAAGCTTAAGCAATTGGTTATTAGACATATGGTACACGGACCTCATAATAAACAAAGTCCATGTTTAGATAATGACAATAACAAGTGCTCGAAAAACTTTCCAAAACCTTTTGTTAAAGTTACATCAATGCAAAAAAATGGTTATCCGCAATACAGAAGAAGAAACAATATTTCAGATAACAATTTTTATGAAACTATATATAATAATAAGATTCCAGTTGATAATTCAATGGTTGTTCCATATAATAAATATTTGTTAATGAAATATAGATGTCATATTAATGTCGAATGTTCAGTGTCTATACAGAGTATAAAATATATTTATAAATATATTCTGAAGGGTGGTGATAAAGCATTTGTACAAATTCAAAATAAGAACGAAGAAGTTTCAGATGAAATTAAGAATTATGCTGATGGTAGATATTTAAGTCCAATGGAAGCAGCAAAGATTTCCATTTTGTTTCAAAAGTCATAAAGTAGAAAATTTACCCATTCATATTAAAAACAAACAATTTGTGGTATTTAATCCAAATAAAATTGATACGGCGATAAATAACTGTCAAACCCCGTTAACAGCTTGGTTCGAATTAAATAAAATAGACGATTTTGCTAAATCATTGAAATATATAAATATTCCAGAACATTACATTTTCGACAACGCAAGTAAAACATGGAAAAAATATATTGAAAAACACTACAATTGGAAGATTAAATGTGGTTTCACCGAAAGATCACGAAAGATTTCATTTAAAATTAATATTAAATAAAGTAAAGGGTGCAAAATCATTCGAAGATTTGAAAACTTATAATGGAATAATTTATGATACATTTAAAGACACTGCTATTGTTATGGGTTTAATTGAACGTGACTCGCAAATTGATATTATTTTTCAAGAAGCTTGTACTGTCATGCTTCCATTTCAGTTAAGACAATTTTTTGCATGGTTTTTACTGTCAGAAAATGTTCAAGGTGATCGAATATGGCATAAGTTCAAGAATAGTTTCATGGAAGACTTTGCTAATGACAAAGAAAATTCTGCACTTTTACATATTAATCAAATATTTCAGTCAGAAGACAAATCATGTGAATCATTTAATTTACCTATGCCATACAAAATAGATAAACAAAGCAGCAATAATAATGAAGAAATTAACTATAGTAAATTAATGTTTGAAACAATGTTCATTCAACTAAATACTGACCAAAGAAGTATTTTTAAAATTATATGTGAAGAACCTCATAAAATGTATTTTATAGATGGTCCTGGAGGTTCTGGAAAAACATTTTTATATAAAACATTAATTTACTATTTTATTTCTCAAAACAAACAAATTTTGTCTATGGCATGGACCGGTATAGCGTCAGTATTACTTCCAAAAGGAATGACCAGTCACAGGACATTTCGTTTACCTTTGGACTTAAACTCTATTGAAATTGCATTTTTACAATTAAAATCTGATAAAATAAAATTGAAGGAAGCTGATTTAATCATTTGGAACGAAGCTTCTATGATCCCTAAAAAAGCTTTAGAAATAGTTGATAAAACTTTACGAGATAACACTGACATTCTTTTTGGTAATAAATTAATAGTTTTAGGAGGCGATTTCCGTCAAATTCTTCCAGTTTTAAAAAATAGTAGTAGAAGTATGATTATAGAAGAAACTATCAAATCATCCTACCTTTGGTCAAATTTCCGTATTTTAAAGTTAACTAAAAACATGCGTTCACTGAACAAATCATTTTCAAAATTATTACTAAAAATTGGAGAAGGAAAAGTAAAATCATTTCAAGTACCCGAAATATGGAAAACAAATGATGTATGTTCAAAAATTTATGATGAAAAAATTAATTTCTCATTGAATAAAGTAATACTAACGACTCACAATGAATACATATATTATTTAAATAATAAAGTTTTAAAACAAATAAAGGGAAATATAATGACGTATTATAGTATAGATACGGCAACATACAAAGGTGTTGATAAATCCGATGATGATATTTATATTGACTTTCCAATTGAAATGTTAAATAATATTCGTGAAGGATTGCCACCACATGAACTTAACTTAACTGTCGGAGCTATTGTTATGTTAATACGAAATTTAAGTATAACAAGCGGTTTATGTAATGGCACGCGATTAAAAGTTACTAAATTATATAAGTATAATATTGAAGCAGAAATTATTACCAGAGAAAAGACCGGAAATAAAGTATTTATACCAAAAATTACATTAAATACAGGAACCGTATCTTCATTGCCCTTTATTTTGTATAGAAAACAATTTCCTTTAGTTTTAGCATTTGCTATGACTATTAATAAATCTCAAGGTCAAAGTTTCGATAAAGTTGGGATATACTTAAAAAAACCATTATTTTCTCACGGTCAATTGTACGTATGTTTGTCAAGATGCAAAGATCCAAATAATATCTTTATTCAACTTGAAAGAGAAAACAACTCAGAAATAGAAAATATAGTTTGGAATGAAATTTTTGTGTAAGTTCATATACAATTTCCATCTGTTTGTTGTTGACTACATGTGCACAAAAATATATACACTCACTTTAACGTTGGACAGTTACTTTGCAATTATATAAGATCACTCACATTTTCATTATGTTTTATAGAACATGGAGCCACATTTCAATTTAACATTTCAATTCGATATGGAAAATGAAAATAATTTGGATCAAAATACATTTGAATATTTGGACGACATTACATTTGAAGAGAAATATTTCGAACACATGCACTCTTCAATGTTAGAAACGATACAATGGCAACAAATCTTATATTATATTAAGCGGCGACCGTGTGCCGTGTCCCGTATCCCGTGTCTCGTGTCCCGTGTGACCTCTTCTTTAACAATTACTTAATCCTTTTTTTAAGGATAACGCTTTATCTGCACCCACATAAATTTATGTACACCTAGTGCACCATCTCGAGGATGATTTTTCGTCATCCTGGGGGTCACCCTGACACCTGGACATCGTCTCCAGGGAATTTTTAGTTTTTTATGGAAATATGAATGTGTACTTAGAGAGTGTACTCGAGGATGATTTCCCGTCATCCTGAGGGTCATCCTGACACCTGGACATCGTCTCCAGGGAATTTTTAGTTCTTTGAGGAAATATTAATGTGTACTCACTCAGCAGGTGTACTCGAGGATGATTTCCCGTCATCCTGAGGGTCACCCTGACACCTGGACATCGTCTCCAGGAATTTTTTAGTTTTTTGAGGAAATATTAATGTGTACTTAGAAAGTGTACTCGAGGATGATTGTTCGTCAACCTGGAGGTCACCCTGATACCTGGACATCGTCTCCAGGGAATTTTTAGTTTTTTGAGGAAATATTAATGTGTACTCAGCGGGTGTACTCGAGGATGATTTCCCGTCATCCTGGAGGCCACCCTGACAGTTGGACACCGTATCCAGGAAATTTTTAGTTTTTTAAGGAAATATTAATGTGTATCCTGTTGAAAATATTGACGTGATTTTGAGATGTTTATCAACTGTTTATCACATGGTATTATTAAAAATATTTGTATGTTATAAAATCACGTAAAATCATTGGAAATCAAGACATCACAATTTTACGTTAAATAATACATAATAAATGCAAGTAAAAAAAATGATGTAGTTTAAGTAAATCAAAAAATCACGTCAATCTTTTCACCAGGGTACTTAGAGAGTGTACTTGAGGATGATTTCCGGTCATCCTGGAGGTGATATATAATCAGAATGTTTCTGTATGTTAGTTGTTTTGTGTTTCGTCCCAGGTTTTTTAAATGGACTCTTCAGTAAGACAAAAAAATATTGAAGGAAAAGTCAGTACACAAAGTGAAAATTAGAATTTAAAATATTAAAAAATAATAGTAGACAGCTTTCCTTCTGTCGAACCCTGTCTTATATGCAATCACAGCGCATATTAATTTGCTGCCGATGATATGCAATCACAGCGCATATTTATTTGCTGCCGATGATATGCAATCACAGCACATATTTATTTGCAGCCGATGATATGCATCACAGGCATATTTGTTTGATAAATGTTTTAAAGTAAAATTTCTTGATACACTATGTTTTTAGTCATCTTTTTCATGCTCATTTATGAATGATGCACTATTAGTTAGTACAATTTTTAAATCAGATTTTGACGTAACCCTTGAAAGTGCAACGTATAATTGTCCATGGCTGAAAACTGAATTGGGTAAGTATACTCCAACTTTGTTAAATATTTGACCTTGCGATTTATTAATGGTCATAGCATATCCCCATATAGCACCCAACACTCTGGGAATATTGCTGGAGTGTTGCTTTGGTAAATAAAGTAGAATAAGTTATGTTGTGGGAAGGTTACGTAACCAGCAGGTCACGGTCAGGCAACATTGCTGCGAAGGGAAATGTCCGTTTTAACATTACGTCGATTCGATCGATATTCCGTACCCATCCGTGGAAAGTAATGTTATAGTAATATTGTCGTAAGCTTATTCAACATTCCCAGAACATTAATATATTATAATTTTTTTTTTTTTAATAAAAAATATCGGTTTTTTGTAATACTACAGTAATATTGCAGGAGTATTGCAAAATGCTACCGCAACATTGTCGGAATATTGAAAAGTTGGCCGGTCCGAAACTGCTGGCCACGCGCTACATTCTAGTAATATTGTGGTAAGGTTACATAACCCTCCAAGAATATTAATATATTCTGGAATTTTTTTTTTGAGTTTTGCAGAAAAATTTCATCCGAAGGCAATATTACAGTAATATTGCAGGAGTATTGCAAAATGCTACCGCAACATTGCCGGAATATTGAAAAATTGGCCGGTCCGAAACTGCTGGCCACGCGCTACATTCTAGTAATATTGTGGTAAGGTTACATAACCCTCCAAAAATATTAATATATTCTGGAATTTTTTTTTGAGTTTTGCAGAGAAATTTCATCCGAAGGCAATATTTACAGTAATATTGCAGGAGTATTGCAAAATGCTACCGCAACATTGCCGGCATCTTGAAAAGTTGGCCGGTCCGAAACTGCTGGTCATGCACTACATTCTGGTAATATTGCTAATCATTTCAACAATATCTCACAATACTACTGTAATACTATTTAGGGAACCATTTTTCTGATATATAAAATATATTATAATATTAATATTATATATAAATATATACAACAAAAATTGTATTATAGTATTTTTTCCGTAAGTAATTTTCTATGATGATTGAAAAAAGATTCCAGAAAATAATATATACTATAAAATTATACAATAACATAATAAAGATCGCAGCGAACACTTTTCAAATAGTTAATTAAACTTCTTATAATATATAGAATTCTTATCGCAATATTATTTGTCTTCTGAAAAAGAGAAAAGCAAAATTTCGAAAAATATTATGATTACTACAATTTTACTACAATACAGTAGGGAGAAGCTTTTCAGTAGAAGACAATTTTCAAATACTTTATTAACATTCTCATAACAGTTTACTATATTATTTTCTGAAACCGAGAAGAAACAGGTTCCAGAAATATCATGGTTCTAGAAAAATTAGGCAATCTTACCTGAACGCGCTACTACGCGCAGCACCGATTTATAATACGAAGAGTTATCGCGGAACGACTAGGAAATCAAGTTAGCAGTGGGTCTCTCTCTCTCTTTTTCTCTAAGGCTCGTGATCCCCAGAGAAATATGTGGCAAACGCCTGCTCGTAGTTACTTTATATGACCGGCTGAACCATCCCAAACGCCTCTTGGGCTCCTAGTTTGGGGCGACTGTCTCTACTAGATCTCGAGGTCTTTCAAAACGATCCGGTTCACCTAGTCCTCGGATCGGATTAAGGGACTGTGAGCCACATTAATTGTATACTTCGAATGCCCTTCCTGAGCGTTGCGGTAGTGTGAAGTGCGTATGCCCTCCGGTGAGCTGGGGTGGTCTAAAAAATATCGGCAACTTCGCTATCGACGATAGCGAAAGAAATGCTTACAACAGACCACAAAGCCTATTGTCAACGGGATGCCAACAGCACAGCCATCTTTCGATATTATTCTGCCCACGCGGATTCCGGTACAGCTACCGATGATCGTCAACCGCACACGACGATGTCCTGTCGTTCTCTCCAACGTCTTTGCGGCTGTACGACGCACTTTTACGTCGAAAATCCTACCGCGATAGAGAACGCATAAGCAAATACGATCATATTAAACATTTGTCTCCCGATTCAGACGAAATCATAGATGATGCATCTGTATTACGTGAGACTAGGCGTTTATGTATTATGCACGCACCATCTTGAGTGTCTCTCGCCAAGATCTCTGGAGATTTCGGGTCTCGCGGCATTATGTGATCCTCGACGATTAACAGTCGTACGGCGCTTGAATCAGGCTACGACCAGCTGACTCGTGTGTTTCTGTAACGAAACCACTAGCCGGTTAAACCTTTTTAGACCACACTCGTTATCTTCCTCCCCTTCCGAAAAATATAACAATATTAATAAAGTATTAACACATTATTACCATAAAGATTATACAGACATTAATACCATATCGTATGACCTATTAATCTCTGAAAACCAATTAAAGAAATATACAAAATACGTTATGATACTGATAAGGTTCTGGAAACATACTACAAAATTACAACAATTTAATTGAGGGTAAGATTTTTCGCCTAAAGCAACTTCAAAGTCTTCTAATAACACTTTGCAATCTTATTCAAATATTATTGCATTATTCCATAGAGAAAGAAGATCTTCTATGAAATCCAAACAGTATAATTTAGCTATATATCATTATTGTAATTATCCTGTTTGCAAGCCTACTAGCGATTATAATTAGGGCGAAAATTCTACACATAGGCTAATTTTAAAAATTTTCTGTCATATTCTGCTAACATTTGATAAGTGCCGAATGGCGCGGACTGTCCTGATCCTGTGTCGATACTCCTCGTGGAGTAATAGCTATTATTTTTGCATTAAAAGCGTCTTAGGCCGCTGCACTCGTGCAATCATGCAATTGCTACTCGCCTTACCAGAGAATCGATATGTATTAATATGTACAGGGCATTAATATTAGGCATTAATATGTACAGGGGTGGGCAGAGAAATAATTATACATAATTTACTTTACAAGAAAAAGAGAAGCGTTCATTTTATCCAATTGCAAGAATTTCAGTCATTACCGTGGTAGAATAGGCAACTTACTTATTCGGCTTATTCTAATAATTCTTATTAATATATTACATAAGATAGAAATTATTCTGGCAAAATCGAAAAGAAATTCAGCTATATATTATAGTTCAACTATATATTATGATTCTATAAACGTTATGCAAGTCTACCACAATGTAATTAGGGGTAAAGCTCTTCACATCAGCCAAAATTAAAATACCCTTGCGACAAAAATTTCGCAACTTTATTACAATATTATTAAAATATTTCATAGAATAGAAATATTAATATGAAATCCCAAAAAAACATTACTAGAATATTTCAAAGTTATTAGATTCGAAACATCTGGTGGTTGTGATTATATTGTAATAATATTATAATTATGTTTCGCAATTCTGTAAGATTAATAGCTTATTCTAGAATATAAGGATGTAGACAAGTATACACTTGCTACCGTGATTTTATCCCTCGGTGGCGTTTTTAATAATCTTTGGAAGAATTTGTCGATCTTCCCGAGGCAAATTGTTTGAATGGGTTAAATAAATTTACCCATTCTTTCTGTAGTCGACGTTTCGACGATCATTGTCGTCCTCTTCAGGAAACTGTCAAAGTTTATTATGTTTAAAAAACTTACAAAAATTATACCAACAATAAAGTCAAGGAACTTACAGGTGTAGAGAGAGTACACAATATTTTAATCATTTCCCACGGCTAACTGTAACCGAGGGAAATATCGAGAAACCGAAAAATGACGCAACAATGTTTATTTTTCAGCTACTGTCTCGGAAATGAGGAAGTAGTCGATAATCCTCGCTTATATACTGCGAAAAGTTCGCAGTCTTTCGCGCGCTCTGTTTACAAGTGACGTCACATATTCACCTTCTACCTATGATGTATACATATTGTGTTCGTTAATTTTTGAGCTGGTATATTAAGTGTGTGTACACGCTATTTAATTTCTGTGTAACTTCTCTCTTATTTATTCCGTTTTCTTGCATGTGGATGTGCATCATTTCTGAGATCAATCGTTTATTCAGATTTTTCTCTCTATCTTTAATACTGAATTTTTCAAAATTGAAACTATGAGTTTGTTTGTTTATGGGCTCAGAAATGACACTATCTTTGGATTTTTTGTGCTCCTCAATGCGTGTACATACACTTCTTTTTGTCTGGCCCACGTACGTAGCGGTACAATTATTACATTTTAGCTTATATACTACATTTTTTTCGAGATGTCTTTCAGTTTTGTCCTTCCCTTTTTCAATGATATTACACATTTGACTGTGTATCTTTGGGACAGTTACAATGTTTTTTCGCTTTAATGCATACTGTACATGTTCATAGAAGTCGCTAACACAGGGTAAACTAACACAATTTTTATAGGTATTGTTACTCATTCTTTGCTCCGGTTGTCTACTAGTTTTTATTGTAGACAAACGTTTCTTCACAAATTTGTTTACAAAGTCAGTCGGATAACCATTGTCAAACAGGAGTTCTTTTACAATAATTATGTTCTTCTTATGAAAACATTTGTCAGACAATTTTACTGCTCTATCTATAAGATTGTACATCATGGCGATTTTTTGACTGTTCGGATGTTCGGATAAAAAATGTAAAAATCTACCTGAGAAAGTTGGTTTTGTTTACCAATCTGTTTTTGTCCTTCCTGCTTTGTTTATCAACAAAACATCTAAGAAACTTATGGAATTGTCCAACTCCAATTCATGAGTAAATTGTAATCTACTATTATAAGAATTAAAAATTTCCAGTGTGTCCTGTATTTTACTTTTTGGAATACGTGTAATTATGTCATCTACATATCGAAAAAAGAAGGTAGGTTTATATGATAACTTTGAAATACATTCAGTCTCGAGATCATCCATGACTATGTCAGCAAATAATCCCGAGATTCGAGAACCCATAGGTGTGCCAAAAAGTTGTTTATAAAATTTCTCATTGAATTGGAAATATGTACTCTCCATAAGCACTTCGCACGCATTTAAAATTTCGTCAAGTGGGATATCCGATTTTCTTGCTATCTGTGCGTATCTTCTTTCAATGCTCCGCATTACTAACGTCTTGTCAATGTTTGTATATAATGATTTGACATCTAGGCTAATTATACAGTGGTCTTTTGGAACGTTTACATTTTCTATTTTTTCTAAAAAATCATAACTATTTTTTATATACGATTTTGGCTTGTCAATGCTACTTTGTAATATTTTAAATAAACTGTTTGACAAAAAATACGTTGGCGAGCCTATAGTTGAAATGATAGGTCTTAGAGGTTGGTCTTTTTTATGTATCTTTGGCAGACCATATGCCTTTGGTAAACATGTATCTGTCAACGTAAGAGTTTGTTTTTTATACTTTTTGCCAAAAAATCCATTCTCGTTCCATATATAATTAAGTAATTATTTTACATTAGATTGTAACTTTGTCAATGGATTTTTCTTAATAATACTGTATGTGTTTCTATCGCCTAGAAGAGCCTCCATTTTTTCATTATAATCATTTCTATACATTGCAACCGTTACGTTACCTTTATCAGCAAAGGTAAACATAATGTCTTTGTGAATCTTAATGAATCTTTTTGTTTCATTGAGTTTATTTTCAAAAGTTTTTTCTTCTATTGTAATATGTCTAGTTTTGTTTCTATGTTGTTTTATTTTATTTATTAAGGTGTTGCGAATACTATTGGCTGTATTTTCAGGAACATCCTGTAGTGATATTAGGTTTTCAATGTTTTTTATACTTTCTATTATAAGAGATTCATTAAGTTCACCTCTAGGATTGAATTTTCTACCTAGTGCGGTTATATCTCTCACATTAATCGGTATATCTACGCTTGTCAAATTTTTGAACCACTTTTCGGAACTCGGTTTTTTATCCGTTTCTGTTGTTAAACTATTAAATTTTCTATTGTGTGTAGAATTCAGTTTTGAACGATGATTTATGTTATGTATTTCTTGGTTCGAAGTGACATATTTTAATGTGTCGTGTGGAAGCGCGTTTTGTAAAAAGGTATGTATTTCTTCTACTTTTGATTCTAAGTACTGTATGTGAATGCAAATATCCTCTATTTCAAGATTCAGAATTTTAGGTTGCAAGTTTGTAATAATTTTATTAAATTGATTTTTTCCCGACTCACTATGAAAGGAGAAGTGGTTCAGATTACTTGCGATATTGTTGATGTGTGTAGGTCGTGTGTCGTACGTTCTGCATCTCAGTAGAAATTGTCGTTGTGCCCTGGCTCTGGTTAGGTCTCGCTGTAGCGTGATCCATGTCTTGGCGTGTTGTCGTGTGTCCTCTCCGCATGTCCTCTCGATATTGTCGAAGGAGAAATTACTCAAGACCGGTAAAGATCCACGGTCCATAATATAAGGATGTAGACAAGTATACACTTGCTACCGTGATTTTATCCCTCGGTGGCGTTTTTAATAATCTTTGGAAGAATTTGTCGATCTTCCCGAGGCAAATTGTTTGAATGGGTTAAATAAATTTACCCATTCTTTCTGTAGTCGACGTTTCGACGATCATTGTCGTCCTCTTCAGGAAACTGTCAAAGTTTATTATGTTTAACTAGCGCGCCACATTCGACCTTCGGCCCTTCGGGCCTTCAGGTCTCAGTGGCTTGCCGCCTTGCATCGCTTCGCGATGCAAGGCATGCAAAACGCGAAACGAAACGCGCTTCGCGCGTTTCGCTTCGCGTTTTGCATATAAGGCACGACCGACGCTCGCGCTTCGCGCTCGCCAGATCCCCCTACGTTCGCGCTTCGCGCTCACCAGATCCCCCTACATTCGCGCTTCGCGCTCACCTGGTTTGAAATTTTAAAAAATGCTCGCATATTTTTTGTATGTATGGGATCAAGCTCAATTTTGTTCTGTCACGATATTAGCATAGGGAGAGATTGTAAAAAAAAATTTGGCTCGATTGGAGTTAATGTCGCAGAGATAATCGAGATCAACTGAAATTTTTATTTAAAAAAATTAGTTTTAGGGTTTTACAACATATTGAATTACTCTGAACGTATAATGATTATAGTCAAAAATTGTATTTTTAAAATATCTACAACTTTTATATTGAACATTTTTATGTAAAACGTATACGTAAAAAGTTTTATGATGTTAAACGAATTATTTTAATGTGAAAATTCGATTTTAGCTTGTGAACTTGAATTCTAATCATTTTCGAGGGTTTATGTTAATAGGAAAAAGTTGTATCTTTTTGAGACGTACAACATTTCCATTTAACTTTTTTGTGTAAAATGTTTAGAATTTGAGTTATAACCAAAAAACCGTTTTTCGAAAATCCAAAAAATGCCCGCATATTTTTTGTATATACGGAATCAAGCCCAATTTTACACTGTCACGATATTAACATAAGGAGAGTTTATGAAAAAAAATTTGCCTCGATTGGAGTTAATTTCGCAGAGATAATCGAGGCCAACTGAAATTTCTTTTAAAAAAAATCTGTTTTCGAGTTTTACAATATATTGAATCGCTCTGAATGTATAATTATTATGGTCAAAAATTGTATTTTTAAAATGTATACAACTTTTATATTGAACGTTTTTATGTGCAACGTAAGCCTAAAAAGTTTTATGATGTTAAACGAATTATTTTAATGTGAAAATTCGATTTTAGCTTGTGAACTTGAATTCTAATCATTTTCGAGGGTTTATGTTAATAGGAAGAAGTTGTATTTTTTTGAGACGTACTACATTTCCATTTAACTTTTTTGTATAAAATGCTTAGAATTTGAGTTATAACCAAAAAACCGTTTTTCGAAAATTTAAAAAATGCCCGCATATTTTTTGTATGAATGGAAATAAGTCCAATTTTAGACTGTCACGATATTAACATAAGGAGAGTTTGTGAAAAAAAAATTGGATCGATTGGAACTTATCTGACTGAGATAAACTTATTACAACATAATTAATTAAAAATACATGTAAAAATAAGCATAAAGAGCTCTCATTTGAACAATTGGCCGGTAATCGCGAAAGTAAAAAAAACGTTTTTTTGTACATATAAGAGTTGTATTCTCCTAAATTTTCAGCCTGATTGGTCGAAAATTGGCTGAGATATCGCTGGTTACAATTTTTGCGATGATAAAACTATAAGGCATTCCCGCCTTGCGGTCGTGCCTAAAAAACTTACAAAAATTATACCAACAATAAAGTCAAGGAACTTACAGATGTAGAGAGAGTACACAATATTTTAATCATTTCCCACGGCTAACTGTAACCGAGGGAAATATCGAGAAACCGAAAAATGACGCAACATTGTTTATTTTTCGGCTACTGTCTCGGAAATGAGGAAGTAGTCGATAATCCTCGCTTATATACTGCGAAAAGTTCGCAGTCTTTCGCGCGCTCTGTTTACAAGTGACGTCACATATTCACCTTCTACCTATGATGTATACATATTGTGTTTGTTAATTTTTGAGCTGGTATATTAAGTGTGTGTACACGCTATTTAATTTCTGTGTATCTTCTCTCTTATTTCTACATTATACAAAGTAGCATTGACAAGCCAAAATCGTATATAAAAAATAGTTATGATTTTTTAGAAAAAATAGAAAATGTAAACATTCCAAAAGACCACTGTATAATTAGCCTAGATGTCAAATCATTATATACAAACATTGACAAGACATTAGTAATGTGGAGCATTGAAAGAAGATACGCACAGATAGCAAGAAAATCGGATATCCCACTTGACGAAATTTTAAATGCGTGCGAAGTGCTTATGGAGAGTACATATTTCCAATTCAATGAGAAATTTTATAAACAACTTTTTGGCACACCTATGGGTTCTCGAATCTCGGGATTATTTGCTGACATAGTCACGGATGATCTCGAGACTGAATGTATTTCAAAGTTATCATATAAACCTACCTTCTTTTTTCGATATGTAGATGACATAATTACACGTATTCCAAAAAGTAAAATACAGGACACACTGGAAATTTTTAATTCTTATAATAGTAGATTACAATTTACTCATGAATTGGAGTTGGACAATTCCATAAGTTTCTTAGATGTTTTGTTGATAAACAAAGCAGGAAGGACAAAAACAGATTGGTAAACAAAACCAACTTTCTCAGGTAGATTTTTACATTTTTTATCCGAACATCCGAACAGTCAAAAAATCGCCATGATGTACAATCTTATAGATAGAGCAGTAAAATTGTCTGACAAATGTTTTCATAAGAAGAACATAATTATTGTAAAAGAACTCCTGTTTGACAATGGTTATCCGACTGACTTTGTAAACAAATTTGTGAAGAAACGTTTGTCTACAATAAAAACTAGTAGACAACCGGAGCAAAGAATGAGTAACAATACCTATAAAAATTGTGTTAGTTTACCCTGTGTTAGCGACTTCTATGAACATGTACAGTATGCATTAAAGCGAAAAAACATTGTAACTGTCCCAAAGATACACAGTCAAATGTGTAATATCATTGAAAAAGGGAAGGACAAAACTGAAAGACATCTCGAAAAAAATGTAGTATATAAGCTAAAATGTAATAATTGTACCGCTACGTACGTGGGCCAGACAAAAAGAAGTGTATGTACACGCATTGAGGAGCACAAAAAATCCAAAGATAGTGTCATTTCTGAGCCCATAAACAAACAAACTCATAGTTTCAATTTTGAAAAATTCAGTATTAAAGATAGAGAGAAAAATCTGAATAAACGATTGATCTCAGAAATGATGCACATCCACATGCAAGAAAACGGAATAAATAAGAGAGAAGTTACACAGAAATTAAATAGCGTGTACACACACTTAATATACCAGCTCAAAAATTAACGAACACAATATGTATACATCATAGGTAGAAGGTGAATATGTGACGTCACTTGTAAACAGAGCGCGCGAAAGACTGCGAACTTTTCGCAGTATATAAGCGAGGATTATCGACTACTTCCTCATTTCCGAGACAGTAGCCAAAAAATAAACAATGTTGCGTCATTTTTCGGTTTCTCGATATTTCCCTCGGTTACAGTTAGCCGTGGGAAATGATTAAAATATTGTGTACTCTCTCTACATCTGTAAGTTCCTTGACTTTATTGTTGGTATAATTTTTGTAAGTTTTTTAAACATAATAAACTTTGACAGTTTCCTGAAGAGGACGACAATGATCGTCGAAACGTCGACTACAGAAAGAATGGGTAAATTTATTTAACCCATTCAAACAATTTGCCTCGGGAAGATCGACAAATTCTTCCAAAGATTATTAAAAACGCCACCGAGGGATAAAATCACGGTAGCAAGTGTATACTTGTCTACATCCTTATATTCTAGAATAAGCTATTAATCTTACAGAATTGCGAAACATAATTATAATATTATTACAATATAATCACAACCACCAGATGTTTCGAATCTAATAACTTTGAAATATTCTAGTAATGTTATCGTAGCAATTTGTAATAATACTGCAATATTACTGCAATATTAATATTCTTGGAGGGTTATGTAACCTTACCATAATATTACTAGAATGTAGTTTGTGGCCAGCAGTTTCGGACCGGCCAACTTTTCAATATTCCGGCAATGTTGCGGTAGCATTTTGCAATACTCCTGCAATATTACTGTAATATTGCCTTCGGATGAAATTTTTCTGCGAAAATCAAAAAGAAATTTCCAGAATATATTAATATTCTTGTAGGGTTATGTAACCTTACCACAATATTACTAGAATGTAGTGCATGACCAGCAGTTTTGGACCGGCCAACTTTTCAATATTCCGGCAATGTTGCGGTAGCATTTTGTAATACTCCTGCAATATTACTGTAATATTGCCTTCGGATGAAATTTTTCTGCCAAAATAAAAAAAAAATTTCCAGAATATATTAATATTCTTGTAGGGTTATGTAACCTTACCACAATATTACTAGAATGTAGTGCGTGGCCAGCAGTTTCGGACCGGCCAACTTTTCAATATGCCGGCAATGTTGCATTAGAATTTCGCAATACTCCTGCAATATTACTGTAATATTGCCTTCGGATGAAATTTTTCTGCGAAAATCAAAAAAAAATTTCCAGAATATATTAATATTCTTCGAGGGTTATGTAACCTTACCACAATATTACTAGAATGTAGTTTGTGGCCAGCAGTTTCGGACCGGCCAACTTTTCAATATTCCGGCAATGTTGCGGTAGGATTTTGCAATACTCCTGCAATATTACTGTAATATTGCCTTCGGATGAAATTTTTCTGCGAAATTCAAAAAAAAATTTCCAGAATATATTAATATTTTCGAGGGTTATGTAACCTTACCACAATATTACTAGAATGTAGTGCATGACCAGCAGTTTCGGACCGGCCAACTTTTCAATATTCTGGCAATGTTGCGGTAGCATTTTGCAATACTCCTGCAATTTTACTGTAATATTGCCTACGGATGAAATTTTTCTGCCAAAATCAAAAAAAAATTTCCAGAATTTATTAATATTCTTCGAGGATTATGTAACCTTACCACAATATTACTAGAATGTAGTGCGTGGCCAGCAGTTTCGGACCGGTCAACTTTTCAATATTCCGGCAATGTTGCGGTAGCATTTTGCAATACTCCTGCAATATTACTGTATTATTACAAAAAACCGATATTTTTTATTAAAAAAAAAAAATTATAATATATTAATGTTCTGGAAATGTTGAATAAGCTTACTACAATATTACTATAACATTACTTTCCACGGATGTGTACGGAATATCGATCGAATCGACGTAATGTTAAAACAGACATTTTCCTTCGCAGCAATGTTGCTTGACCGTGGCCTGCTGGTTACGTAACCCTCCCGCAACATAACTTACCCTACTTTACTTACCAAAGCAACATTCCAGCAATATTCCCAGAGTGTTGGGTGCTATATGGGTCCTAATCTTAATGGAAATTGTCTTGCCTTTAATATAAATGGCAATTCTTCGTTAGATGATGTTAAATCAATACGTGGTATTACTGTAATAGTTCCAGATTTGTAACCACTAATTATTTCGGCACTGATACTATAATCCATTAATGGTCTTACAATTAATCGAGTTCCATTACAAAGGCCTTCATTTAAATTAAGATTTCGTAAAAGAATTACAATAGCTCCTTCTTTTAAACGTAGTATATGTGGAGGTAATCTGTTTGGTGTTAATGAATTCAAAAATTCCTGTAGAAATACATTTTGTAAATTATTATCTTCGTTATCTAAAGCAGTATCAACACTATAATACTCTTTCAATTCTCCACAAACTTTGCTTATAATTTCATCATTTATCATTTGTACATCAATGTTTCTTGGAGCTAAGATAACTTTCTTATGAACTTCAGTAATATTATTAAAAGTACTACCAAAAATGTCCATAATCATTTCTCTATTTGTTAAAAGTTCATTTGGAATTTTAATCATATCATTCTTCATTTCAAAATTAGTATTGACTTTACCATCTCCAACATTAAGAAGCCATTATTTAAATTCTATGTCGTTATTATTAAGTCTAAGATTTTCTTTTAAAGACATATGTTGTACATTTCTCCATATTTTACTATTTTTTACACAGTTTTCAATAATTTTTGTTCTATCGCCATGTTTGACAACTGGTAATGCTTGTCGGAAATCTCCAGAAACAACCATTACTTTACCTCTGAATGTAAAATTATTTTGACACAAATCTTTAAATAATTTGTCTACAGCTTCAAATGCATGATTTGATGTCATATTTATTTCATCCCAGATAATAATTTGAATATTTTGCAGCATTTTCCCATATTCTGAGTTTGGTGTTACATTGCAAGTTGTATTATGAACAATATTTAGTGGTAATTTAAATGTTACATGTGAAGTTTTTCCCGTTATTAATAAGTTTGCAGCTATACCAGTCCATGCTACGGGTAGTACATTAATATTGTGTATCTTGCAATAACTGATTATTGAATTTAGTAAATAACTTTTTCCGCTGCCTCCAAGTCCATCAATAAAAAAATATTTATTGTTAAAGTCGTTGATATTAATATTGTTTATAATGGCATCAAAAATTAAACGTTGTTTATGCGTTAAAGATTCCAAATTAAACAAATCATTTGCCATTACATCGCCCGATGCGAGAAATTCTTCGAATGTATAATTATGAAAACTATATTCTTCATTAATGTTTGGTAAATTGAAGTCATTTAACGAGCTACCATTTGTTAATAACACAGAACTAATCGTTTTTAAGGCTATTCTTTCACCTTCTTCTTTTGAATATTTTGGGCTATAAAAGTATTCTTTAAATTTATCATACAAAACTCTTGCATTTGGCGGATTGTGAAAAATACAAATGTAAGCAAATAAATTACACAATGCTTTAGGAAATTGAATTTCAATTGCTTCTTGCAAACACTTATCCTATTCTTCATCACTAGTTATTAAATTTCTAGCTAGAACTACTTCGTAATATGTTGAGTAGGTTTTTTCTTCAAATGTACTCAAATCTTCAAAGGATTGAGCTCCTTTAACATGTAATAATACCAATCGTAAGTAATACTTTTCTCTATCTTTCGGATTTACAAAAGACATTCTACTTAAAATAGTTTTACTTTGTTTTTTTATTTGAGTCCATTCTTTCCGTTGCTCATTAAAAACGTAGTAATATGGAATTTCAAAGTATAAATATTTTCTAGCATTTACATCGTTTTTATTAAGTTCAAACCATGCTGTTAATGTTGTATTTAAATGTTTGTTTAACAATTCATTTTCACAACCTTCTATAAAATAAACAAATTGTTGGTTTTCTAAATGTACTGCTAATCTGTATATTACGTGAGATAACATATACATAGAAAATTTTAATAATCGATACATTGCTTCTGGTGCACTTACGTATCTTGTATTTATGAATTGTTTTATTTCGTCATAATCATAGCTAACATTATCGTCTTCTTTTTGGATGTTATTCAATTCAATAAAAGCAGAATCAGGACCTTTAAAGCAATATTTAAATAAATATTTTACGCACTGAACTGTGGAAACAAATTTCTACGTTTATATGACAATTATACTTTAATAGTAAAAATGGATTATATGGAACTACAAATCTATTATCTGCTTTTCTCGTGTTATTGAATATAATTTCTCTTCCATTATTTCTTCGTCTATAATTTGAGTATCCATTATTATTGATATTAGTGGTTTCATTAAATGTTTTAGGAAAATTTTTAGTACATTTACTTTTTTCTTTGTCCATGCATGGTGAATGAACATTATACTTTCCACATGGTCCACGTATCATAGATTTTTTAACAATTTCATATAATTTTGGATATTTATGTTGATCAGGAATTTCTGCACAAATAACTGTATTTATAAAATCTGGATTGTATATTTTGTTATTTTTTTCAACAAATAATAACATATGTAGGTGTGGTAAACCTCTTTTTTGAAATTCTATCACATGTGTAAATGCAATGCATTTTCCGAAAATTCCTTTTTTAGTAACATCATCTAATAAAGCTTCGACTTTTTCATTAAAAACTCTGGCAACAGTATCTGGTCTATCTATTACTGTTTCAAAATGATTTACATTATCTATAATTTCTATCCATTTGGGATATTACAAGTCATTGTAATAAAATAATCTGGTTTACCATGTTTTTGTACTAAAGTCATTGAGTCTAAGAAATTTTGATTCAATGCTCGAGGACTTCCAGAAAATGATGATGGTAAAATCATCATTTTTCCTATTCTTATATTTTCTTGATCTTTTTTATTTATGTAATCTATTACGCCTTTGTATAAATCTGTTTTTAATAAATGTTGATTTTTTTGTAAATAATGTAATCTTGATCCTTCAACTTTAATGTAAGCATCAACAATAAACTACTGAGTTAATTTTCCTAAATTAAGAAATGGGTTAAAATCATTTCTAATTCTAAATTGATAATTATAAAATTCCAAAATTGAAATATTTTTTTTATTAGTAGTAACTTTCATCTTAGGCATCCATCCAAATCCACCATTAGGAAACATAATTGGATATGTCATCGGGTCAACATGATTACTAATATAAGATATTCTTGTAGGTTCTGTATTTTTTGAATATATGCAAATATCTCGATCTGTTGGAGGTTGACCATCTTCACCAACATAAACTACAGCAACTTCATTGCACCTTGCTTCATTGCACACGTTTTTATCAAGATTAGAATTCCGAGTTATAAGCATTCTAATTTCAGTTGTATTGTTCATTGATTTGCTATTATCTTGACGATTTTGTTCTTCCTTTTCTACCTCATGCATCATTTTATATGAACTTGCATAAATGTTATTTTCACGTAAAAAGTTGTCTAATTCTTTCAACAAATGCAGGGTACATAACAAATTATTTTTATATCGTGATTGTGTTGCCATTTCATTATCGAGAATATATAATTGGCCAAACTTTCTATTATCATTTTCTTTAGGATGTAATGAATAAGCATTATGATAAATTTGCCCACATATTCGTATTACTTGAGGTCCTCTGTTAAATAATGCGTCAAAGTTTGCCCCGAAACTTGCAAATGCAAGTAAATTATTATATAATCTAACATGTTGTTTAAAATGTTTGCTTTCAGATGTATTATTTATAATTAATTCTTTAAAACGTTCTGGATAAGAATGTAGGATTGGTAAAACTACTTTTCCTTTATTACAACAATTTGTGTATTGTTTTCTCCCTGTTTCTTCACTTTTAAAATATATTGCTTTGCAATGAATACATATACAGTTCATTTCTCCTAAAGAATTTTCGTCAATATCATTTTCATTAAAATCATTATCATACATAGCAGCATATTCATTCAAATATTTTGCTTCTTTTCTTTTCTTATTTATTTCAGATTTCTCTGCTTCAGTTCGTGATTGTCTTTTTAGTTGCGTTTTTAGAGCTTTATTTTTATTAATATTTTGTAATGTTTCATCTGTTGATGCTGCACGTTTTGAAGCTTCTATTTCTCTTCTTTTTTTATTTATTTCAGATTTCTCTGCTTCAGTTCGTGATTGACTTTTTAGTTGTTTTTCTAGAGCTTTATTTTTATTAATATTTTGTAATGTTTCATCTGTTAATGCTGCACGTTTTGAAGCATCTGTTTCTCTTCTTTTTTTATTTATTTCAGATTTCTCTGCTTCTGTTTGTGATTGTCTTTTTAATTGTGTCTTTACAGCTTTATTTTTATTAATATTTTGTAATGCTTCATCTGTTAATGCTGCACGTTTTAAAGCTTCTGTTTCTTTTCTTCTCTTCATTATATCAATTTTTGCTAAATCAGGTTGCGATTGTCTCTTTATTTTTTCATTGTTTTTCTTACGATGAACAATTGTCCAATCCATCGGTTCCAATTTAACATAACAATTTTTGATTAAATAGTTTTGATTGATTTTCTTCGTGTTCATATTTTCTTGACTATCTATTTCCATATTAGATTTCTTATTTTGAACAATTATCGAATCCATCGGTTCCAAATTAACACAACAATTTTTTATTAAATGGTTTTGATTGATTTTCTTCGTGTTCATATTTTCTTGACTGTCTATTTCCATATTAGATTTCTTATTTTGGACAATTATCGAATCCATTGGTTCCAAATCAACAAAACAATTTCAACGAAACGGTGTTAACATTTTCGTTTCAAATATAGTACACAAGTGATTTCACATTTTTTTAATATCAAATGTTAAATTACAAGGGCATGAACCATGAACAACAGTTACTGCAAAAGCAATTGCAAAAACTCCACAATCATCTGAATTGGGTTGCTGCTGCACTTTTTCAAAAACTATTTTTAGGTTTTCTTTATTTGGAAATAATCTGTTAATAACTATAATATGATCATTATCCAATGAATATTTATTCAAACTATCATAAATATGAGTAACATAATTACTATAATACAAACATATCCAATATCCGTTATTGCTTGCTCCAGAAAACAAAATTTGTAAATAATCATTATTCAGATTTACAGGTTGAATATTTGATAACCTTTGCATTGTTACTGTGCATTGCATTTTAAACTGTGTCGTAGATTTTAAAATATTATTAAATTAAAAAATATGATTATTATTTAACTTGCTGTTATAACCTAAATAATTTCCAATACCTTTAACTATTCATTTATCCACATCATTAAGAACCATTATATATGCTTTATGCAAATCTAAATCGATGTTAAATAATTACTAAATATAAGCAATGTATTTCAATAAATTATTTTTATCTTTGAAAACAAATGTGAATGTATTGCAATCATAAATTAAAATCTAATTAATATAAACAATATAATAAAAACAAATTTAATAAATAAATGTATACTTCTCTGTACACAAAGTGTTATATTGTACATAATTCGATTGTATATAATTTAATTGTATAGTACGTTAAACAATAATGTTCGAATATACTTTATATTTTCTGAATTTTCAAATAATAATGTTAGTTTTTTTTATACTTATTTGTGCATGAATTATACCGTTGTTCTTATTCTTAAGCATAAATTTTATTACAAACTGTATCACTTAGATATTTATTTAACAATGTCAATTACACGATCATGTAAATAGATATTACTGTAATATCAATCAGTTATACTCATATGATTTCTTCCCACTTTTCAAATCCTTTATCAGTGTGTAATTTGAATGTGTACTACAAGGTGTAAGTGTTAGATATAGTCCTTTGAACTAAGCCACTTATACCTACACCTTTGTTTTCTCATTCTATTTCTTTAGAATAACCTAATTATTTATATTCATTATGTCAAAGTTTGTAAAGAAAGGTATTTATACGGATGTTATTTAATTTATTTTAACAATAATATTCTTTTGCCGCGCTCCGGCTGCGGCAGTCCATGCGTTAATGGCAGTACGAAGCTGTATGTAACTCCCCGCTCTCCCGTTTGCCGCTGCAGCGCTACAAAAATTCTCTCCGTGTAGTAATGTTTTAAGAAATTGTAGAGAATATATTTTGAATTTCAAATTAAAATATTTAAGTAACTGTGAAATGTCAAATTACAAAAAGATCAAAAAATACCGAAATTGAAGAACACAGAAACAAATCAGTTTACATAATATTTAAAATATCTGACAGGAAATACTAAGGATATTAATAATATATGAGTAAAGACTCAAGAGAGTGTAATTCAATTACTACTTTTAAAAATTATTTTAAAAAGTTTAAATGAACACGAAAGGAAAATTTTATTTAGTACATTAGTATTTAGTATCAGTTTTAAAACATGCATTGTTCAGTTAATTTTTTTATCAAATATTTTATATAATTTTTTTAATATTATTTAAACATTAACATTCATATTCACTACAACGATTAATAATTTTATTTAAATCATACCAATATTACAAAAATTATAATATGTAATTTATATTTACCATATACAATGTTTCACAAAACAATTTTAAAATAATACTAACACAGCAATATAACTGAACAAACCTTAGCCACTAATTCATATTTTACATTATATACTTTCCATAATAATAATCACAAAATTAGCCGAGTGAGCACTAGCGAGCGAGGCAATACTTGCTAGTATCAAAATTAAATGATCAAATTAATTTATATCACCAAAATAACAATCCACTTTTGAAACATTTTAGATCAATTGACCAAATTAGTAGTGATATACTTGTAAAAATAATACAACTTTTAAGATTTAGACTAAAAATTGGAAAAAGAGTCCCAGATGTTATTCTCAATAACGATAACAATTTCATACGGTATTTACTATCTTTAGCAAATGTAATTAAAAATTTATAAGTATAGAATTAAAATTGTAAATGTTGTTTACGCGTAAATTATATAGACATAGATATGTAAATTAAGTATGTAAATTAAGTGTTGTTTGTGAATGCAACAAATACTGTACAAACAATATGTAAACTGTGATGACTTAAACTATGATAACTATAAACTATAATGTATTTTTCTCTTTTTTGACTTCATCAAAAATAAAAATTTTTTTAAATCGGGGGTTGGCGAGCGGAGCGAGCAGGGGGGTACCCCCTAGTATATATATATATATCGTTAAAGGTAGATTATTCTACTTTAATTCTCCGTGGGTTTTAGATAAAGGGGAACAGGGCTAATACGTAAAACTCGCAAATGAAATACATACGTGACGTTCGGTAAAAGGCTATTGCATATATTATGTTAATTCAATCAGAAAATTACAACAAAATAAATGTACAAGTGTGCTTCATTAGCACGCAATCTCACGGTCAATAGAAAGCTAATATTGTTGAACGCGCTGGTGAGAGTGAAAGAGAGAAGCTGATACTTACAGAAAAAAATGCGGAGGACGCTAACACGATAATCAGCCTAAAACTGCGGTCTCGCTCCGATCCAGCTAGCTGGTAAACAGTAGGCTCTCGCAACGGTATAGAGTATCTCTCCACTCACACGTGTAATCTCAATTATCGTAATGATAAACAATACAAAATGCTAATATTGCCGGGTAAACACTTCTCTGATATACAACACGCACGCTCGATGCTCGAATCGAATCTAACGTCTAACCTAACGTGACGCTAGAAGCTTCTCTCTCACGCGCGCTCTCTCACCAGGCGGCGCGTTCAGCAATACATCAACTCTCGTACAGCTCTGGTGCGCGGGAACATCTGAAAAGGCTTACATGCAAATATATAAAAACATATGTCTTAGAATAGAATATGCATGCGGCGTGACGATACTCGTCACATGCCCCCCCTTCCAGACGCTGGGTAGCTTTTACGGCGTACCAGCTCTCCAATGCTCTCACCAGCATGCAAAAACGACCAAAATCATAAAATAATAAGATAATAAAGCATTTCTTTGCAAATAAAAACAAAAGAAAAGAGAATTTAAAAATAAAGCGGTTCAACTCAAACACATGCAAAAAAAAAACCAAACTTCATTGCAAGAAAAAAACAAATCAAACTTTTGATAAAAGGGCCAAGTAAATAAAAACACTATCAGCTTTCTTTTTACAAAAGTATATTCAAAAACATAAACCATAAGGTTTAAGCGATTTCGCACATCCAGCCTACCGAGGCTGTCGACCATGTTTGTCGCGACGTGGGCATTCGCGACCCCGCTGTACTCCTGGCAACCCACACACATAACAAAACGGAATGCGTTTCCGCTCCAATTTGGCCGCTTCCAAATTTGCCAAACGGAGCTCCTCCAACTCCCGCTGGATTCTGTCCTTGGCAGCATTCCTCCTCTCTTCCACAGCAGCCCTGGCCTTCCTCTCCTCAGAGCGAACTCGCATAACCTCATCGCGAGCAGCTTCAGCCGCCTTCTCATCCTCCACCAACTGGGGATAATTCCCTGCAACCTCCTGGCCCAACTTCCCCGTGTCGGAGAGGAAAAGGTCGAGCTGATGAAAGGCGAACTCAGCCACCCTTCGGTACTCCTTACGAAGCCCGCGAGCCCGGTCAAGCTCCCCCCTCACCACAACCCACCTCTCCTCCACAAAAGAAGGGTCCCAGAAAGGCCGCTCACAAATTACCCTAGAACTTGGTGGATTCAAATCCGGAGCTTCCACCACCCCCGACGCCGGCAACGGAATCGGTACCTCTGACACCGGGGGCAACACAACCATCATTCCTCGCCGCCTTCTCGACGCCAGTGGCACTAGCTGCTGGTTGTTGTCACTCATGGTCCTGAATAAACGATGTTGTCAGCCAAATACGGGGGTTCTCACACCTATTACCTTATTCTACCCTAAACATTCGCCCTATTTGATCGCGTACGTCTTGGAGACAACTCAACTTGCGGTTCTCGCTGTTTACTAGAACCTTTCGGTCGACCGCGTTTCGCATGAAGTACCGGTGAACCTCTATTTTCCGTTTCGGACGCGTCAGACTCCCCGAGAGTCGCTTCCTCCTCCCCAGGAGCCCTCGTATCACGAGAAACGACGATTCGGGTTTTACGCGGCCTACCACGCTTACGTGGAACATCCACGTTTTCACTCAGCGCAATATTTCGCCCCTCACATTCATTCTCTTCGCTAACGATCGCTTCCTGGATATTTGGAACGTCTTCTTCTACAGGATCATCGTCTTGTTCATCAGAAGCATCAATAGAGTTTTCATCTTCAACCAATTCTTCCGCAAACGTAGGATCTTCTCCTTGAACATACGGTTTGATGTCGAGAATATGTATCTTCTCAAAGCATTCTCCTTGCTCATTAATCATTGAATAAACATCACGTCCAATTCTAGCAGTAATCTTGAACGGACCAGCAAATTTCGGTGCAAGTTTAGCATTAATGCCTTGAATTGCAGACGATAGAATGCGATTACGCTTCCAGACCAAGACACCGATATTAAATGTAACTTGTCTGCGTTTCGCGTTATAATATCGTGCCTGCTTTTGCGATGCACGTTCGATATTCTTGTCAACATCTAATTGCAAATCAAATAGTTTACACATCCGCTCTTCCCAATTCTTCACAGCAAGCTTTTGAGCTTCTTCTCTTGCAGCTTTTTCTTCTTTTCGCCTGGTACTAAGCGGTGGCGCAGGGTTTCTTCCCATGTTTAGGAAAGCTGGACTAACTCCCGTAGACTCTTGCACAGACGTATTATATGCAAAGGTTAACTCGGGCAAATACTTATCCCAGAGCTTGTGCTCCTCCTCAATAAATACGGTGATCATCGTTTTGAACGTTCTATTAACCCGCTCAACTGGATTCGCCTGGGCATGATATGGCGATATCATCTGATGCTCAACGCTGCTTTCTGCCAGAAATTTCTTCATAACCTTATTACGGAATTCCGTACCATTATCCGACAGAAATACTTCAGGAGTACCAAATCTTAAAAACACATGCTCTTTCAAAGCATTCTTGATAATGATACCATCAGCCTTACGCAACGGTATTATTTCTATCCACCGAGTAAACACATCTAACAGGATCAGTAAATAGATATATCCATTCTTAGATCTTGGAAATGGACCCATCATATCACCAGCTACAACTTCCCATGGACCAACGAGTTTCTTCTCTTTCATGGTCCCAGCAGGTAACAGCTGTTCCACTTTACACTGTTGGCACACAGTGCATGACTTCACAAATTTCTGAACATCTTTATACATTCGCTTCCAGTAAAAATATCTTGCGACTCGCTCATACGTCTGGCGACGACCCAAATGTCCGGACGTAGGCTCGCAATGCGATTCACGAAGTATTTGCAATATTTTGTCTCTGGACACGACCAGCTTCTAAGCATCCATATCTTCTAAAACGTCTTCTAGAATTGGTTCAGGCTTGTAATGATACAATTTACCAGCAACAATCTTCCAATCTGGAAGCTCGTGAGGCTTTTCTAAAGTTTGCTGATACATCTGTACGTACCACTGATCTTTAATGGTTTGTTGAATGTCTTTTAAAGATGCAATTCGTTTTTCATCTAAATCGTCTTCTTCAAACATCCGCGATAACGCATCTGGGATAAAATTTACTTTGCCAGGTCGATATTCAATCTCATAGTCATATGACTGCAACTCCAATGCCCATCGAGTTAATCGACCATTAGGGTTACGTAGATTACAAAGCCATTTTAAACTTGAGTGGTCTGTAACTACTTTAAAATGATAACCCTCCACATATGCACGAAATTTCTTAATTGCCCAGAGAACGGCAAGACATTCCCTCTCGGTAATTGAATAATTACGCTCCGCAGATGTTAGAGTGCGACTCGCATAAGACAAGACGTAATCTTTTTCATCTATTTCTTGCATGAGTACCGCACCAATGCCGCTGTCGCTCGCATCAGTTTTGATAATAAATTGATGATCAAACGATGGTCTGTGTAACACAGGCGCTGTCGCAAGTATTGTTTTCACTTGCTCAAACGCGTCCTGTTGCTCTACACTCCAAGTGAATTTTGCTTTGCCACGTAGCACTAGGTTCAATGGCTCCGCGACATCGCTCAACCGATCCAAAAACTTCCGGTACCAGGAAACCATTCCCATGAATCTCTTCAATTTGGTCAGAGTATTCGGAACCGGATACTCCAGAATCGGTGCAACTTTCCGAGGATCTGGACGAAATCCCTCACGATTCACAATGACGCCTAAATATTTAACTTCGTCACAGCAAAACTTGCTCTTACCTCGGTTAATCGTCAACCCAGCTTCCGCGATTCGCTTCAAAACTACATCTAACCAATGCAGATGCTCATCGAAAGTCTCGGTTGTGATGATAATGTCATCCAAGTAGGAAAAGGCGTACGGCTCTAATTCAGGTCCAATGAGCCGTTCACTCAGCGTTTGAAAAGTTGCAGGCCCGCCTACTACACCATAAGGTAGACGGGTGAATTCAAACAAACCCAACCCAGATACTGTGAATGCAGTTAAATGAATATCTTCCTCCTTCATTGGTATCTGATGGTATGCTGCACTGAGGT
Source organism: Philotrypesis tridentata (assembly GCA_018906965.1). Classification (NCBI taxonomy): domain Eukaryota; kingdom Metazoa; phylum Arthropoda; class Insecta; order Hymenoptera; family Pteromalidae; genus Philotrypesis; species Philotrypesis tridentata. The sequence goes on from JACCIB010000143.1 coordinate 180,688, forward strand.
CAATGGTAGAAATATATCTCGCCTTTTGAAGCTTACTCAAGATGGTATCCATGTATGACAACGGATACGCGCTCGCGGTTGTAACAGCATTAAGCTTCCGATAGTCAACGCAGAATCGGTAGGTACCATCCGATTTGCGGACCATGACTAGGGGGCTTGACCAGCTGCTGTTAGAACGGCGTATGATTCCCGCGTCCAACATCTCTAGAACCTGAGCATGCATCTCTTCCTCAATCTTCTTTGACACTGGATATTAACGTTGTTTAATTGGTCTCGCAGACCCCACATCAATACTGTTCTGGATCAGATGTGTACACCCCAACGGTACTTCCCCAGCTGGAAGCCAACTGTCTAACAGCTCTTGTAGGCGTTTTCGCTGTTCTGAGGTTACATCGGCCAAACCGATGGCTGCAAGAGCGCTTGCTACTCCTTCTGAGAGAGCAGAAACTTCTAGAGGAACTGATTCGGTGACACCTTCTATTTGTAATCTATTCTCTCTAGGTAAAAGAATCGCGTTAAATGCTCGCATAAAATCTGTTCCGAGTATACATTCGGAATCAAGTGCACTTACAACCATAACATTTAAGATTCGCGATTGGTCTAACACTGTGAACGGCAATTGAACATAACCGTAAATCGGCATGACTTGTCCATCAGCGAGTTTCGCACCTGGTCCAGTATAAGGAACAATAGCTTTTTTCAGGGCTGAAGCTATCTGTAATCCAATCGGACCTAAAGCGGTACGCGCATCTCCCGAGTCACAAAGTGCTCGTAAATGAAAATCACCAATAACCACTGGCATCCACCAGCGACTGCAGTCAATATTGGATGGATCAAATACTGTAATAGGCATCACTGCTTCTTCAGTAGCCTGACTTGCTTCTTGGGAGGCCGCCACAATAATAGGAGAAGTATGGGCCTGAACTACTTGCTCCCTTTCTCGTTTCCCGAGTCTTCTGAGTTCTTCTCAGCCGTCTTATCCTCAGAGTTCTTCTTCTGCGAGCACTCCGGCCAAGTTTTAGTTGTATGTCGCGGCCATCCGCACCCATAATATCTAACAAAAGGTTTACATGGACCCCAAGAGTCCTGGTTTTTATTATGATCACTTCTCGACTTCCTAGGAGCATCTTTCTTCTCTTTAGAAACAGCACTTATCTTTGCTGATTGACTGTCAGATACTGTAGTCGCCGTCTTTACTTGCGACTTCGCTCCTTTAGAGATAGACTTCTTACCTCGGTGCCCTTGTGAAGTAGAAGCTGAGAGTAACCCCAACTCAGCAATAGCATTTCGCACTGCCACCTTTATAGTTTCACCTATATCACCAGGATCCGCGATCGTCGCAACGGGTACTCCGCCTTTAGTCTTCTCCGAAGTCTCCCGAACAGGTTTTTCTTTATAAGCCAGTTTCGGCAATAAACATCTGTTAGGTGATGGAGGAGGCTTATAGTGACTTCTATCATGAATCAGCTTTTCAGTGTTCCTGGCCAACATGATAAGGTCTCCTATATTCTTCACTTTCCTTTGAGGCACTTGCATTCTAACTTCTGCCAGCATATTATCATATATCATTTTCAGCTGTACTGCAACCTCCGGCGGATCATCAAGCCTACTCATGATCGCTAGCATCGCCATGATGTGATCACGTACTAGTTCATTTTTCCCTTGTGTGCGCGCTTGCGCTTCCGCTAATAACTTCATCTGAATATCTTGGTCCATACCGTAGCTTTGCCTAGCATCACTGCAAAAATCTTTCCAAGTCTTCCAAGTTTGACGCATTTGTCGACACCAGATTAACGTTCCGTCCGTCATAACATGAAGTAACGCATTCAATGAATCCGTATCATCTAAATGCGATGACGCCCTACATTCATTCATTCTTTGAATAAATTCTTCAATGCAACTATCTTCACCACCGTCAAACTGGATTTTCCACTCACGAGCAATTTTTCCAACGTCACGATACGTTGGTCTCGACATCGACGAATATTCATTAACTGCCTTACTCGTCGAAGCAGCTGATTCTCCTCCCCCCCGAGACACACCTTGGGGTTCTCCTTGAGATGGTAATCTGTCCATTCCAGTCGTCTTTGTTACTTGACCGGGTACAAATTTTGTCACGTTAGAATTTATCTTAGGACTGTGAGCATCCGGTTCTCTATGTACAACAAACGTATCTCGAAATTGAACTCGAATCTGCTCTACCTCTTCTGTCAATTTGCAATAATAACTTGTAAGGTCCACCATAGACTTTTCCATGCCAGCAGCATACGCATTCCATCTGGCTTCAGATTGTCTAGCCGATTCACGCTGTGCAGCTAACTCTCCTCGCAAACGTGCAATCACGTCTTGATGACTATCTTGCTTCCTATCTTTATCTTCAAAGTCGTCCTTATTGTTACCCGCGATGTCCAATCTTGCGTCAACGCTATCTTCGCAAGTGTTTCGCTGCTGAAGTTCCACTATTTCTTCAACTTCATTATGCACCTCTGCCATCGTAACCATGGGATTCACTCCAGAAATGTCAACATCATCAATGGACTCTCTGGTAGACTCTAAATCACTGTCTCGCTCTATCCGGAAGATATCATCTAAAATTTCTTCTTGCTGATCAGTTTCATCTAAGTTTGATGCTTCTGACTCTACAGCGGTTGGCAATCTAAGTCTCCCCCACGTTGTCGACTTCGTCTCATTAGACAGATTTTCTTCTCTCAAAATAATCCTCTGAAATGTCGCGTCTCTTCTCGACATTGCGATTTCGCTCGGTTCATCCGTCCTCACAAAATCATACGCAGTGTAATCACTGCGCAATCGCCTAATTAACCTACCCATATTACTGTACCTACTTTCATCCGTTATCAATTCAAATCTATGCAATAAATCATTTAGTCTATCTTCTGACAATGATATTGCCCATCTCTCAATTTCTTGATCTGCTTCCGCAAAAATATTTACTCGCATCGCCATTGTAAATTTTGAATGCGACCTCGCTGACTTAAACGAATTTTTTTTCCGTCGAAATCAAAAAATATACAAGAGACAAATTACGAAAGAAATAAACTAACTATGACCAAAATTTAAATAATTGAAAAAATAATCTATTTCGCGTGTCACTCTTAATTCAGTCACAGCCTCCTTCGTTCGACAATCTGTGCGATTCCAAATTACACTTATGTAATTTACCAACAAAACTACGACCAGACAAGGAAAAAAAAATTCAAAAGAAAATTTTCCGATTCGAAAGAAAATTCGAAAATAAAATTTACAACAAAAACAAAAATTTTATTATCGAGCTGTACTCGAATTAAGAGTTTACTTTCTATAAAATTTAGATTGAAAAAAATTTCGCTCAAATTGTATCACGAACAAACAAAATAAAATAAAATATTTCGTCAATAATCTCAATTTAAATTCAATAAACCTACACCGAGAAATAAAGTCCAATTTTAAATTTAAAATTCAAACAGTAATTTACCTTGCCGGTAAGTCCACGCTTCGCCGTTGCAATACGCTCCGCAAAGTATACCTGTATCTAAACCTATCTCGGTGATACACTGATACACGCACACATACAATCAGCTGAGCGCGTATGCTATATAGCTGTTAGCAATGCCAAAATCACGCTATCACACACGATATAAAAAAAAAAAAATAACCAGTCAATTTGACTACGATTATATTAAATAAATATAAATAATAAAAATAATATTTAATGTCAATAGGAAAAAACAATTATTTACACGATTATTTATTAATTGTTCAATCAATAATATTCAAAAAAATTATTCCCCTAGTATAATCGCAATCTGAGATTTACACAATTATTTATTAATTGTTCAATCAATAATATTCAAAAAAATTATTCCCCTAGTATAATCGCAATCTGAGATTCGATTCGCTATTCAACTATTAATCCAGTAATTACATATACTGATTAATCGCCAACATCAAGCATATAAATCACGCGACAAGAAAATAAAACTTATTTCCCGAAATAATATTTCAGCCAATGCTAAAATTTTCGATAGCTGGAAACGCGCGATGTTTACGTTCGCGGACGACAAGTCTAGCCGCGCGATGTAAACACAAGCCAACGTTCGCGCTCACTCGCTATACTATACACGCAATATATATCTCCGCACGCTTATCCGCCTATAACGAACACTTGCGATTTCGCACTAAGTTTTTCCTACAAAATTATTCCCTGCTCTAGCTAAATCTAACCACTGATGGGCGCCTATGTAACGGGGATTGACCACGTTAAATGTAGATTATTCTACTTTAATTCTCCGAGGGTTTTAGATAAAGGGGAACAGGGCTAATACGTAAAACTAGCAAATGAAATACATACGTGACGTTCGGTAAAAGGCTATTGCATATATTATGTTAATTCAATCAGAAAATTACAACAAAATAAATGTACAATTGTGCTTCGTTAGCACGCAATCTCAATAGAAAGCTAATATTGTTGAACGCGCTGGTGAGAGTGAAAGAGAGAAGCTGATTCTTACAGAAAAAAATGCGGAGGACGCTAACACGATAATCAGCCTAAAACTGCGGTCTCGCTCCAATCCAGCTAGCTGGTAAACAGTAGGCTCTCGCAACGGTATAGAGTATCTCTCCACTCACACGTGTAATCGCAATTATCTAACGTCTAACCTAACGTGACGCTAGAAGCTTCTCTCTCACGCGCGCTCTCTCACCAGGCGGCGCGTTCAGCAATACATCAACTCTCGTATAGCTCTGGTGCGCGGGAACATCTGAAAAGGCTTACATGCAAATATATAAAAACATATGTCTTAGAATAGAATATGCATGCGGCGTAACGATACTCGTCCCAATATATATATATATATATATTGTAACGTGGTGAATTTCGCCACGGTACAAGCAACAGGAGCTGCCGGGGTAGAGCGTCTCGAGGCCGAATGAATGTGTATTGCGTGAATGGATAATGGCGCCGTTTATTATTTTTGTTTAATAAATGACGCGAGAGGCGGAGGGATGACGAGGAAGTTCAAAAATTACGGCGGACGTCTACTGGACCAATTCGGGAGAGAGGAGGAATTGGCATAGAAGACAGTCAAGGTGGCGTGATCACAACTATCCAATTTCAATCCTGGGCATTCATTTCCACTCGGGACCACAAGCTGTTGGAGGCAGAGAACGAGTGCGGCTGGGTCTTCCTACGTGAGCGTCTGATGCAGCAGGACCAGCGCCATGGTTGCTCACCGGCACGAGAGACAGACGTGGGCTCTGAGAGTTTCGTCGTACTTCGCAATTGTTTATTACGAGAAGCTAGCTATCTTGATAATAATTAGTTGTACTAGTTGTTGCTGGATAGCTGTCTTGATCGAGCGTTTGAATTTTCGCGGCTGTCTGCTCCAGCAGTTAGAGTAGTTAGGCGTCGAGCGCGCATGCGTGGCGCTCGACGAAGCGCGGCGCACAAGCCTATAGCGGCGCGAGAGCGCGGGCCGTCGGCACAAGCAATCCGGCCAATGGGCGAGCGCGCCGAACGGCGGCGAGGGAGCGCGAGAGTCCGAGCTGAGCGAAGCGAGCGCGAGCCGGCACTCTCCTGCCCCGACCGTTCCAGCTTGTACGCACCAACGCCAACTCCCGAGGGATCTCCGAGAAGCTATCTTTTATACCTTATTGTGTTTTGTGCAAACTGCTGTCTGAGGGATAGGACACCGAGGCTGAGCTGAGGAATTTGGAAAAAGGTCAGTGTGGTTGTATTTTTTCTCGATACCTTTGTTCTCCCTCGCGGGCTTGACGCGGTTCCACGTGCGAGTCGGCTTTGTCTGCGAAACGCGATCGCGAGCGCGGCTGCCTAACTGTAAAAGCTGTCTTCTCATAATTAAGGAGATTTAAGTGATTTTATAGTGACCGCGAAATTAGCTGCCTTCTTGCGAGATTTGTGTGAAAGTAGAATTAGCGGATACGCGAGTGCGAGTGATAGAGTGGTCGGCGAGTCAAGCGGACTCGACCGACGTTAATTTTATCAGGAAGCGAAGGTCGCCGTAAGTCGTCGGACCGCGGGCGTCACTGAGTTCCTACGTAGTTTAAACGGTCGCGTGCTGAACAGGGGGGTCACGCGCGATCATTTATGTGGGTTTGTATGGAAGCCGAGTAGACACGAGTGTGAGGAAAAGTCAAGCGGACTTAGAATGAAAAGAGTGTGAGCCTCGAGACGCGCGAGAGTCGAGCTGCCTTGTTTCTTTGTTTTGCGTAATTCCGAGCTACCTACCGTTATCTTGTTTGAATCAGCTTCAACGGCGAATAAAAGCTATCTATGGTACGAGTTATGAGCTATCTATGCGACTAACGAGCTGCCTAAAAATCTATTTCTAGTGTAAAATCATAAGTTTATATGTACTGAAATAAAACAAAGTCCTAGGTAGTCTCTGACTTCTCATTTTGCGAAACCTCCGAACCACCCTCTCTCCCACCGTTCAGGGGCTGAGCTAGCCGGCCAAGAGTGAACACCTAGCACTCTGCCATTGCGAAAATCCGCCTCGTCCTTCTCGAGAGTCTCGAACAAAGGAGTCGCGAGACTCTGACGCACGCGGGTGCGTCTGGCGCCTACCGGGAAATCGAGGAGTAGATTCCGGCCAGGACGAGGCCGACAAAGTAACGAGGCCCACCAGCGAAAAGCCCGTTACAATATATTACTATATTATATAGTTGTTTTGGGCTGAGGTGGAATTTACCCCCCCCCCCTCCCGCCCCCTCACCCCCCTCTCTACCCCCCCCTCAAAATGACCAAGAAACGTTTCAAAAGTTTGGTTATTTTTATACGCTTTGCCCCCCTCCGCCCCCCCAGTCCCCCCTCAGGAGAAGGTGCTAGGTAGAAGGTCAGGTTCATGGGTCGAGGAGAGTGTGAAGGGTGGTGTTTAATAACTGTAGTAATAAGTGGACGGTGTAGGGATAGGTTGAGTAATGGTCGCGATTGAAGTCATAAGTGAAAGGTTTGGTTGTGAAAATTATGGATAGTATCATAAGCGGAATGAGTAGATTATAATTGGAGTCGAATGACATGATCAGAGATAGTGATAACTGTAATCAGAAAGTCATAGATGTAGGAGATAGGTAGAGATTATGTGTAGAGGGTGGAGATCGCGATTGTATTTATAAATGGACGTTGTAGGGATAGCTGGGGAAGAAGGACATGATTGAATGCAATAGATGGATGATAGAGGTGCTCGGTATAAGGTAGATTTCAGAGCTAGAAATGGCAGGTGTTGAGTAGAGGCCGTGTAGGATAATAAGTTGATCGGAAGTTCATGGCTAGATGCGATAGATGGAGGCTCAAAATCATGGGTGATAGGTGGAGGTCAGAAGTCATGATTGGAGTCATAAGTCGAAGGGGAAAGTGACACGCTGAGTAGAAGAACTGGATTGCCAGTAACAGATGGACAGTGGAAGTACTAATTAGTCGGTACGCTTCATTAGTCGACATTATAGGTGGTGCGGTTGGAGGTTACGAGTAAAGATGCTAGGTTGTGCGTGGAATTCATATGTGGAGGTGATAGGTCTAGGCAGAAAGTGTGAACATATTTGAAGATTATGCGTAAAGGGTGGTGGTTATGACTGTAGCAATGGAGTGTGTGTGGTTCACGTAGATAGTGTAGGAGATAGGTGGAGTGTGGAAGTCACGATTGGAGTTATAAGTGGAAGGTATAAGTGATAAGTAAAAAACGAGGAGATAATTGCAGGGAATAGGTATTCGTTAGAAACTACGAGTGAAGGTGGTAAGTGGTGGTGAACGTTATGGGTCAAAGTTGTAAGTGGTAGATCAATTAGCTAGAAGGACGGTAGACTTTATGGGTCGAGATAGGAAGTGGAGGTAACAGGAGAATAAGAAGTTCATACGTCGAGGTATAAGTAAAGATTAAAATATTCAGGGGTCGAGGGTCGAGGGTCAAGGTTGTAGATTGATCGGATAGAAATTATCTGTGAAGGTGACAGGTAGTTGGTAGACTTCATCGTTGGAAATGATCGTTAATAGGTGGTTTAGAGCTGGAAATGACAGGCGAAGCTTTAGGCGAAGTTATGGGTGTAGGTAATAGATCAATGTGAGGAGTCATGATTAGACGTAATAGTGGGAGACTAGAGGTCGTGATTGGAGGCGATAGATGGAAGGTGGAAATGATAGGTGGAGAGTCAAGAAGATAAGGTTGGTGTAATAAGTGGAGCGTTACGTAATAAATTGGGGGGATAGGTGGAGAACATACGCAGAGAATAATAATTTTAGTTGAAAGTCATAGGTAAAGGGTAGATTTTATGATTTAATCGGCCTCATGGGTCGAGATTATAGGTGATGTGAGTGAGGTGCTAATAGCTGAGAGACGGTGGAGTTTATGGGTAGATGTAGATGGATGAAAAGGTCATGGGTCAAGGTGATAGGTAAAGGTTTGAAGTGTTGAGTAGAGCTGATATATAGGGGTTGTGTGTGGTCGCTTACATTACCAAAATAACAACTGAAATAATGGGGGTTGGCGAGCGAAGCGAGCAGGGGGTACCCCCTAGTATATATATATATAACAATAATGGATCCGACATACTAAATTTGTGCATATGCATATATAAAAATTCAAACTGCACCGTGAAATTAATCAATCGTAGCTTCACACCGACCGATTAATTAATTAATAGTAAAGTTCAAATTCTTTTTAGATTTTACCATCAGTTGCCCAAAAAAAGCGAATTATGTAAATCGAAAAATACACAATTTAATGGCATGAAACTATTGGTAAAATCTCTACACACATATACACAGCGACATAATAATAATTTGTTAAAACTAAACTATGCTTTATTTCGTACATTTAGAATTTTGTGGCAACGTGTGTATTTACTTATTCCCCGGATTGATAAGTGCAAGTTTATGAAGTTACGCTCAGGCACCATGACCTTAACGAGAACGCCGCCTACATCCCCACTCTCCCTGCTCTCCGAGACACATGACACCGTCGTACCGACGACTATACCACCACCACCACCAATAATCTTAAGATGCTATTTGAGTGTCCGCGTTCCTTGAGGAATTTACGAGAATCACTTGTCTCTTGCTTTCCCCACGACTCCTGTACACTCATTGTTTTTATAACTATGCGTGACCTTCGGCGATGCGCGAAAAACCCAAAATAATTCTCTAAAGTGTTAGCCCAGGTTAAAGAATGATCTTTCCTGCGGTTTTGGTAGCACTGCTACTGGTTGTGCACTCTCTAACTCCGTTTGAAGGTTTGGATACTTTGGCGCACCTTGCGCATTATTTGATAAGTATGCCGGTGGTGACGATGATGCTCCTATTTCAATATCTTCTTGTTTACTTTTGTTTCTATTTGATTATTTTGTTGTTATAAGATGGTATGCTAATGTGTTCCAGATGGGTCCGATTAGGTGGTTTGAACAGCCATAAATCTGGTGTATTGCATACCCATTTATCATTGTTCCAACTACAATTTGAATAGTTTGAACTATGATTACTATGCCAATTATTCCTGCACTCATTGTTCCAAATATATTCAAATTTTTCCAAATCTTGCTCCTGGTGGACGTTGCTATTTTTTCTATTGCATCTTCATTTAATAGTTTTAATATTGTGCCTTCTTCGTTTGTTATTGAATACCCATGCATCTCTCGCGCTATATCATTTAAGTGGTTATGACAGTGTTAAAATTTTGAAAATACCCATTTTTTTTTATTCACTTTTTTCATAGCTAATAGTCTGTAGAATATGGTCCTGAAAGCCGTTTTTGGCTAAAAAAATTTTCCTCGAAGATATTAACAAAAAACTAACAAATCTGTTTCAAGTAAATTTTTGAAAAATCGTGATTTTTAAATATTTTAATTAGGCCAAACTTGTGGAAAGTATTGTTCTAACCCACTTTTTACAGAGTAATTTCATGAGAAATCTTACTGAAAATATGACTTAAAAACCGTTTTACAAACCGTTTTTTTCTCAAGAGTTATTAATTTAATTATTTCCGTAAAATAAATAAAATCTGTAAAATTAATTTTTCTATGTGTGATTTTATGTTACTAAACTCAATGTGTTAAAGTAAAGGCATTCAACAAATTTGAATTTGCCACTCGAATAGGTTGTGCCTCACAGCGTCTAGTCGAGAATGAAGATTTCTGTTTGATCGGTATAGTAGAATTTTCTGTAAAGCAGCAGAAAGCAGCCAAACAGCTGTTTTTCATCCAAGACACTAGATCAGTGCAGTTAGTCTGCTAGCTGCTGTAGCAATGCTTATAACCTTATAGTGGTGTTGCAAAAGTGCAAGAGCTTCTGCAGAGTACAAACATTATTCAGATAAGTATTGGAAACTAATTTGTAATAACAGTGTTCATAATGAGCTTTTTCTTTGTTGGTATATTTTTTGCTTTTAGGTATACGGGTGCAAGCCAGCAAAATGGGAGCTTATATTGACTGCCTCAAGTATTATTTTGCATACCTTTTAAGAACTTGAAGTGTATTTAATAATGGTAAGTATTGTATGTAACTGTAATTCATAAACATAACTTGATTATGAATAGCTAACGATAATTTTTATTTTATTTTCAGCTTCTAAATGCTATTATCACACAGCATGACAAGCGCGTACCATCAAATATACTTTATTGTATGTATATTTGAGTACCAAAAGCAAATCAAGGTATGCCGGATATTTTCTGTAAGTATAGCTGAGTTCATTTGTATGATTTACATTATAAACTTTAAATGCCTTTTACTCAAATTTAGTTTTTTCATGCTTTTGATGCACTTGCCGCAGCTTTCTGAAGGAACCGTAACATCAATCCGGATGAACCAAAGTGGAAAACCTTCCTAATGAGTACGGTCACAAACTGAGTGGAGCAGAATTGGCAAAAATAAGTTCAAAGTGAACGTTACGTATGTTTACATATGTAACATTCACTATAATTATTAATATTGTCAATATATGTTTAATTAATTATATTAATTTTGTGTTTTTCAGGAATCTGTTCCACTTAGTCTGAGACCAGACTCATAATGAAGATTTGGCACTTTGATTCAACAGGATTGATGGTAAGGTTCCATCAGAAACATGCGGCAAGTAAATAAAAGTGATGAAAATCATGATTTTTGGTAAGCAAATACCTTTAATTGTTTTTAAATGTTACACTCACTTTATGCATATTATTTATGCATAAAAGTGATGTATAATACTTGTATTTGAAAGCAAAAATATAGTTTTTAGAGCACCTATATATCTATTAATTTTTTTTCAACACTAACAATTTTTCTTTTTTTTCAGGTTTTAACACTGTCATAACCCCTTAATACGGCTGGTCTTTCAATTGAGAACATTATGCGTTCTCGTAATTTCTCTAAATGCTCTGTGTAGATGCCGAAGGTTGCTAAGTTGCCAGGACTGACGTAATTCCAGCTAGTTCTGGTCAAAGACTTGATGACCAATGGCATCTTAGCTTCGGTAACTTCGGGAATGAATTTATACCGTTCATTCCCTACCTTATAAATGGATGGTAGTACTTTGTTACAAATTATTTCTGTTCCCTTTTTTTTAATACGTGTGTTCTTGAAGTTAAGAAATGTGTATCATTGTCCTTGGTGACTTTTAATTCTGCATAGCAAACATCTCCGTGCTCTATTTTCACCTCGACTGGTATACCTTTTATTACATGTACTACCTCTCCGGCCACTACTGACACGTAACCTGGGCCTTTCATCAAATTATACGCGAATTCATCCGGTGAATGAGTAGCTTTTGCTAGTGAATTTTTTAAAGTTTGTCTCTCTAGGTTGCATCTTTGTATAATTACATCTCTGTATAATTGATTCATTTGTAATCGGATGTGTTTTTCTACACATACAAATTTACTATTTACATATGCAAATATATCTAAATTGGATACTGATATTGGTCTTTTGCTGGCGAAAGATTCACCTTTCACGGTTTCAAATATTACTAATTTTGGATGCTCAGTTCTAATTACCTTGTATCCACATACGTTCTCTTCATTTCTACTAGCTAACGCAAAAGTTATGTCATTAGTTGACTACGAATACACTACTTTTTCGTTAAAATCACTATCTACTAACTTATTCGCTAATCCTTCATACAATATTACAAATTGGCGGAATTTACAATAGTCCTTTGGGATCGTTTCCCAACACGAGTATCCGCCTCCGCTATCTATACAGTTTGTACTTGACAACTGGCATACAGTGCCGGATCTCATGTGAATCTTATTATCGTCTAAATTAGTTTTCACTACAAATGATTGCAAGGTGATCTGAATAATTCCTGTGACAAATACGTTTGTCCAAGTCCCGTAAGTATCAGAGTACGTCTGTTCTGTACACACATTTTTATTATCTACGTTATCTGCTAAATCTATACTATGGCTTATTGTATTATTAATTTTAAGTCCAGTTATTACATGATTATTAAATCGTAAAATTCTGGTACTGTGCATTTCTGTGCATGTTTGTTTGCTGGTTTCGTAAACATAATTCGCTTGGGACTTTGACACAAAAACTTTGTAAGAGAACATTCCACATTGATCTCTAGTATGCGTAATTTCTAATTTGCACTGAATTACCGTAATCTTATCGAATTTATTAATTTGCAACAACTGAACATATTTTTGGCTTATACTAATACCATTATCTGTTATGTTGCATTCACCTACATCTAATAATGAGATCGTAGTTACGTTTAGATTCCGCGAACCACAATCTTATCCAATTAATCCTGCCGCCGAGTGGCTTAGTAAAAATAACAAAGTTAGTTGAAACATGTTAAAAATAACGTTTTCTGCGAACAAAAGAAAACAAACTGCCGTTAGTTAAAATCTTATTAAGAATCATGTATATCCTTTTTCTTTTTCTTTTTCTCTGGTATTTTATTACCTTTATTGATTTTAATTCTACAATTATTTTTATTTATTATTTCTAAAATTTGGTGTGGACCAGAATAATGGTTTCCAAATTTCCCTGGTTTATGCCCTGATAAGAGAAAAACATAATCACCTACTTTAAAGTTCTGTACATTAATTTTTCTATCATAATATTTTTTTGACCTAAATTTTGAATTAACTAAATTATCGTATACTAATTTTTGAATCCCGTTTAATCTTGTTACTAAGTCTACTATATACCCTCTGTACGTTGGTAACATGTCTCCTTCTCTCAGCAAATCACTTGATGGCATTCTCGCTAAACGTCCGAATACGACTTCAAAAGGAGTATGTTTAGTGCTCTCTTGCACACATGTGTTATAATTTAATATGGCAATATCAATCCATTCGTCCCATTAATTGTCTATGTCTGTATATTGCTTCAAAAATTTGTTTAATAATGAATCTATCGCTCGATGATGGAATAGTGTAGAATAAAAATTGATGCGTCTCTTCGAGCCAAGTTGTTTATTTTAAAAGGCCAAACGTTTCGGGATATTTTTATCCCCTCTTCAGTGGCTGTATAACGTTTAAATTACAAGGTTTATTATAATAATAATATTAAAATGAGTGAAATTGAAATTGTTCATATAGACATATTTACCTAATTAGAAAAACAACTTCCGTGTTTTTACATTATTAGGAAACGGACCAGAAAAGGATTAATCGCATATGGCGCTATAATATAAATTTAAATTTTAAAACAAAGTTTACAGAAGAACTATTACAAAAATTTTTTTAAATAATAACTTACGGTCTAGGACTCGAGAATTTTTTATTTTACAGAACGATTCCCCGGTGCCAAGGTGGTAATGCGGCACCGGTCGAGGCAAGACGTCAACTAATGTCTCTACAAAATTACGGCCAATATATATTCCGCAATACATACATTAGATGTACTAATACTTATAAATGTTATTATAATGCAAACCGCATCAGCGACGGATACCTCGAGCTTCATCCATATACCAAGAATGAATACCACATTGGAGGTGGCACGTTAATACTCAAGTAGCAGGACGGGGGGCCCGCGCCGCAACGTAAGAAACGCTCCTGCCATGACTATATGACTATATAGTATACAGTATGGACGGAGCGTTGCCACGGCAACCCGGACTCTCCGACCTCCCACTGGGCTGTTCCGCTCCGGCTCGCCAGCCAATCACTATTGAACATGTGTTGGCTGAGTTGCTTCAAAAATTCTATTAATACATGATGCGATCTTTCTAAACATCCATTTGATTGCGTATGTAACGCTGTTGTTTTAATCTTTTTAATTTTAAATCGTTTAGCAATTCTATTCATCAGACAAATAACTTTAGGAGTACCGAATACGCAAATGAATCTTTTAATAAATTTATCAGCTATTGTAAAAGACAGAGTATCTTGTAAAGGAATAGCCATGCCAAATTTTGATAATTAATCTTGTATAGTTAAAATATATTGATTATTATTTTTAGTTATGTTTAATGGACCAACAATGTCCATTGCTATTTTATCAAAAGCTATTGCATGAGTATCTGTGATCATCATGGGTTGCTTAGTTTTCAAGCGAACTAACTTCTTTAATTGGCAGTTTAAACACTGCTGAATTCGTCTATGAACATCTGATTTTAAATTTTGCGATACTTAAAAACAGAATAAATTACATTCAAGACTTCCGTCCAATCTAAATTTTCTATATTCTTATTCTCTGCAAAACAGATAAGTTTCTGCTTATTCTTTATTAATATTTCTTTTAATACTGTTAAAGCTTCAAAAAGTATGTCTCTAGTATGCGATAATGACTCTGGATTCTTTCCTCTGATGCATAATGCGTAATATTTAGAATAACTGCTACGTTTGAACTCTTTAACTTCACCTATCTTCATATTTGTCTCAAATTTCAGTTTTTTGAATTCTCTTAATTTCATTGCTCCTTGATCACAAGGCTCTCCATTACAATCAATAAAAAAGGCTAGATTGTCAGTTCTGAATTGAATTGCTTCTTTATATTTAATTATTACTTTTCTTCTTTCTGAATTTTTAATATCGTTGTTATATAAACTTACTTCTAATATTTTGCTTTTATTATCAATTATTTCACTTTCTGTTTAATTTGAATCACTTTCACCAGATAAGATTATATTTTTACAATTATATCTCTTTTTTCTAATATAAAATTGTTTGATTGTGATTTGCTCAGTTTTATTTGTGTTTCAATATTATCACTATCATCATACCCGTTTTCTTCATAATTGATTTCTTTAATTTTTCGTTTAGGATACCTTTCAATGTTAACTTCTTGCTCTTTATTTTCTAGTTCTTCTATATTTTCATGCGTTATTTTGCTATTTTCTTTACTATCTTTATATTTTGTTGTACTTATATTTTTCTCCTTAATGAAGTTTTTTCTATTCTTCTTTTTCCTATTTATTATACCTTTATTCGATTTATTTTCATTTATATTCTATTTTACTTTATCTTTTTCTTTAATAGCTGATTTATGTACTTCAGCTTTCGTTATTATTTTATTTACTTGATTTTTATTCTCTTTTAATTTTTGCGTTCTCGTAACTACATTTCCTTCTATAGGCTCAATCAGATTTCTTGATAGTGCATCTGCATTCGAATTTAATTTTCCGGGTTTGTGTATTATTTCATAATTATATTCTCCTAATTTGAATCGCCATTTTTTAACTCTAGCATTCAAATCGGCTGATTTAAACCTTAGTAAAGCTTTGTGATCTGTAATAATATAAAATTTTTTGCCAAATAAATATGGTCTAAAAGTTGTTACTC
The DNA here is from genome assembly GCA_018906965.1 of Philotrypesis tridentata. Classification (NCBI taxonomy): domain Eukaryota; kingdom Metazoa; phylum Arthropoda; class Insecta; order Hymenoptera; family Pteromalidae; genus Philotrypesis; species Philotrypesis tridentata. The sequence goes on from JACCIB010000143.1 coordinate 196,414, forward strand.
CATGGATCATTGCCAATGCTTCCTTTTCATATACTTCATAATTGAGTTCAGACCCTCTTAATATTCTTGAAGCATATGCTATTGGTTTGTCTTTACCAATTTCGCCTTGATAACGCACACTTCCAATAGCGTAGCCCGACGCATTGACCATTAAATTGAAAGTTTTGCTAAAATTCGGATATTGTAAAAGTGGTGCTGAGCACAATAGTTCTTTCAAATTTTCAAAACTTTGTTGCGTATTTTCGTCCCATTTAAATTGCTGTTTTAAATCTAACTTCTGTAAAAGTTTAGTTAATGGCTTAGCTATTTTTGTAAAATTTTTTATAAATCGTCTGTAATAACCTGCTAATTAGGCTTCGGAAAATTTGTTTCGGCTTCTCCCTTTTTAGGATCTGGTTGAATTCCATTTTTATTAATCTTGTGACCTAACTATATCACTTCTTGTTTTAATATGTCGCATTTGTCTGGTTGTAATTTTAAATTTACGCTACGCAATCTTTTCATTACTTCGTTGAATAGTTTTTCATGCTCTTCTAAAGTTTTTGCGTAAATATCGTCAATGTACGCATAAACTCCTTTACCTATTAAATCGACTAATATTATTGTCATGAGACGCTGATATTCGCAAGCCGCGTTTCGAAGGCCAAAAGGTAAACGAACAAAATGCCCTAGTTGAGTGGAAAATGCAGTTTTTGCTGCACCTTCGGGATCCATCATTATTTGATGAAATCTTGAGAAACAATCTAAAGTTGTAAAATATTTGGCTCCTTCCAATTGATCGAATATATCAGTTATATTTGGAATAGGAAATGCGTCTGGAACAATTTTTTCATTTAACGGACGAAAATCTAATACAATTCGCCATTTCGGTTTGCTGTCAGGTCCGGGCTTTTTAGGTATTACCCATAATGCAGTATTATATGGGGACTTCGAAGGCCTAATTATACCTCGGTTTAATAGGTCTTTAACCTGTCTTTCTACCTCTTCCTTTAAAGCATGTGGTAATCTATACTGCTTAGTGGGTAAGATCCCACGATTGATTGAATATATTATTTGTCAATCGAATGTATTTGCTGAGTGGTTGCTTTGCGTGTAGTATTCTGTATGACTGTAAATGAGAGCGCTGACAGTGTGATTGTTGTTGCGTACGCCTCGAGTGTATGAACGAGGATGCTGACAATATATGTATTGCAATACACCAGTTTCGCGAGCTGGTTGAGCAACGGTAAGCGTAAGTTTCAATCTAGAAAGAGCAGTCAGCATTTTATACTGTAAGCGATTGTTTGTCTTTTGAAACCTCTCTCTAAGTGGCGAGTTCTGATTGGATCACGGTATCCCTACGAATTAATTAAACAGCTAACGCCCTGGTCGAGGATGAGGCTTTGTAAGCCAAAGACTCGGTCCGCGCGAGGCCTTTCACGACCAAACCAAGTACCAGTGTTCGTCTAACCTCTACGCATACGGTAAAGCAAGCTGTTGCCGTCACTACGACTTGTCGCTGAAGACTAGCTGACTACTTGGAGCTGTTGAAGAAGACTCTACCAGAGATCGTAAGAGGGTGTCAAGGTACTACCTGTAAGCTATCGGAGGGCCTAGAAATCCACTGAACTCTGCAGGCAAGCTGGCATATTTGCTCCGGTCAAAAGTAATGCTCAACTTCAATACATTGCGACGAAAGGACCGCCAACATATCTGGCGTGAGTGGGTAAAGCCGCAGCTTAGATAAGTCCATAAAACTTGCCACGACTAGCTCGTGTAGTGTTAAGAGCGCACACACTCGCCCTAGAGAGAAGGACGCTTCAACCTACAGCGTGTGTACTAAAAGTAAGTTACTATCTCAGTATTTAAGACAATTGAAAATAAAGAAGATCGAACAGCATAATTGTAATCAGTATGAGAGATGTGAGTGAAACCCTTTTGTACCTTCGAACTTGTCTGGCTTCAGAACAATAAATTATAACAATAATCAAAGTATTTTAGATGCATTAGAAGAAAAGATTATTTAATTAACAAAAGTACCTTAGCCCTACTAACCTAACCCTTCAGCCAATAGTTGAAGGTTTAAATCCTAACTAAGTAAAGGACACAACAATAACATCCGCGAGTTCCATTCTGATATAGCCGCATGTCAGCAGTTCGTCAGATCGTGTCCGCACTTTCCAACTCCTGTCCGCACTTTTGTCGAATTGTGTCCGCACATTTTCCAAGTGAGCCCACATAATCCTTAATGTGTCCGCACACGCATCTGGTGGAACAAAATACAACCTAGTCCGCCTATACAGTATTCTAGGAAACAAATCCATCGTGTCCGCATAAAAGGAGCGTGTCCGCACTTTGCAATAGCGTGTCCGCATTTTACATGCATGTCCGCATATTGCAGTAGCGTATCCGCATAAACTGACTTAGACCAAGCAATAGGACTTACCAGCCATCCATAAAGGTAAGATTGAACAAGAGGACTTAGCTAAGGTCCACCACTAAGGAATTTAGTACTTTACTGTATTGTTAATAACTAACTTATAAACAATAGGTCTCGAGACCAAAGACAACCTTCCAAATAAAAATAAGTATTTGTAGAGAACTCAGACGGTCCGGAGTCAAATCCGGCCCTTACAAGTGTATACAGGATAATCATCAATAGTATTAATTTTATGTTTTAAAATATTTGTTCCTTCTAATATATCTCCCTCTAAATATATTCTGTCTGCATGATCATTTCTTAAACTATTTAATTGTTCTAACTCCCTACTATCTAATCCCTTAGTATCTATCAGTTTTTTTATTTTTTCTACTCTTTCTGCCTTAGTTAGATCCTTCTCAATATAAACTTCTTCTTCTTCGTATACTATAGAAAATATGTTTAAATAGTTGCGTGCTAGTTCTATAATATCTTTTGCTTCACTATTACCTACATTTTTAATATTAAACACTAATATGATTTTATCATTTTTAAATTTATCTTCATTTTTTTGAGATTTTACACTACAGTTAATTTCAAGATTTTCTTCATTTTTCTTACTTACCTTTCTAGGTTCATTTATCGTATTAATTAAATTTATTTCTAAACAGTCGTTAGGCTCTTTTACTCCTAATTCATTTAGCAAATTTTTATTAACTACTTCATAATGAAATAACTCAGCTAAATTTACATACTCGTTCATATAATAATCTTCTATTTTATAACCTGAATAAGGACAATATTTTGTATTATTTGACTCTACATCTAAATCTTTAAAAAGCAATTTTAATCTTTCATTTAAACTTGAATTGGAATCTGTTTTTGTATTTGAAACTAATATACCATCTGATTCTACATCTAAATGTGAATTTAAATCTGAGTGTGAATTCAAATCTGAACACAATGTTGATTGATTACTGAATATTATGTGCCGATGCCGAACGACCAAATCTGCAACGTCGCATAACGCAAAAGACATTAGAGAAGTGCACTAAGTATGCGCCTAATTGTCGCCAAGTCGAACAAAGACGAGCGATAGCGGTACTTCTCCTCCAGCCCTCGAAACGCTGACCAAGCGCTTCGCCCTCCCATGCGCCGCCGGACTTCACCCGAAGTTCACGAGTGCAAGAGAGAGCGAAGTAACTAATGAAGCGAAGAGAGGGATGGGGGAGAGGTAAGAACAATTAGTGGGAGAGAAAGTGACGCGCTCTCTCCCATGCATAATTGCACGCCCTCCGGCAGAGCGTCTAGAGCCACCGAACGGACTCGACGTGTTTCTCTAGTATTTCCGAGTTATATCTTCCAGTTTTAGAATCTTTGTCATTTTCAATAATTACTCTCAGAGGCCCGAGTGCCGTATTGTTACTTTTGAAATAAATAGAATTGAATTCGAAGTATTCAGTCGCAAATCGGTTTATTTTCACTGGCTTACAAAATCCGGACGAGATTTCCTATTTGGGACGCAAGCCGCTGACGCACTCCGAGCCGTTCCTCACATACATCATCTTCGCCGTTCTAGCCCAGCTGAGCAGCTACACTCGATCAAGGTAAGATTTCATAATAAATATAATCATTTATATTGGTGCCTGAAAGCCATTCACCGCGTGATATCACCACAAATTATCGGTGCGTTTCTTGTGATTTTTCCGATTGCGCTCGTCCGAAGCGCAGTTAAACACCTCGCGTGTTTTCCGATCGCGCGCTCTCTCGTTCTTCGTGTTCGATTTAGCTTTCGTGCGCGAATACTTAACAGGAAAACAACTAGTGGAGGCCCCGGAGGGATAGCCGCGATCGTCGGGAGTGAAACTGAAAAAAAAGGAAGGAAATAAATCTAAAAATTGTGTGCTAAAAGAATTACGCGGGTAGCGTCAAGAAGCGTCGAGAGAGACAAATTCGAACGCCTGGAGCGCGCGCGAGGCCATCTTTGTGAGCGGCGTGTGTAGTACGCACGGCACCAAAGCCACGCTCAGTGTCAGTGCCCGCCATTAAAATCGCGCGCATCATTTCAAGTTTCCATTCTTCGCATTTGACCATACGCAAAACAATTTGAATGTGAATTTGGCTATAGTGCAAACAAGTTTTCATGAATGTTCATAGCAAGCACTTAACTATAATTTTTTGTTGTTGTAACGCACACATCTACGTTAATAAATATTCGCATAAAAAAAATTATTTTTGAGAAAGACTGAAATTATTTGACAAGCAAGCCAATTTTTGTTGTCGAACATTTGATAACACAGTTGACGTTGAACGAGAAGTTAAACAAGTTAATTAAAAGTTTAATTTGAATTGAATAAGAGTATTAAATATTTTTCATTTGTGGCGTTTTGAAGACTCACGCCACGACTTAGGCACAGAATTTAGCAATAGTCTAGCTCAGCCCCTTAGTGGAATAAAATTAATTGAATTTTTGAGAATCTTCCCATTAAAAGTTTCAGAATTATTCAGTGCAAATCAAGGAAATTCACAAAGCGTTTTGATAATTCACGCTGCAAAGAACTCAAAAATTTAAACATTAAATTTATCTAGAAGCATTAAATAAAATCAGAGTATTAAATTCAGAATCAAAGAGCCCAAGAAAAATTTTAGTAGTAATTTGTGCAAACATAGTTTTTTTTTCTCTTTATCAAAAATACGTGTACTCTAATGAATGCTAAAAATAATCTGTTGATGCATATGAAGTGAAAATTCTTGACAGCGAAAGCAGAAAATTGGTTTAATTTCTATTGCAAGTACTGGATAACATTTAATTTTTACAATAAACACTAGCTGAGAATAACTCGTGTTTGAGTGGGCACGAAAGGCGAGTTACAAGTCAATATTGCAAACTAATAGTATAAGAGGGGCCCTTTTCCCTCAATTGAATTGTCGCAGATAGCTTCAAGGACATGCAGGAATAGGAATAGAAACAACTTGTCATTTTTATTTGATTCAAAAGCTACATTACCATTTCAACACTTTAAGTAATATTATGAAGCCATGCAACTCTAGTCGTGTGACATAAGCACCAGGACTACGAGTTTTATATTAGATATTCCATCTTCACATTTATTGTGCATGACGAGCTGCCTCCTGAACGAGGATTTAAGTGCAGTCTCGTTGCAGCAGGCTGTGTGACATGGGAACCAGCGCCTGGTCTGCATCAGTCGCACACACATGTAAACCTTAGCAACAATTACACGCCTTTTGATTTTATCTCTCCATTTACACAAACGTTGAATTGAACACCTTAAGTCTGTCAATTTCGGCGGTTCACACAAATTTTTGCTTCTATGACTTCCTGTTTATATTGCATCTCGCTCGCTAGAAATGAATTCACAATTTTACACTTCACATAACACTTTCACATAATAAAAGTCGCAGAGTCACAACTTAAACTCAGTGATCAACAGCATACACACATGCATTGTTGAACTAACACTCACTATTCACTCAAATTTTAAAATAGAATTTTTGTCAAACACAGTCAAATAAAACAAAACTCTCTGAAAATTTTTCACGTAAAAAAACTAATAACAACTCACTTTTATGAATAAACATTGCAAATGCAACCGAATAATCTCTTCGTCAATAATCAATCACTTTGTCGGAAAAAGGAAACGATCACTGATTATACACAAACTCATCTAAAATCAATAAGCCATAACCGCATCGATACACATTGTCAATGCAACGAAACCTCTTGATTGGTTTAACCACTCGTCTCTTTCAAAACACATATTAAACGACAGCTCCAAGTTGAAGACACAGAATTACACCTGTACATGCATGTATTCATAATGCACAGCAAGTGACGTTGCACAGAGCACGCCTTTGCAATTAGCATAAAAAACCGGTAAAGTCCATCCATTTTAAACAACAAAACACAAAAACCATTGCTTGTTTGAATCAATTCTTCACAGTAATATCTAGTGAAAAATGACAAATCTGCTTAACATTTAAAGTAATAAACACGTTTCACCAAATATTGCAAATTTATATCATAACTTATTCATGGAAATTGTGCACGTTTCAGTCCAAAATATCACCAACATTTTTATGTTTAAAACCATCACTTGCAATCAAAATTCACGTCAATTCCAAAAATCGTGTTCGAAAGATTTTCAAATTCTCGCACTTTCTAAACAGATTCCTTTCAAGCATTATTTATCAAGCATCAAATATACTAAGCACTTGTTTTGTATTAAAATACACAATCAAATCGAAATCATAAAATTTTTTCAATTAAATGATCCGCACTGACTTACAAATCAAATCAATCATTAGCAGTTAACCATCAATTCTAACTAACAATTAGTAATGATTAATTAACAACAAATAATTATTATAATAAAATTTTTCTTTTCTATTAAACTGATACCATTGCTCAACGTAGAAATTTTCTCGAAAGTTTTCTTCACAATCTTTGAAACATTATTGGTTAAAACAAACACAATTGGATTTCCACACACTCCGCAACATCACACACATTCAAATAAGTGTATATATTAAATATTGAAATAATATAGCAAATACAATTTTCATCTCCATTAAATTTTCAACAATTTATTAGTTTACCTCTTCGGTTCCAAATAAACTCAATAAAATTTTATTTCATTTTTCAGCATTTTACTCATCATAATAGCACAATTTAACAACATTACGTTGTGACAATCAGTCGGAAAATATAACTTTTCTCTCTATCAAATCAGCCCAAAACTTAGTTTTTTTCAGGCAAATTAGCAAACTTGTGTTGTCACCTACACAAGCTCGTAACCGGTCATCATAGCAACTATAACCTTCAAAAATTACTTCTAAACATTAACATAAAAATAAATTTCAATTTGAAAGCCTAGTTTAGGCACAAACACCCTTATTTGACGCGCAACGATCCCTCAATGATTTAATACATTAACACTAACAAATAAGAACTGCGAATCACCCCTTTTATTTTATCTAAATATAGTTAGATTTTTGTTTTTAATAATACACTCCCCTTTTGTCGCATTGATACACAATAAAACTTTTTTTTCCTCTTCAATAACTCACGATCATTTTCTTTTACCACGTAGTAAGTCAATAGTAAAATTAAAATCACACCCGCCTTGGTCAGCGGTTCACAATTCTCTCGCTTTAATAAAATCACTTTTCATTTCGCAATCCCATTTCTTCTCGTATATTGTTTCAACGTTTTCTCGATTTTATTTCCATCGTTCATCTCGATATCTTTGAATTTTGTTTTATATTCAGTAAGACTTCTATTATTTCAACATCATCAAGAAAAATTCAAACAAACTGTTTAAAGCATAATCGTAGACTAGTAAATTTGCATATAGTTAAACTAGATAATTGAACATTTAACATACTACAAATAAAGAAACAAACAACAAAGAAGATTATCAACATGACAAGATCATCAATAAATCAAACTACAGAAGCTTCAGCACAGCTAATAACTTCAATGGCTGAAAGTTTCACATTAATGAATTGCATCAATGGTATACCAACATTTGATGGAAAATACCAAGCACTAAGAACCTACACGAAATGCTCATGAACTAGTACCGACTACTTTACGTCCACAATTCATGAGAAATGTTCTTCAAAAATTAACTGGTGCTGCAAGAAAAAGCATAAACAACAAAAAAGTTGACAGCATAGATGACCTCATCAAACATCTAAAACAACGTTTTGGCCCAGGAAGAGATTACAAATATTTCAGCCACAAACTGAAGGATCTACGAATGAGACAAAAAGATAATGTCGGCGATTTTTATGACGAGATCTGTGTATTATTAAGCAGTGCACGCAACGCCCTAAAAGAAGAAAAAGGAGAAGAAAACATAGCTTTATTAATATCACCATTAGAGGACGAAGCAGTAGACATTTTTATACGAGGATTACCACCAGCACTATCTATTGCAGTCGATGCCACGAAACCAAAAACAATCAAAGAAGCCTACGAAGAAGCTGTTCGTCTAGAGGTACGTATGGATGCCAATATAATCCCAGACACAAGGCCTTACGACGGCAGAAAAAATAATTTTTACAACAATTATCAACACAACAATGATTATCAACGAAATGCATATAACAACTACTATGCACCGAGAATCTCTGGATACGTCGGATACATAGAAAATAAACCACCAGAAAATCCAGCAGAAAATAGATAACAAAATTACCAACGTCCACAATATAATAATCAGAATCAACAAGGCTATTATAGAAACAATCAAAATTATAGAGGAAATTATCAAAGAAGATATCAGAATAACCAAAATACAAATTGGAGAAATAATAATGGGCAACAAAAACAATTGTTCAACCCACAAAATGGTCAATTTTGTGACCTGATCAACGAGAAAATTGGAGAACTCAACCAAATAATCAAAACCAAGGTAACAATAATTTAAACTACCATGGGGCTCGTTACGATCCCCAGGTAGCGAGCCAAAATCAGAATCAACAGTACCCGAGGAACCAGCAAGGACACCAACAGAATTATCGCAATAACCAATGGAGACAGAATTACCAAAATCCAAATCAACAGCAGAATCCTCAACAGAACAACGATCAGCAGCGTTATCATTAGCAAATGCAACAGATGAACCAAAACAAGCAACAGACGCAGCAGCAAACGTCGCAGCAGCCAGCTGCAATAACGAAGATACAAGTGGAAAATCCATCCCACGAGTATGTTCAGCCAACTGTAAAAATTCTGAAAAACATGACCGGGAGAATGACGAGCCAACTATAATTAGATTGAGAATACCAGAAGGCACTACAAGACCATGGCTTGAATTCATGATTGACAATGGAGTACCAAGAGCAATACTCTCAGACAGAGGGACAAGTTTTCTATCAAGTATAGTAGAAACAATGTTGCAAATTTTTAAAATAAATAGATTAACAACATCAGGTTACCGACTGCAAACAAATGGTTCATTAGAAAGAAGCCATGCACCACTAGTATAATTCATAAGAATATACTCAGAAAAATACGATGATTGGGATAAATTAGCACCATTTGCCACCTTCACGTATAATACAAGTGTTCATGCCGCAACAAACTTCACACGGTTTTAATTAGTATACGGAAAAACTGCACGTTTTCCAATTAAAATACCATCTGATGAAAAACTTCGCACATACAATGTTTACATCAGAGACCTAATACTTCGTCTAGACGAAATGAAAGTATTAGCAGGCGAAAGACAAATACAAAACAAGATAAAGTCGAAAGAAAGATATGACAAGAAAATAAGAAAGTTCAAAGGCAAAATAGGCGGATATGCACGTCTAATCAATGAGCCAAGAACAAGTAAATTTGATGCCTACCAAAACAAACCACTAAAAATAGTCGAATTTGTTGGTAGAAAAAATGTCATTTTAGAATACCCCAATGGCAAAAGAATTAGGAAACACATTGACAAACTCAAAGATGTTCACACAAAAACTGATGAGTCAGAATCAGAAAACAATTCTGATTAACTTTCATTTGTGTTACAGATGAATCACTGCTCAGTTCAATTCATTGTCGTTATCATCAGCCTACCAGGCTTGATTGCAGAAAAATTACATTCAATGGAATCATTATCGCCAAACCCTGGCATTTATTATGAAAAAACAAATACAGTAAAAATAATTAGAACAGACTGGAAAGTCAACATAGTCATTGACGTTGACCAATTCTTAGATATACATAACCTATCACAATCTCACGTTGAAGTATACAACAAATGCATTACAGTCATAGAAGAACATAAATGCAAAAATGCTCTAGGCACTGATCTGCTAGAAATCAAACAACAAAATCTGGCAGAATTAAGAAAAACAATTAACGACACCATCACCACTTTAGGTCAAGTAAAATATCCTAACTCGAAATACCCCTCGAGTATCAGGATGAAAAGAATGGTACCCCTAGGATTTATAGGATCCATAAGCAAATCACTGTTTGGTCTTGCAACAAGAAGATGACATTCACAATGTCAACCAGAACATTGACCAATTGTTCCAAGATCAAAAACAAGTAATACATTTAGTAGACCAGAATACGCACATAATAGCAACAAAGTTTGAAGAATTATACAAAATAACAAAAAACCACCAAATCTTTTTAGAAAGTTTCGAAAAATCACTTACCAAAGTAATAACAAATGTACTAAAAGAAAGTGAGCAAATGAAATACCTAGTAGAAATAATGCTCTATGTCAAAAGATTAGACATGACCATTGACCACATTACAAAAAGTCATGAAAAATTACTTAACATATTAAGGGAGATAAAAAATGGTAAAATTCACCCAGAAATACTCTCGAACAATATTCTGCAAGAAATAAACACAGATATCAAAAGAGTGAGTAAGGACATGAATTTACCAATACCTTCTGAACACATGAGAACAGAAGAAATAATTAAAATTTCCAAAATTGATGCACTACATCAAAATGGAAAAACAACAATAATCCTACATTTACCATTAGTAGATCACGCAGAATATCAATTATACAAAATGCACCCCATTGCGATACCACAATGGCATCATAACATTAGTTTGGGAATGGCTCACATAAAGCCATCTCACACTCATATTGTCACAACAATAGATCAAACGAAATACATAAAATTCAATGAAAACCGATTAAACAAATGTTTAACCACCCATTATGCACAAATCTGCCCGATCCTTGGTCCGCAACACAATACTCCTGAATCGACAGATTGTAAAATCACGTTATTATTAAACCCAACAATTGACACCATCAAATATTGCGACATTAGAATCAACCCTTTGACCCAAATACAATGGAACTATTTGGAGTAAGACAAATCTTGGCTATACTCCACAATTTCTGAGACACCAATGACCCTCATTTGCAAAGAATACCCCGAATACAAAATCACAATTAAAGAAGCAGGAATATTAAGAATATCACCTAAATGCATAGCTAAAACTACAACCACAGTTCTAGCAGGTGAAAGCACAAAACAAACAAATTTCACGTACATATATTTACCAAATATAAGTCTGAAATTAACAGAAAATTACACACTGTTATAACATAACATTGAAACATATCCAAATACCCACATATTTAAAATTAATAATAATGATCTCTCAATAAATAATAAAAAAGAAAGACCCCTAACTGAAATTTTAAACGAATTAAACCAGATAAGCGACCACAAACGCAAGGACTTCAAAACTAACACCCTAGTTTATGGAGGAATAACTACTCAAATAATAATTTTCATGATTATAACTAACATAATAATAAAAACAAAAATATTCAAAAAATTGACTCTGGGCACAAAAAAGCAAACACACAAAATACACAAACACAACACAAAAAATATCGATATTACAGAACTACAGAATATAACAATAGGAGAAGGCGCGAAAGCCAAATATAACACACGACACACGTCGTTATTTTTCTAAAAACGATTTTCGTTTTTAGAAAAATAACGGCATGACCACGAAGCAGCGGAAATCAATCACCATTTTCTGTGACAATGACATACCCATGTATGCTATACTAAGAGAATTCGAGTGCATAGCAACACCAGTAACAATGCACTATGAACAGCATAAATTTGAAGCAGGAACAAAAAAATCACCATGATATTCAACACGGAAAGGGATACAACCAAAGCATACGAAAGAAGAGCAACATTAATAAAACAGAATAGATTCAAAACAGTCACGAACTCGCAAGCAGCAAAATGACGAAACATACCAATGGACGAAGAAATAGATGACACTCAAATAAAAAAATCATGCCCAGTGAAATCAGAAGTGCATGTTGTAAACAAACAACCTGCTCCGATGGACAACCATAGACTATTCTGTACATTACCCTGGGAATACTCCGATACAGTTAAAGATGAACTATTCTTCAGAGCATTTGCAAAATATGGACCATTAGTATATTATCAGACTATAAAAGACAAAAAAGGAAAACTTGCATATGGATATGTACAATACTTTGAAGAACAAGACGCAGAAAAAGCAAAAATAGATTGCGATGCTAGATACAACGCCGTATACTCAGCACCCAGAACACCATCAAAATCAAATAAAGAAAAGTACACAAAAAAACATGATAAATGCAATAAACATATCGACATAGACATTTACCATTTGCACGAAAAAACCTGCATCAAACAAGCTCTATGGAAGGAAAAGTTGCAAAAATCTAAGATATCAATTGCAATCCAACAAGAGGATGTAGAATCTCCAAACGAGGATCCAATGACAGATGTAGAACATAACAAGAAAAAAGCAACAGCAAACAACACTGAAGACATGTCGACCGAACAAGAAAATGTATTACTAGACGAGACGAATTACTTAAATATGGACTTATTGAACATTTAAACACACCCTATTTGAGACAGTAAATAAACACATATTACCTTTAAATGTGCACACCCCACACACCACTGTCTGTAACTAACAAACAAATTTACACTCACTAATAATAAATTAGGCACACACACACATTTGTGTTGCAGAATAGCTAGAATGGACACCATTAGTCTGAACATTGACATTCCAATTCGTTACCAAGAAAATGATTACCCAAGAGAACCACTTGGGATATCAATAGCTCATGGTTCTTATAAAATTGAAGACATCAATATTCATATCAAGAATGACAAACCATCATTCATGAGATTTCACACCACGCCTATGCGCTACGTACCATGTCAGTATAGACAACCACTATACACCGTGGGAAAGAAAAACAAGCTCACCAAGCAAAAACCCAAATGTTCAATAGTGATTGGCTGGCGAGCCGGAGCGGAACAGCCCAGTGGGAGGTCGGAGAGACCGGGTTGCCGTGGCAACGCTCCGTCCATACTGTATACTATATAGTCATATAGTCATGGCAGGAGCGTTTCTTACGTTGCGGTGCGGGCCCCCCGTCCTGCTACTTGAGTATTAACGTGCCACCTCCAATGTGGTATTCGTTCTTGGTATATGGATGAAGCTCGAGGTATCCGTCGCTGATGCGGTTTGCATTATAATAACATTTCTAAGTATTAGTACATCTAATGTATGTATTGCGGAATATATATTGCCCGTATTTTTGTAGAGACATTAGTTGACGTCTTGCCTCGACCGGTGCCGCATTACCACCTTGGCACCGGGGAATCGTTCTGTAAAATAAAATTCTCGAGTCCTAGGCCGTAAGTTATTATTTAAAAAAATTTTGTAATAGTTCTTCTGTAAACTTTGGTTTAAAATTTAAATTTATATTTATAGCGCCATATGCGATTAATCCTTTTCTGGTCCGTTTCCTAATAATGTAAAAACACGGAAGTTGTTTTGCTAATTAGGTAACTATGTCTATATGAACAATTTTCAATTTCACTCATTTTAATATTATTATTGTAATAAACCTTGTAATTTAAACGTTATACAGCCACTGAAGAGGGGATAAAAATATCCCGAAACGTTTGGCCTTTTAAAATAAAAAACTTGGCTCGAAGAGACGCATCAATTTTTATTCTACACTATTCCATCATCGAGCGATAGATTCATTATTAAACAAACCCAAAGAGGCAGAAAGCAATATTTCAAGTAGTTCAGATGAAGAACCAGACAATGACAACATCATGGCTACCATCCATGCAGCAAGAAAAATTTATTTCTCCGTAAATGATGAAGAAACAAGAGACGAACTACTCGATTACCTACAAATGAAGACAGGCATGGTTTACCACCATCTGTCCTGGGAAGGAGACATAAAAGTCCCAGATAAATACATAATAGAAACCATTTTTCACGACAAAGAAAACATAGACAAAATAATCAAGAAAGTATGCAGAAAATTGAAGTATGCTAAACATCAATGGCAAAAACAAGATGAAAACTGCAGACGAAAAAGTAATGAATATCTGACAACGACCAAGAAGAAGAATCAGACAACAATAGTTGGGGAAATGAAGACATGAAAAATAACTGGAAAAAATTAGACATCACACCCGTCAAGACCGAAAATGAAGATTGGGATAAGGAGTTAGAGGAAAAAGAAGAGAAAAAAGAATTAGACAACAAGGAAATACCAACAGAACCAAAAGAGAAATGGATCGTGGAACATGCAGCTGACATTTCAAAAGAAAATGCTGACAATGAATGATGACAATACGTTACCAACGAATCACATACACACACACATCACAAACATTACACACACACATTTACACAACACTGTTTAAAGAGCTAACCATGCAAACCAATAGCTTAACTAACCCGCTATGCATGAAGCGAAAAGATTTCGATAATAAGTCATTAATAAGTAGCCATAACCCCACTAACAAGACCATATTTCATTTCTCTGTTACAGATGGACCGAGGAGGAGTGAGAATCTTGCATGTGAGGCTACACGCCAACAACCACTGCAACATAAGAATATCGTTCGAGCCGCACACGGCCATCACAGCACTTCTAAATTACTTGAAAACCTTCGGCCCACTAGCCGAAATCGAGGAGATCGAATTAAAAGAATACAATGGACAAATAATAGGCCAATTGTTTGTGCAGTTCGAAAAATTGGTAGCGACAAAACTGACAGTTTTGGATAATGCAGAGACATCGGAAAGAATGGAGAACCTGCTCTACCCAGCAGAAGACGACGCAGAAGAAAACAATAGTAGTGCATTGAATGAAGTATTGAATTCGCAAAACAGCACCAATCAATATGAAAACAATTCACAAAATCAAGACAACGAGCCAGCCAACACCACGAGCAGTGAAGGAGAAGCGGCTGGATACACAATGCCGATCAGCCTGCAAGACAAATATAATGATTTGAAAATAGCGCAATTTGATAACCCAGATGCACGGACCATAAAAATCTTGCACAAAGGACCGCTTGAAAGAGCGGGAGAACTGCTATGCACAATACAACACGATGCATACATTCAACATTATAGATCCAAGTATTCATCGTATGTCGTAACAAAAGCGACATACGAAGAAAACCTACCGGAGATGCACATCCAAAACATAGAAAATTTAGCGCAATGCACTCGAACAATACAAGAGAGCGAACTTACCGAGGAGAGAGTCGATGACAACACCGACTTCAAAAAAGTGGCAATTAGGTACAATCACAAAGACCACGATAAAGTGCACGACTTTTTCACCAGATACGGTAATGTGCTCAAATATGACATAGTCAAACCAAAGGACTGGATAACCAAGCAGCCGTTAAACCACTGGCTACCCTTTGTGCACTATGAAGATACACTGTCCGCCAAAACGGCAAAAGAGTAGTGCCCTGCAGCGTACAGAGCTGCCTATGGGGTCAAAAAAGACGTAACAACCCGGTTGACAAACAAGTCCTATGCATAAAAGTGCCAAGAGGTACACTGTGCCTGGAGGCAACAGAGCACTTCGAAAACTTTGGAGAAGTGGTGAACACCTACTACACGATAAATCCGCTTGAAAAATGCGATGCTAAAACGCACACATACATGGGCTTCATAACATATAGAACCGAAGAAGACGCAGAAAACGCAATAAGAAACTGCAACAAGAATTATCTGTCAGTTTGCCAAGAAAAGCAGCTAAGAAGAGTGCACCTTTACTGTGAGAAATCCATACCGACTTCCCAATATAAAAAGCACGTAGAAGAGTGCACGGAAGAAATACGCAAAAAAATGGAGCTGCACAGCATTAACGCAGAGCAAGAATAATCACAATAATAAACACATTTTTTTTCTCTCTCTTTTTCTTCATTTAAATTTGTGCACTCAATTAATCTTTCTTTTTTGTGCATATAAAACAAAAAAAAATTAAGATAATAATGGATGTATTAATGAAACCCTAACCCAAGCGTCCCCTAATTTTAAGTACTAACAATAAATTAAGATAAGATTTCACTATCAACTAACACAGAGGGCATAAAGAAACAATCAAAAGGCTGAATTACACCCCCCACACAATGGGAATTCTTCAATCAACCCACCCCCAACCACCCTGCATTCGGTACCATCGTTTGCCGGGACGGCAAACCTTCCAAGGAGAGGAGGATGTTATGTGCCGATGCCGAACGACCAAATCGGCAACGTCGCATAACGCAAAAGACATTAGAGAAGTGCATTAAGTATGCGCCTAACTGTCGCCAAGTCGAACAAAGACGAGCAATAGCGGTACTTCTCCTCCAGCCCTCGAAACGCTGACCAAGCGCTTCGCCCTCCCATGCGCCGCCGGACTTCACTCGAAGTTTACGAGTGCAAGAGAGAACGAAGCAGCTAATGAAGCGAAGAGAGGGATGGGGGAGAGGTAAGAACAATTAGTGGGAGAGAAAGTGACACGCTCTCTCCCATGCATAATTGCGCGCCCTCCGGCAGAGCGTCTAGAGCCACCGAACGGACTCGACGTGTTTCTCTAGTATTTCCGAGTTATATCTTCCAGTTTTAGAATCTTTGTCATTTTCAATAATTACTCTCAGAGGCCCGAGTGGCGTATTGTTACTTTTGAAATAAATAGAATTGAATTCGAAGTATTCGGTCGTGAGTCGGTTTATTTTCACTGGTTTACAAAATCCGGACGAGATTTCCTATTTGGGACCCAAGCTGCTGACACACTCCGAGCCGTTCCTCACATACATCATTTTCGCCGTTCTAGCCCAGCTGAGCAGCTACACTCGATCAAGGTAAGATTTCATAATAATTATAATCATTTATATTGGTGCATGAAAGCCATTCACCGCGTGATATCACCACAAATTATCGGTGCGTTTCTTGTGATTTTTCCGATTGCGCTCGTCCGAAGCGCAGTTAAACACCTCGCGTGTTTTCCGATCGCGCGCTCTCTCGTTCTTCGTGTTCGATTTAGCTTTCGTGCGCGAATACTTAACACTGAAGTTCGTTTGTATAATGCTGATTTCTTTACTAATAAATCTACCGTCTTTTATAATTCTCTTTTTCAATGGCACATGCTTTTCTTCTATTTTTAAACTTCTTTTTACGGAATCTAATATTCCTTCTGCAGGAAAAACTATTTTCTACTACATGTATTTTATGACATACTCCAAAAATGTTTATAAACGCAGATCCTATGGAATAAGATATTTTTCCGTGTATACTCTTTAATCCCATATCTTGTCGGTCTAATAAACAATCTTCAGGTACATAAATTCTTTAACTATACATCCTTCTGCTCCGGTATCTATTAAAAATTGTGAAATACTATTATCATATGAATATGCATCAATATATGGTAAGTTATTTAATACTTCTGAATTTTCTACATTAATTAGTACTTCATTTAAATTCTTCTCGGTGGCTAATTGTTTAAATTTTGTTAAGTTACCGTTAATTTTAATATAATTCGTATAAAAATCTAGTATACATTTGTTTTCACATAAAAATTGGCATCCAATTATACCGTCATACCTTATATTAATTTCATCATCTATAACACAAAATATTGTTATTTCTAGATGGAATGCGACTCTATCACTCGAAAGTATAGTATATAGAATAAAATGAATCTATCGCTCTACTCGAGTAAAAATTGATTTTGAATATAGGCTCTGCACTGCATATTCTCACAATGGAGATCTGTATGTAGGTAGACCTCAAAAAAAATAAAAGAGAGAAATATAAATTTCTCTCTGTTGGCGTTTCGTCCCAGCTGTCAGAGTGGACTCTTCTATAAAGCTCTAACAGCTTCCTTAGACGCCCGCCACTTTGAAGAGAAGCGGCATTTATGTGGTCTCGGCCTGCGTTTTTCTCTTGCAAGAGAGAACTCTAGCATAGAGAAAAAGGCAGATCGCCACCTAGCGGACACTTATAAAGAGCCAGTGTCAAAGTTTAGATGGTATGCGACTCTATCACTCGAAAGTATAGTGTACAGAATACAATGAATCTATCGCTCTACTCGAGTAAAAATTGATTTTTGAATCTAGGCTCTGCACTGCATATTCTCACAATGGAGATCTGTATGCAGGCAGGCCTGAAAAAAATAAAAGAGAGAAATATAAATTTCTCTCTGAAGCTGTCAGAGCCTTACTGAGGAGTCCACTCTGACAGCTGGGACGAAACGCCAACATAGAGAAATTTATATTTCTCTCTTTTATTTTTTTGAGGCCTGCCTGCATACAGATCTCCATTCTGAGAATATGCAGTGCAGAGCCTATACTCAAAAATCAATTTTTACTCGAGTAAAGCGATAGATTCATTTTATTCTATATTGTTATTTTATTGAAAATTTCGATTTCTACAAATCCTAATGATTCTATTGTTGTATTCGATGTTCCCTTTAAATAAATATTATGGTTAGTATTTATTTCAACGTTGCTAGGTAGTGCACTTATTTATTTAATTAATTTACTTAATTAATTAAATTAGTTTGCGCTCCTGATTCTATCATAAAATTAAATTCTCAATTAAAAGCTTCATTAAAATGACTAATATAAAGAATTAAACTATTTAATTTAGTATCTCCAAATCGTTTATCAATTTTGTTAATTCCTAGTCGCTCGATGAGCGCTTCTTTATTTCGGCTTCCTTCTTCGCGCTCTGATTGAGAAAACCGCTCTTGTTTCCCGCTTCGGATTTATTTAATTTTATTCTACATTCATTTTCATAGTGTCCTCTGCGGTTGCAATGATTGAAATACCGATCAGTCCTAACTCTACAATTTGCAGCTGTGTGTCCTTCAAAATTACAATTCTGACACGTTAAAGTTTGCTTTGAATCAGTTTGACTTTCTGATCTATTTAATTTAAAGCACGTTTTTGCCTCGTGTCCAGATTTTTCGCAAATTTGACACGTCAATTTTATCATCTGCTGTCTACACTGCTTCGCATTATGTCCTGATCTATTACATAATTGACTTGTATGGATTTTTGTGTATATATTCTACATTGCGTAGCTACGTGATCACTTTGATCGCACAACTGATGTTTTTGCATAGCTTGCGTGCGATTTCGGGCCATATGTCCTTCCCTTTTGCACCTATAAAAAATTAATTTTCCTAAATTATTTTTACAATTTTCCATTGAATGATTCTCTTTGCGACAGACTTCACAATAAAGTACTCGTCTCGTCTCTCTACTTCTCGCATTAACCACATTTCCACGTAGAGACCTTTGAGCCTCTAGTGCTCTTTCCGCTGCTATAGCAATTTTTACTATATTTACTAAGGTATTGGCTGGTGCCATTTTTCTCTCAACTTCAGGTAACAAACCTCTTCTAAAACAATCAATTATACTTGTCGAATGCGCATCAATTATTATTTGTCGCATGCGCACCATCTATTAAACGTTTTGCGTCCAAAATTCTTTTTCCAATGTCCTTCAATCTGTTTGCAAATTGGATTACATTGTCATTTTCCCTTTGGAATTCATTTCCTAATAAATAAAGATTTTTTACAATATTTTTTTTATCTTAGCACTTTCTTTGGCGAAGGTGGCAATGGTATATCTTCGATTTTAATTTGACTTTTGATGGCTTCAAATTTTAACGACTTCGGTAAAGATGGTGGTGGCGGTGCGGGAATGTATATACAGGCTATAAGCTCGCACTTTTTTTGCCTTTCCTAGTTCTCTTTACTGTATTTATTTGCATTAAAAAATAAAATTCACTTTTATAAACCTGATCTAATTCTCTTTGTTACGTCTGAATAGTGACGCTCACAACTAGATATTTATTATTATTAAGTGTGATGGTTTGAAGTAAAAGAATTGTATGCTCGGTTGTTCAGTATAAATAATACATTTATTGCATATTATAAGCTCACAGATAAACCTCCCCTTTGGCTACCGTATTCACAGTCGTGGCCTACCGGGTAGGAGAGCGGAATTTCGAGATTACCTTTTCGCTTATCACTCGGTGTTAGACAAACGTGAGTGTGAATGAACGCGGCGCGAACAGAAAAAGAACGGTACCTTGAATGCGTGGATGTTTGTGTGTATATGTGTATATGCTCGATGAGGCGTTGAGTAGTTTCCTCGATGCTCCAGTAATATTCCCAGAAATAGACGGCTTGGCCTACTGTCGGGCTGTTGCAAGGTGCAGCGTCTTGCTTCGGGGTCGACGGTCTCCCTTGTCTTCCTCGTTCTTCCGGATTGTCGAATGATGTGGAATCAGCGGTGGACGTCTCGTAGGTGGATGCTCCCCGTATGTGGCAATGGCTTGGATGAAGTGAGTGAGTCACGGACAGAGCTTCGCCCTTGCTCTTGGAAACTTGATGATCGAATCAGCTACGGCACTCTTCCTCCAGCGCTATTTAAGCTCTTACCTCCCCCTATTGTCGTATAGAATATGGACGTGCCGGTTTTTCCGATCTGAATGCATGGCTATCCTACAGTGGTGGTTATTTTTGGTATAGCGTGATTCACGTATCACTCGCGATCTTCGTGGACATCGGAAGATTCGCTGGCAATTTGTGATTGGCCCTGCCTTATTTGGGGTGACTGCTTTTGATACTTATAATTGTCCAGAAAACAGTCGTCGGACAGATCGGGTTATATTTGATCTGCTTAGACCGAGACTTTATATAAAATTTTAATTCTATATTTTTCGCGGTTTATTACACTTCCGCCCTTATGAAAAGACGAGAGTACAACTCGCGTCGCTTACACGTAATGCGCTGGCAGTATACTGATATGAGTACATACATATGTATTTAATCTCTTTCGTTCTGTTCATGGTTTTTGTACAAGGTACCATTTTACAAAGGTTAGTTGTTATAATATGCTCTTTAGGTTAGTATTTCACAAAACAATTTTCAACGCCTATAGTTAGTATAACAAATCTCATAAAAATCACAGATATAATTGTAATAATGCCCCTCTCGGGCTAATATTTTACAAATAATTCACTGACAATTTTTAACGTGTTTTTGTTGGTATAATAAATTTTTACAAAAATTTTCCGACAATTTTTAACGTGTTTTTGTTAGAATACTAAATTTTATAAAAACTTTCCGACAATTTTTAACGTGTTTTTGTTAGTATAATAAATATTTTTAAAAGTGTCTTAAAGGGTTACTCAATATTATTGCTCTTCTCTTTTTTTACATGTTTTTCATTCCTGTGAGTAAAAATTATTTCAGCAAAATTTATGGTGAAAAAGTTTTCTGTGAAAAGAGAAAGAAAATTTATATTAGTAAGTGCTTGTTATTATAATGGTTTCGAATTTCATTCTCAGCGTCAGTATTTATTGATCTCGTAGTGTTTTTGTTTTTCTCATGGTTTTCTTATAGTTTTAGACTTTTATGTGTTCCCACTCTGCCAAAAAAATTTCGTCGATTCCACTCGACGAATTCCGTGATGTGATTCAATTTTGTCAGTTCCGATCTGCCTGTCTTTGAAGCGTTTAGGTTTTCCTGTCTACTGTTCTTTTTTGCCACGATGCCGATGACGATAAATTTGATTTTATATTATGGTGTCTGTTATTTTCCTCCTTTGTCTTGTAACGTGGAATTTGCCTCGCCCGCTCGAGGATTCCAGTTAGTGTACAAAAATGTTTTGTTTCACGGCTGCTTCTCACTCTCGGAGTCCAGAGTTCTGAAAACGGAAAAACGGGTACACGCAGGGAATTTTTGGTAGCAATAGGGCTAATAAAAAAATAAATATTAACACAAAAAGAATTAGAATTAACACATAAACAAATATATTGTAATTTTCTTATTACAAACTGGTATACGCAAACATATTAATTCTGAGTTTAAATACTACATGGGCCAGCGGCCAAATAACTACGTCCACGATAGCTGGTTCGGGAGTTGCTAAAACAAGAAAAAGGGCCGCGAAAATCCTCTACGGTGATGCTACGTTTCCAATTCACAAAGGGAATAATAAAAATGGAATCCGCCTCCTGCTGGAAACGTGAAAAGATTCGCGGCTGAAATGGGAAAGATTTCCTCTACCTAACACTTTCCCTCATTTCCCAATTACCACAATAGAATATATACCAATTGATAATTCAAAAACCTCACCAATATTCTTTCCAAAATCCACAGATCTATCCTTCACAGTTCCTCCAGCAAAAATCCAGAACCAGGACCTCCAACAGGATTCACGCAATGGCCGCCAAAATCTACCCGCAACTTCGAGACCGTTGAAAACCGGGAAACTCACAAAACAAGAATCGGCAGAACTGCGACAATGGGGATCCAGGAACAGAGTGAATGAGGACGACGCTCCGCTCGGGGAAGAAGCCGCGATTTTCCCACCTTGCCTCCTTCCTCCCAGGAGCGTCGTCCTGGCTGGCAAATTTTCATTGGTCCTAGAAACTTCCAAAACCCGCAATTGGCCTATTTGCATACCACTACTAACTCATCACTTATCTATGAAATTTCCCAGCACCCTCTTTTTCTAATTCTAATTTTTCCATTGGCTAATAAATCGATTACCGCCCTCTATATCATCCATCAATATGCAAATTCCGCGCCCCCTTTATTGATCTCAATCAATTAATCAATGTCGATAACCGTAAGGTGGCTCCCCCAATATAGTACTAAACAGCCGCGCTAATTCCGAAATTCACAGAAAAACATAAAGAATTATTTGGAAAATAACCTTGATATTCCATCAGAGCCGATAGTGGAAACCAAACGTTATTCCACTATCCCTCTATCCCCCTATAATCCTGTAACTAGAAAACCTCCATATAAATCATATATCGATCGCCCGGGAGCAGGCGCCCTCTCGATCAATCTATAGAGGCCGATAACGGAGAGCGCTTTCCCTCTCCCCGCTACCGCGCGCGCCGCATATTCTCTCTATCGCACCACATGTGCGTCGCCTTCCCTCTCTCTCCTATTCGCACTCTCATTCCCTCACTCTCTCGCCCGGGCTCGCACTCATGCTCACCCTCTCTCTCTCACACATACACACGCGCTCCCCTCCATACACTACGGCGTGCATGTAACCGCGTGCGTGCGGCCGCCGTCTCGCTTCCTGCTGTGCCCCCTCCCGAGCGCCAACGTGCTGCGCAGGTGTGACTCGGGAGCTCACATCCTGCGCTCCGCGAGCGGCCGGTCAGAGGCAACTCCTGCGAGTGCCACCGAGCGCTGGCTCCGCTCCAGCACCTGTCACTCTGCCGAGAGTGAGTCAGCTGGCCGAAATAAATAACCACGACGCAGTAATATTTATTGCTACGTCGCAGTTTATATCTCATTTTATTATTTCTTTCGCTTTTCTTTTTTCTTATTAGAGTGGTCGTTATCGTCGTTCTCGTCACCGCCACCGCCACCTTCTCCTGTTGGATCTACTGATACTTATTCTGACCTTCTGCTTTCGGGGCAGATACGTCCTGAATTGCCTCGTGACGATGTTAGTGCTTCTTCGATTTCTTGGAGCGTGTATGCATATATATTATTTTTAAATAATAAATATTCATGGTTCGGTATTTATTTTTGTTAACTACGCTTTGTTATTGTTATTTTGTTATTATTATTATTATATTCGTTTTGTTAATTGGCTACATCTATATGTGATATTCTAAGCCTGTTAGCATTAACTATTTTTACTTGCTTGTTTTTCATGCGTATTTTAACGTTTCGTTGATCGTTAAATACGTCAAGCACTATATAAGGACCTTCGTACTGGTCTCCTAATTTATACTGTTTTCCGCCTTTTAATAACTATACCTTATCTCCAATTCGAAATTCTTTTGGATTAATTTTTTTATCATAATAGTATTTCGATCGTGATTTTTGATTCGATTAACTTTTCTCTCGCTATTTTTTGTAAGTTGTTTAATCTTGTGCTAAGATTCGTAACGTAATCATTGTATGTTAATGGCATCTCGCCCTTTTCTAATGGCTCGTTTGAAGGTACTTTAGCTAATTTCCGAAATACTAACTCGAATGGTGTGAAGGAATGGCCTTCGTGTGGAACCGTATTGTAGCATAATGTTGCGAGCTCAAGTAATTCATGCCATGATTCATTTTGCATTACTGCTTTTAAGCATTCCGCTAATGCATGATGTGATCGTTCTAGTGAACCGTTTGATTGCGGGTGATAGGCAATTGTTTTTACTTGTTTGATTTTAAACTTTTTTGCTACTCTTTTTAGCAGATTTGACATAAAATTGCTTCCTTGATCCGTTAGGATCGTAAGTGGGGCTCCAAAAATACAAATAAATCTTTTTATAAATGCGTCCGCTACTGATGCAGCCGTGGCATCTTTCAATATTTTGAAAAATTGCATTGTATTGTTAATATATTATTGTATCCATTTTCTGTATGCTATAACGAATAATTTGTTTATCACTCGTTTCTAACTAATGTTATTATCGAGTTTATTCTCAATACTTGCTACGCAAGCAACGGATGGTCGATCCGTCTTGAGAATTGATTTTTATTGTTGTGTTCTGCATTTGTTGATTATTTAGTTTAAAATCTTACCTTGTTATCTTCGTTGATTTATCAGTTGTCAATTAATTGATTCAAGTGGGTCTATATATACAGCTATGGGCCACTGTATATTTCTAATAAATAAGTTAATAAATTTATCTCTGGTCCAAGGATTAATCACTGTACTTGACAAACTTTGTGATGATTCTACACGCTTTATTCCTTCCTCTCTTTGATACAATTATTTGTGCTGGTCCGATTCGATAAATTAACTAATTATATATATATATATCTTTATCTGAATATCTCTAATGTTGTTCTCTGCAGCTAAACTCCTCTTACTCCTGCCAGTGCTCAAGAGCGACTGACTAATTGCCTAGCTCATTGACGCCAACAGTCCTCTTCAGGCGACAATTAATGCTGACAACAGAGATTGCAACCTCTGTCCACGCATCCCTTGCCCTCTATACAATGTACACTCAAAGTATATCGCACTCCGGCTCACGTTGCACATTCCTTAGACCGAGTGTCGGCATTAAGGAAGCACACCGTCAGCTTACGCGCAACACACTTTTCCTGCACATGCTATGGTTCGTATATTCGAGAACAATCGAAATTGCTCCAGAATACTCGAAACATAACATCCTCCCCCCCTTTGTTGTCCTCAACAAACCATTACCTATGCTAACAATAAAAATACATGCTATTATATCCAAAATCCCATTCATAAAAATGGTATGGACGTCAAAACATAAATATTGATTTAGAGAAAAATTTGTTATTTACCCATATTATCTTTCAAAAAAAAACAATAATGAAAATAACCAAAACTATAATAACTCGAATAGTGAAAAAACAATGATTCGATGATCACATCTATCTTTACCTACCTACAATATCTATTAATATATATTATTTGCCATTTGTGTTAGTTTGCTTAATACTATGTTCATCTTCTTCTTCTGTTCGTCAATCTGCCAATCCAACTGAAGGCACGTCAGATTTTATTCAATTTTAGGTCCAATATCATAGGATCAATAAATAAATTTGGGTTCAAAAATTCATTTATGTATATAAAAAAACACAAAAAGATATATTTATTTAAAAAACTATGCGGTCCAATAAAAAACATGCGATAAAACAGGAAAAGAAAAGAAACTATATATGATTAATTGGTCCATTATTTCATCCTATTTGATTCAATTAGAAACTAACAGTTGATTCTAACTCCCAACTGCTTTCTGTCTGATTTCAAAACAGCCTTTGGTTCTTCGGACTGCTCTGGCAAAGCTCTTGCCTCATTCTGCAAGGATTGCTCATCATGTTGGTCCACTTGTAATGCGACAGCATCCGATATTTCCCTTAGAATTTCATCCAGCGTTGGTTCAATCTCCTCTTTTTGGTCCATAATATTCACTTTATCTAACGCCTCACTTATATCCGAATCTAAATCTATCAGATTGGCAATCCTTGGGCCTCTTTTACAAGTCTTCTGATGATTTCCTACATCTATTCATATATCAAAGTTTCATCAAGTTGTCTCTTGATTTGATATATCTCTATATCCGTGGTCCAATCTACAACCCGATTCCCAGCTTGACTGTTTAGATGCTGGTCCAATCTTGCCCTCATTTCCTTGGATGTTTCTTCACCCAATGATACCACATACTGCCTCATTGTTCTGGCAAGCATAGCATGCAAGGCTCGATTATAAGTGATGGTAGCCGTTTCATAGCCTTCAGCTATAACCTCATAATCGAACGTACAACCTCCAAAGATTCCAAATATTCTCTCCAATCTTTTCCTGAATCCAGGATATACAACTTTCACAATGAAAGTTGATATCAATTCAATGGAATGGAGATTCATTGTATGATTTATCTGAAAACAATAAAAATAATATATACCATTAAATTTTGTTATTCAAATTCTCATTATTCAATCCGTATGCATTAACTTCGATCTCACTCTATCATAATCAAGAAGGGTCCAAATTATAGATAAAATATGAGGGTCAAACTTATATTAAATCTTATGTTTATATCTATCTATCTTATGGCCTTAAATCTCAACGATCCCAAACTGACGCAAACTATATAAACATTTCAAATAAGAATTCTGTATGGGGTCCAAACCATACAAAATTCAATGGTCAACAACAAAAACAAATGGGTCAATTAGCATATAGAAATTTTATTATTGGAATCAACAACAATTTTCTTAAAAACAACAGATTCTCTATCATCGTCCGACTCTAACAATTCATCTTCTTCCATTGTACAAATCATCAAATGGTCATCATCATCATTACTTTTACTCCGTAATCCAGAGGGTCCTGGCTCAGAGGATTTCATTCGGTTTTCCTCTGACACTTCCATTTCTGCGAATGTTACCTCCTCTTTCTCATTCTCACTCCTAGATCATTTCCGTAACATAATAACATCTCTAAAATCCCGAGATTTCTCGTTCTTCCCAAGAAATTTCACTTTCTCCATTTCTTTCTTATACTGCAACACCTTCCAACACGTATCCTCATGTAATGCAAATACATGCACATCAATTTCCTGTCCACACAAATCATGAAACTTCTTCATCCCCACAGGAAACTTATTCTTCGGGTCCTTTTTCATTGCAGCAATGGTTGGTCTGTAAACAGGATTACACTTCTGGATTGCACATTCAGCATCAACATCCGCGAAATACTTCTACGAAAACAATCTATAATCCTTCTTCACAGATTTGTCCTTCTTAACAGCATGTACCTCCGATCTTACTTTTGGCTCCCTAACTGATTCTAACACCTTCCATCTTGGCCTAAAATTCTTGTTCTTCTTGGTCAACACATTCCTCTCAAAATTCCTAGCTGCTTCATTCGTGATTTTAGGCAATAAAAATTCATCACTGATATTATCCTTGTCATAAAATTCCAAATCATATGGTCCAATATTATTATAAAACTGATCTTGTTTCTTCCACTGCACAATATTCGCAGTCGCTTCGTTGTCATATCTCACAATAAGCTTATTCACATACTTCATATCCTTGATTCTCATCACACGCTTGAAATAAACTGCCTCAGGTAACGGAATTTACGGTATCATTTCCATCATTTCCCAACATTTCCCAATCTCTGCGATACGACATCTTTACCTTCCTGTAATATACATATACGAAAATAAAATACAAAAAAACAAAAAAACAAAAAAATACAAAGATAAACACGTGGGTCAAATTGATCTATTTATAACAGATGAAAATATCATTTCATAAAAATTCATTTGGGTCTATACAAAAAAAAACTGGTCCAATCACATAACATCAATGCTCAGCATTATGTTTAAAAACATCACCTTTATCAATGCTAACTTCATGTGAATCATTCATTGTACTATTAATTGGGTCGATAACAATTCTATCATCTTCTACACCAACTCTTTCAGTCTCACAAACATTACCAGAATCAACTTTCCCCGACCGATTCCTCCATTTTTTCCTCACCACACTATACTCATGGTCATAACATTTCTTATTGATCTTTAGTCTCAAACATGGAAATCTCACCCCACATTTCATCCCAACAATTAATCCAATTACTAACATAATCACTATCAACTGTAAACTCAACCCTCCATATAACATCCTACTCCTATGTTTCCCTATATGGTCCATTTCAATCATGATATCATGCAATGATTTCACCTTATCTGAAGTAAGCACTGGTCCAATTATCTCTTTCATCTCATAATCATCCATATTATTCAACCTACGTCTACTGACTACTCCATAAACTTCATCAAATTTCAAACCAACATCTGGTTTATACACATATAAATTCTCATCATTCCTTATCGCTTCTCCAAATATTACCACACTGTTTGTTCTTCCTTTACAACCAGAAGCTAGTCTTAAAACTCCTGTATTATTCAAGATTAAATTCACTTCTTGATTATCTAAACATGAAATCCTCACTTTTTCAGAATCACACATTGAATATAACCAAGATTCATCACCACGTAAATATTTCCATTGGGTCCTAAAATAACTCTGATATTTGATATCACAATTATTAAACTTCTTTTTATGTGGATTCAATAATAAATTGACTTCACAATCTCTCGAAGCTGAAGTATCTTGTAACACTTCTAATGCTGGACAAATATGTGCATAATGGATCTTTATACATATCACATCTGGGTCTTCATCAAACTTAAAATATTTCTCCTGATCACCACTCAAAGCTAAATATTCATGAAACGGTCGAATATATAATGATCCCTTAATATCCTCATTAATCACTTGTGGTATATTAACACTATGCATTCTATATAATTGATAAGAAACTCTATCAACGAACGGCAAATATAAAACTATAATGGTCCTGCCACCCTGATTAATTGCATCAACTTTCTAAATTTTCACAATTTCTTCACTCCTGATATGCTCCACCGGAATTGGAACATCTAAATCACCACCAAACTTCTGAATATCACCAACTATCTGACTCAAAACATCTGATTTTATCAATTCCGAATGAACCTTTCCTTCTTTCACCTTCCTTAAAACATCCAAAATCTTTTCATCATTACGAATTAAATGGTCCATATGCAAATCTAATCTTCTCATATATGCAATATTGTACATTAAATACATTAACTGCTCACCTTCTTTATTCAATTTGTCCATCATTCCCTTCAAAGAAGCCTGAAACGCTAGTAAAACAACTTGATGGTTCCTCATTACATTAAACAATTCCTCAAACTGCGTTTCAACGCGTGTGCAGACATAGGTTCCGATTGTTGGTTCCCTGGGCGTGCGCCAGCGACCAACTCTCTCGAGGCGCCCTCCCACGAAAGAGCTCTCTCGTTTCCCTGTATTGCATTAGATAAACGGTGCTCTCGCAAAAATTTATAGCAATTTCTCTGTATGTGGCCCGCTTTTCCGCAAAAATAACATTGAGGTATTGGCTTATTATTACCTGCGTTATTGTGAGGTGGTCCTGGATTTCTATGATATTCTCCTTGAATATAGTTAAGTCATCTGCCTATTCGGACTATTTTGTTCGTTCTGTTGAAAATAATTTTCATTTTCGTATTGATTTTGACTATTATTATTATTAAATTTACCGAATTGTTGTCCTAAAATATTTCGACAATTCATCATGGTATGTCCTGTCTTCCCGCAATAACTGCATGCCTTAACTGGAACTGGTTGGGGTACATGTGGCTCGACTATTCTC
Organism: Philotrypesis tridentata; assembly: GCA_018906965.1. NCBI lineage: Eukaryota > Metazoa > Arthropoda > Insecta > Hymenoptera > Pteromalidae > Philotrypesis > Philotrypesis tridentata. The sequence goes on from JACCIB010000143.1 coordinate 226,424, forward strand.
ACCTTCTGCGTTTCCTTAACCTTGGCCTTAGATTCATCCGCGCTATCTTCGTCGAGACCACATCCAGCGTAGTCTCTTTCTATTTCTATAGTCAGTAGTAGTGTGTTTGCCCATTCGGCTCTTGATTTCCCAGCGTAGACTTCTCTTAAAAAATTTTATGCAATCTCTCTCGATTTCTGCGGTGAATGCTTCCCGCGTCTCGTTTGTATATCTTTCTTCTGGTGGAGCTGCTGCCAACAGTTCTATTTGAATTTCTTTGATTTTATTGAAGAATGTGATTACCGCTTCGTTCCATTTCTGCCGTATTTTCGCTAATTCACCAGTATAATCGTGAAAAGTTTTCGCTGAGCCGCATATTCTTTCGAAAAAATTTATTATATCTGTCATTGTAGCGAATGTCTGACCTCGACTACACGTTAGCGCATCTCTATATAATCGCATTCGTATAAACTTAACTAATTCTGCTTCACGCGCCACTGAAAACATTTCCTTAGCTTCTCGGCATCCGTCAAGAAAAGCGTTTAATAGTATACGAGTATTTTGTCCGTTTTATCTTAGGATTACGTCCAGAATATTACAAATTGACATACCCCTCATACCGTCGTTCGCCATGATTTCTTCTTAGGTGCCATTAAATAGGTGCTATTAAATTTTTATTATCACTCTTCGTATCTCCACTGGGTATATTAGAAATAGATAAATATAATGCGTTACTTTCCTCCGTATTCGTTTGAGTTTTGTAATCGGTTTTATACGGCTGATTGCAAAATTCCGTTATCTGATTTTTGAACCTTCTGAAGATTTCGATTTCTCCGTATCCGGGATTATTTATGAGCGTATTATTGATTTCTTTAATATTTTCAGGTTTCGCGAAATATTCTTCAACCCTCTCTTTTCCGATTATTGGCGTTAGACGAATCTTCAGATCATGTATTTCTTGATTCGTATTTTGTAAAGAATTGTCTAAATTTATATCCTCTAAGCAAGTTATTAATTTTTTCTTTGGAATTGCTCCCCCTTTATTAGTTAAAGGAGTGCTTGTATTTTCAGGATTAATACTCATTGGGGTATTTATTTCAATTGAATGTATTTCTGTATTTATTCCGTTACTTTCAATTATTTTTGCTTGTTTATCTTTCAAAAAGCTCTCCCGTCGGAGCTGAAATTTTCCCGTTGGTCCTAAAGCAACTAAAGATTCTACCACTCTATCGTCCGCCTCTTGCACGCTACTTGAATTACTTCTATTTAAATTTTCCCGATATCTTAAAAATTTCGATTTCTTTTGAATTATTTGCACACGCTTCATCTACTTGTGTTTCTTTTATTCGAAATTGATTTAACAATATTGTATCGTTAGTATCTTTGTTTGTTTGCCGCCAATTAGTAAACGCATCTTTTTCTGACATGGCTTAAAAACCATCACAGATAATTTCGATTTCCGTTTGTTCCGAAGGTCGATGCACCATTTTGAAATAATAAATATTAAATGTGTTACGTCTGAATAGTGACGCTCACAACTATATATTTATTATTATTAAGTGTGATGGTTTGAAGTAAAAGAATTGTATGCTCGGTTGTTCAGTATAAATAATACATTTATTGCATATTATAAGCTCACAAATAAATCTCCCTTTTGGCTACCGTATTCACGGTCGTGGCCTACCGGGTAGGAGAGCGGGATTTCGAGATTACCTTTTCGCTTATCACTCGGTGTTAGACAAACGTGAGTGTGAATGAACGCGGCCCGAACAGAAAAAGAACGGTACCTTGAGTGCGTGGGTGTTTGTGTGTATATGTGTATATAAGCAGATGGTCGTGCATGCAGTTCGATGAGGCGTCGAGTAGTTTCCTCGGTGCTCCAGTAATATTCCCAGAAATAGAAGGCTTGGCCTACTGTCGGGCTGTTACAAGGTGCAGCGTCTTGCTTCGGGGTCGACGGTCTCCCTCGTCTTCCTCGTTCTTTCGGATTGTCGGATGATGTGGAATCAGCGGTGGACGTCTCATAGGTGGATGCTCCCCGTATGTGGCAATCGCTTGGATAGAGTAAGTGAGTCACGGACAGAGCTTCGCCCTTGCTCTTGAAAACTCGATGATCGACTCAGCTACGGCTCTCTTCCTCCAGCGCTATTTAAGCTCTTTATTTTATTTAAGCTATTTAAGAACCTGCACGTGCCGGTTTTTCCGATCTGAATGCATGGCTTTCCTATAGTGGTGGTTATTTTTGGTATAGCGTGATTCACGTATCACTCGCGATCTTCGTGGACATCGGAAGATTCGCTGTCAATTTGTGATTGGCCCTGCCTTATTTGGGGTGGCTGCTTTTGATACTTATAATTATCCAGAAAACAGTCGTCGGACAGATCGGGTTACATTTGATCTGCTTAGACCGAGACTTTATATAAAATTTTAATTATATATTTTTCGCCGTTTTTTTACCTCTTCAAAAAAAAAATTGATTCGCCAAAAAAAAATATAGATATAAACTTCACATGCGCATGCTGACTTCCCGTAATTAAAAGAAAGAGATCAAAATACAAAGTTCTTGTCCCTGTTCGGGCGCCAAAAAGTGGGTATGTGTTTCTTTTACTCTTTAAACTCTTTCTTTATCACGAGAGAAAATAGGGAAGTAAATTTCCAACTATCGACCCGGAAATTCGGATCTGATGATTTGAAATTTATTAGATTGGTACAAATGAACCGTTTTATCGATTCTAAATGTAAAAGGAAAGTGTAGAGTAACAATGAAAAGAAAGAATTATAATATAAAAATTACTCACTTTTCCCCTTTTTTTTGTCTGCTTTCCTGTTCAACTAGATGATTTGTTCGAGGAATTTTTCAAAAAAAAAGAATCCTTTTTCAAATTCAAATTTAAAAATTATTATTTAAGTAAGACACAAATTTTTTCGCAACTTAGGCCTTTTATACAAAAATTTCACAATATCACTAAAAGTTGAGTAAAGAATGCTCAGAGTTGAGAGTGTTATGACGAGAGAGTCAAGTCCGGATGGCGGCTGGCCCTTTTAAGAAAAGCGGTGGTGCTGCCCTTGCAATTTTCCGGGTCCTCCCAAAAGATGAAAATCAGCCAGTGAAAAAAGCCGTTACTTCCGACTTTCCCTCACTTAGCCGAATTTTCTCTTTGGGTCTTCCTTCGTGCCCGCGCTCGCCCCTCCTCTACCTCTCCCTAACGATTGTAGTTCGCACATTCTCCGAGCACAATTTAGAGCCGTCGTTTTGTGTGAAACCTTACAAGATTTATTTTTGCTTAATAAAATTTAAAATTTAATTATTAAAGAAATATAAAATATATAATTCTTATAAAATTAATTAATTCTTGTAAAATTTCACACGAATCGATATATTATACAACGTTGATACATTATAATTATATATATATATATATATATATATATATATGGGTGGTTCTCTGACAAATCGAACGGTCGATTTTTTGACCCTATCGAAAAAAATTTTTAAAATGTTCCTAAGAGACACATGAGTATCCCTGAATTTTTTCAGATTTTTTTCATCAAGTATCTTCGAGTTACAGAGGGTCAAAGTTGATGAAATTACGTTTTTTTGCTTTTTCTGGCTACTTTCATTAATTTGTAGATCCTCAGGGAAGCATTTATCACTATAGAGATATATAACATTTTTTTCTACAAATTTTCTAAACTATTCAAAAAAAATATTTTTGATGTCGTATATATATGTTTTAAGAAAGTTATAAGTCATTTAAGTCTTAAAATCAAGTTTTAGGAAAGTTCGATCATCCGGATCATAACCAAAAAATCCATGAAGATACCTTATTTCAATTCAAAAAAGTCTGCGAAAGACCCAGAATGTCAGAGGCCTTGGTTTCTCTGTAAAAAATCATTATATCCGTTCATATATGAAAAAAATTTAGTTTTATTGCTATATCGAAGCATTTCACTAACCTTATCATTTTTTTAATGACTGAAATTATTATAAAAAAATTTACGTAATTGATAAAATTGGTTAAATTCTTCTATATAGCAATAAAACTAAGTTTTTTTCATATATGAACGGATATAATGATTTTTTACAGAGAAACCAAGGCCTCTGACATTCTGGGTCTTACGCAGGCTTTTTTGAATTGAAATAAGGTATCTTCATGAATTTTTTGGTTATGATCCGGATGATCGAACTTTCCTAAAACTTGATTTTAAGACTTAAATGCCTTATAACTTTCTTAAAACATATATATACGACATCAAAAATATTTTTATTGAATAGTTTAGAAAATTTGCAGAAAAAAATGTTATATATCTCTATAGTGAAAAATGCTTCCCTGAGGATCTACAAATTAATGAAAGTAGCCAGAAAAAGCAAAAAAAACGTGATTTCATCAACTTTGACCCTCTATAACTTGAAGATACTTGATGCAAAAAATCTGAAAAAATTCAGGGATACTCATGTGTCTCTTAGGAACATTTTAAAAATTTTTTTCGATAGGGTCAAAAAATCGAGCGCGCCATTTTTTGACCTTCGCCAAAAATATTTCTAAACATTCTTTACTAGTCTATGAGAGCCCCTGAATTTTTTCAGATTTTTTCCATCACTTTCATCTAAGTTACAGACGCTCAAAGTTGGCATAGTAAGCAATTTTTGCATTTTTTCCTATTTTCGTTAACTTGCAGCTCCTCAGGGAAACATTTTTAACGATAAACACATACAACATTTTTTTTAGCAAATTTGCTCTAGTTTAAGGGAAAAATATTGGCAAAGTCATATATATATATATGTTTGTTTCTACGTATAAACCTTTTAAGCCTTAAAATCAAGTTTTCAGCTTGATCGATCATCAATATCTAAGTCACAAAAATTTGAAAAGATAGTTTAACTCACTATAAAAGAACTTGTGAAAGTCCCAGAATATCAGAGGCCTTGGTTTCTCTATGAGAAATAAATATAACAGCTCATTTATTGAAAAAGACAGGTTTATTCAAAAGGACTTGTTTCGCGCATCAAAAAATTTAGGTAAAACAGTGAAATATTAGTTGTACTAATTTATAAAAATGCTATAGAGTATCCCTATATAATCATTTTTAACATTTATAATAATGAAAATAAACTAAACAAGATTTTATACTTTGAAAAGCGCACCCGGATGTCATATACTCAATATATAATAGGTTCAAGGATATTTGACTTACATGAAAGTCAATACACAATTAATTATAATCAATACATCCATACTCATGATTGATTTTTATATAGTTTTATTTAAAAACAAATTTTGAAAAGCAGTTTTTAATAGTACTTTCCTAGTAGCGCATACGCTAACAAATTTTAAATTTGGAAAAAAATATCCAAAGGTTGTTGTGGACACGCGTAAGCAGGAGTCTATTTTCCGCAGAGACCCGAACTACATCAGACCGTACTATGTTAACGGTAATGGTATTTGCATGGATGGTGATTAATATTAGATTAATATTAAAACCCCGCATATACCTATACGTTGCTTATACATAGCAGCAGTCACGTTTAGCTATGGCCACTGTTTCCTTGTAGTACTTAACGCTCACAGTAGCTATTAATTCAATTTTTTAATTAAAACATATTAGCGCTCACGTAGCGCAAGCGTAATACGGCCCGATATACTTGGTGGTACATAGGTGGTATATTCTGAAAGATATTTCAACAATATGCCGTATTCGCGACCACCTTCTAGCAGTCCATATGTGCGCGGCTCCTCTTATTCGTGTACACGCGGCTACGTTTAATACCCGCGAGGATACGCGCGGCTAACTGAACGTACGTGTAGTAAGCTGCGGCTAGCTGTCAGTATCGGCAGCTTGCCGCACGTAGCTGAAGGTACCTACGCCTACGTGCAGTAAGCTGCAGCTAGCTGCAGGCAGTTAGGCGTGAAGTCGCTCCGACTAGCAGTGTCGCCATCATACAAAATTCCCCTAGTCCCTAGTGTATCAGTATATGTATAGTACTACACTTGGCTACAGGTATCTATCGGTATACTATATCCCCGGCAAGTACATAGCGATCAGCGATGCATTACTAAACCTATAAACGGATTTTTCCTGTTTTTGTGTGTGCATTAGAAAGAGAGAGCATTCAGCATGCTCTCCTCAAGTATCTCCACAGCACCACCAGCAGTATATACTTCCTATGTCTATGTTGACACAGTGTAAATAAATTAATAAACTAAGTGTTCAAGAAATAGAGAAAGCTACGAAATCCACCTTAGCCAATGCCATTTTGGAAAAGTCTACGAAAGGCAAATTATCAATTATTTATGACAAGGAAGAACTCAAAGCTCTTATGGCAAGAACTGATCTGAAGAAAAACCGCAGTCATCCTAATGCTAGTAAAGATCAAAACAAACAGCTTACAGTAAGAGCAGCTATTGGAACTCGTCCAGGAGACAGAGTTAGACGTCAACAATTAGCTACTGCTGGTGTTGATGTTTTAGATTTATCTCAAGGAAACTCCAAATATCAAATCGATACGATTACATTTATTAAACCATCTTATCCAGAACTTCAAGTAATTGCTGGAAATGTTGTAACCGTAGCTCAAGCTAAAAACTGCTGATGGTTTGAGAGTAGGAATGGGCTCAGGATCTATTTGCACCACTCAAGAAGTAATTACAGTTGATAGGCCACAAGCAGCAGCTGTCTATTAGGCTTCTGAATGTGCAAGAAGATTTGGAGATCCTGTAATTGCTAATGGAGGAATCCAGTCAATCGGTTACATTCAAAAGCTCTTAGTATAGTAGCAAGTACATTGACGATGGGAACCTTACTCGCTGGGTCATTGGAAGCACCAGAAGAATATGTCTTTAGTGATAGAGTAAGACTAAATAAGTACGGTGGTATTACACTTGGTGGAGGTGCACAGTGTATAGATGCGTATCGTAGTGTAATATATTACCATGAAGATAAATCCAGATAGTGTGAAACCTTCAAGATTGCAGTTCTAATAGAAGAATTTTAGCAATCACATTTAAAGTTTACTTTTAAGCATCGAAGTTCAAATGAGGCTAAAGACAGATCTGAGGCGCCATTTGCATTAAGTTATGTCAAATTAATGCAATGTAATGGTACAACTCTACAACATACGTAACATGAATTACTAGTTTATAAGATTCACAATAGAAAATACAAAAAAAGTGAAACAAACTATTTAAAGTTACCGTCTACCAGAGAGGAATTGGTAAGTTCTAACTTTTGCTAAAGATGCAAAACGTATATATTATTAATTTTATTTTAATTTCACAGAATGAGCTGAATGTTGAGAAGAAACCTAGCATTGGTTATCTAAGTTATTAAAGATAAATTTTTTATTGCTACAAATGTTTGTTCCACCAAGTTGATTCAAAATGTAGCTCTACTAGGTTTCTTAAACTAGTCTTCCTCTAAAACTGATCTCAAAGAATCCATCGCAGCATTAATAAAAGTAGATGGTGAAGAAGTTTACTAAGCAATCGTGATCTTGTTAATTCAGTATGCTTCGTTTGTCTCGGTACAACTGATTTCAATTTGATTTTGTATCTGAAGCGACTGTTGGTTCATCATTTGAAAATGTTTTAGAGTAAATTTTAAAGAATTAACTACACGTGTTAAGTATACTTTTTTGAGCAGCAATTAATGTGTTTTCTCTTTTTGTTTAGAGGTTGTCGTTGGAATTTCTTCAATTTACTTGACGTATACAAAAGACATTCTGCCCAACTGCAATGTAGCTATTAGTGCCCAGAACTGCTATAATGTTCCGAGAGGAGCTTTTACTGATGAAGTCAGCCCAGCTATGGTTGCCGATAATGGTATTAATGGATCATCATTGGTCGCTCAGAAAGAAGAAACGTTTTTAGAGAATCAGATGAACTGGTTGCTGGAAAAGTAGCTCATGCTTGGGAAGCTGGCTTAAAGATAAGCTGAATACTTTTTTGGTCTATTTTACCCAGAGAACAAGTTGTAGGTAGTTTACCACAAACAATCAGACATTTAGCTGCTGCAAGTCCTGTAGTTCATAGTTATGCAGCATGTTCGATTGAGAAAATGTGCATGAATGAAATGTAGCACTGTTAGTAATTTATACTTAAATTTAAGTCTCATTACCAATCATTTTTTAATACAAAACACTGTTGATTATTAGTGTCAAAGGTGAAGAGATTGCACCTTTAGCTACTGATTTACTCAAGTGCTTGTTTGCGGTCCTAGATTCTCCAGGATCAGAAGAAAATGAATATGTAATGAAGGCTATTATAAGAAGATTTGCTACTTTACAAGATGCCGTTGTGCCTTTCTTAGCAGATTTATTACCGAAATTAACCCAAAAACTTGAAATTGTAGCCAAAAATCCTAGTCGCCCTAATTTCAATCACTATTTGTTTGAAACTTTAAGCATATCAATTAAGTAAGTAAATATTTATAATACATATAATTTACAATTATATAAAAATAAAAATTAATAGTAATAATCATTTTACAGAATTGTATGCAGATCAAATCCTGAAGCTGTTGCATCGTTTGAACAAGCTCTTTTTTCCGACATTTCAAAGAATTTACAACAAGATATTCAGGGTTCTTTTGCGTTTAATGAAGCTCTTGATTTAAAAATAAATTTTATTATAAAGAATAATTTTTTTTTGCAGAGTTTAAACCATACGTTTTCCAAATTTTGGCTTTACTTCTAGAGTTACGAACGGCACCAGATGTGCCAGTATCATATATGGCATTATTTCCGTGTTTATTGTCTCCAGTTTTGTTTGAAAAGAAAGCTAATTTGCATCCATTAAATCGACTGTTACAAGCATTCGTAAGTCATGGAGCACATCAAATTATAGCACAAGAAAAAGTTAGTGGTTTATTAGGAATATTTCAAAAACTTATAGCCTCTGAAGTTAATGATCATGAAGGCTTTTTACTCATGCAGGCCATCATTGAGTACTTCCCTCCGTAAGTTTACCATATGGTTTGTAAGGACATTCAGTTTGATAACGCAAATAATTTCTATTTTGTTTCTAGAAATACTTTGGAGCTTTACTTGAAACAAGTATTTATACTACTTTTCCAGAGGTTATCGTCTAGCAAAACATCGAAATTTGTTAAAGGACTTATAGTTTTTTTCTCATTTTATGTTGTTCGATATGGAGCGAGCAATTTGGTCACAATAATAGATTCTATTCAACCACAGTAAAAATATTTTAAATACTAATTATTTGTGTATGAAATAAAATATTTTAAAATACTAAAATTATTTATTTTTTTAGAATCTTCGGAATGGTGGTTGATAGGGCTTTGATAGCAGATTTGCAAAAAATATCAGGCGAAATTGAAAGAAAAATTGCAGCTGTAGGAATCTCAAATATTTTAATTGATTGCCCTGCAATGCTTCAAAACCCATATAATGTCTTTTACCCTAGACTATTAGCAACTTTGGTTGAATTTTTCGAATTATCACATGATGAATCACAATTGCGAGAAGATCAGCAGGTCTTGGAGATTGATGATAACACTGGATACCAAGCAGCTTATAGTCAATTAATTTTCGCCAGAAATCCAAGAAAAGATCCTTTGCCTAGTCAGTATTACAAAATATGTAATACTTTGAATAAATTTTACAAACTAGAAAATTTAAATTAATTTATTTAAATAATCTTTTTAGCTGTTGCTGATGTTCGATTACATCTAGCACAAGGTCTTGGAAGGATGGAGCCAGGGCAACTACCAGGATTATTTGGACAAATTCCAGAACCAAATGCAAATCACCTCAGAAGTTACCTTACAGCTGGCGTTACTGTTTCATAATACGAACTTCAAGTTCGGGGCAGACTGAAAATACATTTAATCGCCCGTAACTTTAATAGCATCGAATTAAATAAAACTTAATTGTCATTTAAACATTGAACTTCAATGTTTAATTACTTGCAAGTATATGACAATGTTAATTTTAAATATTTTTGTACTTGAAACTAATAAACGTACTGTACAATAAGTAAGCACTTATTTTATTCATTAACATATGCAATAATAGTTCTTTGAATTTATACAAATTAAGTAGACATTCGCTTAAACTTAATGCAGTTTGTAAATTATCAACAGTATAAAATATGTTGTGCATATAGATTCATTTTTTAAATCATGCTCAACATTTGTTTTACAATTGTCATGATTTGCAAATATTTAAATGAACAACGAATTCATTTCGATGCCAAATAGTTCAAATATGGACTAATAATAAGTTAAGTCTTTAAACAAGTCTATAAAAACATTTAGCTTAACAAAATTTTGTATATGTGATTTTTTAAATTGATCATTAATTAACGTTTTAGTGAAGAACACATGTCATTGTACAGTAATAACTGTTTTAAGAAGGTTATATATTTGACTCTTTAGAATAAGTAGTATTCTCACTTTGATATCAGCATATACTGTACTAAAAACACAATTCAAATAAAAACATAATTTTAAACAATACAAAATAGATTTAAATGCTAAACACATTTTGATAAACGACATTAAGTAAACGTACGTGCGATTCGTGATGCCTTTTGGAATTACGTTTCTTAATACGCATAATTGTAGATATATTTTCTATATTCATATGTATGTTTCTTTTACCAATCACGAACGTTTCTGTTTCTCCTAAAATTAATAAGATTGACTTTGGTTTCGAGAAGTTGTTTCATTATAAGATAAGAAATATTTAAATATATAGAGTATAAAATGTTCATTTTTTACTTTTTCTATGCATTAGAAAGAATGTTAGCCCAGCAGTTGCAGAGTCTATTAGAATTCAATACGGAGGCTCAGTCACAGCAGATAATGCCAAAGATTTGGCTAAGGAAAAAGATATTGATGGCTTCCTTGTACGACGTGTATCTCTCGAACCTGATTTTGTAAAAATTGTTGATTCTAAACTGTGAATTATTGATTCATCCCAGTAACTTGCATGAATTATTGAGTTGTAATAAGTGCACAATTAAAAACTTGTATTCTTTTATTTAAAGATAAGACATTTATGAGATTACGTGTCTCTCTACTTTTATCTTCATACTTAATTTTCTTAAAAAGAATCTTATAGTACAATGTATAGAATGTTAATAATAAAAATAAAGTTGTTAATAATATTACAATTTATTTTTGAAGAACTGCAAGTGTTTTCAAAACATGAAGCAATAAGCAACAATAAATATAATATGTTAAACATTAAATTATAAATAATGCTACTTTATATAATATTTTCTTTTTATTAATTCATTTTATTGTTTTGACTAGAAATCCTATATCCATAATATACAGAATATGCATATTAGAGATATTAAATTAAAAACTTTTTAAGGATTTTAAGTATTTCGTTAATATATCCAATCTCTAACTTCAAACATTCATTTTATAATTCATGTTTTTGTGATCATATAAATTATTGATTTCTGTTAAAGAACATGATTTGTAAACAAAAATTTTGCACTATGAAGCTTTTTTTCTCGTTAAATACATTGCATTAAATATTGTAAAAACAAATTATATGATAAAATATAATTTTCTCTGAGAAGTAGACAACGTGTTTTACAAACTGTACGACTAGCACTATTTTCGAGGAACCTTTTGTATGCATAGCATAATTTTATGTCCATGATTGCGCTACTTCTTTAAACTTTTTCTACAAAGGATGGTCTACGATGTACTTTGTTAGCTCTTCACGGACTTCCTTGGCCAGACCAATTTCAAATGGAATTGGCTCATCAATTCCACTCTCATGAGATCTCACATGATCTTCAGATTCATGTGCATCAAATTATTAAAAGCACGTGCTTTTAATAATTTGATGCACAACTTTCGTCGATTGCGGCATTTTGGTGTACAGAATCCTCCACTTTTGGCATGTGTAGCCGAAAGCATTTTCCACGACTACTCGTGCTCGAGATAGTCGTTTGTTAAAGCATTTTTTATCCCCAGATAGATTTTTGGATGGATATGGCTTCATTAGCTGTTCCATCAGAGGATAAGCTCCATCAGCCACAAAAAAATATGGCAAAATTATATCGCTGTTTGGAAGTTTATCCTCTGCTGGAATCTTCAGCTTTTGAGTTCGTAGAGATTTATATAATTGTGATGCTTTAAAAATGCAACCATCACTTTGGTGGCCATATCCTCCGACGTCTATTATTCTAAATTTATACTTGGCATCCACTTCTGCTTGTAAAACAATTGAAAAAAATTTTTTATAATTGAAATAAACAGATCCAGAATGAGGAGGTTTCTTCACTGGAACGTGGCGACCATCCATAGCGCCCAGGCAATGTGGAAACTTCCATATATTATAAAATTCGTTAGCAATTCTTAGAAAATCTGTTTCATTCGGAATGGGCATGTGGATTGGCTGCAGTTTCGTCCATATAGCATTCATAGTTTCCTGTACTATGGTACTCACAGTTGAGATTCCCATTCTAAATCAAAATGCTAAGTGGGTGTATGAGGTCCCAGTGGCAAGGAAACTACAAGATAAATTTTTTATTTTATTTTTTTAATTGATCTTGTGTAGTGCGGCATTCTTAGGATTTTTTAAATAATTAGCGCCAGATTTTATTTTATTACTGAATTGCCTTAATAGTAACTTACTGAAAATAACTAACAAAAATAGTTTTCATTATTCAAAATGTTGCTAAATATTAATGTTAAGAAAATTCCTTTTCATCGATTATTAAGTACGTCATAAGCTGTTGATTAAATACGATTCGATTCAATTTTCATTCTTGGATTGACTTCAACAGCAATTTGAACTTTATTTTTATAATGTTCGTACTAAAAGTTATCTTTGAATGCTTATCCAATGAAAAAAATGTTTTTTTTTAACAATTTAGCGATAATAGTACATTACGATACTAGTGGCATAAGTCGTACTTTACGGCACGACGTGTATAACCGCACGAGCGTAGCGAGTGAGGTTAGAGTCGTGCCATGAAGAACGGCTTATGACACGCGTATATCGTACGATTTTTTATAGCACAGATTAGCATAAATCCGCTGCCACGGCTATATCCGTGGCATTAGCTGTCCATTCTGGCACCGTGAGGTTAACACACGAGCGTAGCGAGTGTGATATACACGGTGCCATAATGGACTACTTATGCCACGGATAGCCGTGGCATAAATGCGGATTTATGCCACCCTGTGCTATAAAGGAAGTTAATGTTTCATTCGGGAAGACATGTAAATTCAATTCTTATCAATTTTCATCCCTTTATTCTTTTACATTAAATGAGAAACGAAATAGTTATAGGTCGAGAAAAAGTTACAATAGAGTGATAAAATAAAAAAAATCAATTTTTTAAATTTATTTTGATATAGTCCTTTTGAACTCCCTGACTTCCGGACTATTGGACGTTAGCTTAATCATTTTATTTAATAATTTACCTCAACGTGAGGACCAATCTTTCCTCTGTAAGTATCGTTCTAGTGTGAAGATTGCACCAATTTTTTTCTAATAAATCTTCTACTTTTGATAATAAATATTCAAAAGTACTTAATTCCATCCTCGTGTACATTTTGAACCTTCTTGGATTACTTTTTAATTGTGGAAATAGGTCGTGGTATTCTCCATTGATCCCTCTTCTTATATTCATTTCGCGAGCCCTGAGCATGGCCTTATGATAATTTGAAAGAAAATTATTATTAATAATAATAATAATAATAATGACCGGCTATCACTATATTCTAGAGTCCAAAAAATAACATAGTTTCGAGAGAGAGAGAGAGAGGGAGAGAGAGAGATCTCACATGTATGTTAAGTAGCCGATATTTGTGTTGTTGTTGAATAACGTGCAAAGCCTCCGTAATAACTTAAGTGGAAACCGGAGCCTAATTACAAGCCGATGAGCTTAAGTTTCTATTTAACATCAAGATGCGTATATAAAATATAGAGTTTCTAATAGATTTTTTCGAGCATCGCACAGCTCCGAAAACAAGCGCGGTGGTACCAAGATAAATATATATATATATATCCTCCGATCTCTTCTCCTGCTCCGAAAATTTTCCCTAAGCAGCTGCTTGAAAGTTCTCCTAGTCATCGCCCGTAAGTCTTCTGTTATTATTACGTTATACGTTACGTTATATACAAGTACGAACATTTGAATATTTAGTCAGAATCGAGTCAGATATCATGGACGAAACCATAGAACAAATTCTGATTACGGAGATTGAGGCCAGACCTTTGCTGTGGTGCAAACGAGACAGCCAATACAAGAATTCCTATAAGAAAGAGAAAGTTTGGGATGCGATTTCTCAAAAATTACGCTATGACAGTAAGTAATTTTATTATAAAATCAAACTTAAAAGATTTATATATTTAAGATGGGTTTATAACAATAATTTTTGTTTTTCAGAAAAAGTTGTCAAAGGGAAATGGGAAAACCTAAAAAATCGCTACAAAACTGAACTTAAGCTAGAGAAAGAATTCAAGTCTGGTTCTGGTGCTTCACAGGTCTACAAGTCGAATTGGATCCATTACCAATCGATGCAGTTCATAACAGATTCGTTGACTCCCGCAGAAACAATCGGAAATTTAGAAAATCTATTTAAAGAAGAATTGGATTGGAGCGCCGATGAAGACAGTGAACCATCTGAAAAAAAATTAAAGTTATGGCACAATCAAATAAATACCAAGAAGCTGCAAAAAAGATACCAACTGAAATCAACCAAGATATCAACAAAAATGCATTGCTAAGTGTTTTCTCAGACATGTCTGACGACAACATACTGTTTTTCAAAACACTAGCAGTACAAGTCAAGAAAATAGACTCTTCGCACTTACTACAATGCAGAAATGCGTTGAATGACGTGGTGCAAAAGTTTGCATATGGAACAACAGATACTCCATCCCTAGAAACCCCAAAAACAAAATCACGGCTTATACGATACCAGTGCACAATCAAAAGCAATTCTCAGAAGGACGACAGTGATAATGGTGAGAAACATATTATAGTTGTCTATTTCTCATTTCAAATTTTGTATTAAAATGTTCTACAATTATATTAACATCTTTTTTTTTAATTCAAAATAGATATTATGATCACGGAGGAGCTGTCAACAGTCAAGGAAAAAAAATTCCAACCTTTTGCAGTAAAAAGGGAACCTATTGATTATGAATTTAAAGGATATTATCCATATGGACCGCACCAACACTACCAGCCATTTTATCACCAACCACTCGTTCCACCGATGCAGCAGCTACCCCATTCATCAATGCAGGAACCACCCATGCAGCAGTCACCCATGTCATCGATGCAGCAACCAGTCATGCTGCCAATGCCACCTACGCAGCATCCACCCACCCCATCGATGCAGCAATCACCCATGTCATCAATGCAGCAATCACCCATGTCATCAATGCAGAAACCAGTCGTGCCACCAATGCCACCTATGCAGCATCCATCCATGTCATCAATGCAGCAACCAGTTATGCCACCTATGCAGCATCCTCCCACGCAATCGATGCAGCAATCACCCATGTCATCAATGCAGCAACCAGTCATGTCACCAATGCCACCTATGCAGCATCCACATACGCCATCGATGCAGCAGCCATACAATCAACCCATGCATCAGCAAATGTACCAATCACAGTGGTACTGTCCTACGGTAACGGAAGAAACTTCTAATTCTACAGCATCAAAACCAGCTGGATCTGGACCTCAAAATACTGTAGATATAGCATTAGAAGCTACAGCTCCTAACGTTATAGCATCTGGACTAGCTAAATGTCACACTGGACTTCAAGATGGTACAAGCAAACAGCGGAACACAAACTAGATCCAGTATTTCCCTTACTCCTATGAGTAAATTACAGCCTACTAAATAATATTAAATAGTTTAATAAATTAATTAATTATTTCCTTTTTTTATGATTGGTATATCTTTGCTTTATACCTATTAAAAATACTGTTATGTGTTCTATGTATTTAGTTGAAAAATAAAACAGAAAAATCTAGCAATTCATATATTAATTACTAATAAAAAGCTATTGTGAATCAATTAATAAATAGAAAATATTATATAAAGTAGCATTATTAATAATTTAATCATTTTGTATATATAAATCTATTTTGTAATGTTTGAAATTATGTTTTTATTTGAATTGTGTTTTTAGTACAGTATATGCTGATATCAAAGTGAGAATACTACTTATTCTAAAGAGCGAAATATATAACCTTCTTAAAACAGTTATTACTGTACAATGACATGTGTTCTTCACTAAAACATTAATTAATGATCAATTTAAAAAATCACATATACAAAATTTTGTTAAGCTAAATGTCTTTATAGACTTGTTTAAAGACTTAACTTATTATTAGTCCATATTTGAACTGTTTGGCATCAAATTGAATTCGTTGTTCATTTAAATATTTGCAAATCATGACAATTGTAAAACAAATGTTGATCATGATTTAAAAAATGAATCTATATGCACAACATATTTTATACTGTTGATAATTTACAAACTGCATTAAGTTTAAGCGAATGTCTACTTAATTTGTATAAATTCAAAGAACTATTATTGCATATGTTAATGAATAAAATAAGTGCTTACTTATTGTACAGTACGTTTGTTAGTTTCAAGTATAAAAATATTTAAAATTAACATTGTCATATACTTGCAAGTAATTAAACATTGAAGTTCAATGTTCAAATGACAATTAAGTTTTATTTAATTCGATGCTATTAAAGTTACGGGCGATTAAATGTATTTTCAGTCTGCCCCGAACTTGAAGTTCGTATTATGAAACAGTAACGCCAGCTGTAAGGTAACTTCTGAGGTGATTTGCATTTGGTTCTGGAATTTGTCCAAATAATCCTGGTAGTTGCCCTGGCTCCATCCTTCCAAGACCTTGTGCTAGATGTAATCGAACATCAGCAACAGCTAAAAAGATTATTTAAATAAATTAATTTAAATTTTCTAGTTTGTAAAATTTATTCAAAGTATTACATATTTTGTAATACTGACTAGGCAAAGGATCTTTTCTTGGATTTCTGGCGAAAATTAATTGACTATAAGCTGCTTGGTATCCAGTGTTATCATCAATCTCCAAGACCTGCTGATCTTCTCGCAATTGTGATTCATCATGTGATAATTCGAAAAATTCAACCAAAGTTGCTAATAGTCTAGGGTAAAAGACATTATATGGGTTTTGAAGCATTGCAGGGCAATCAATTAAAATATTTGAGATTCCTACAGCTGCAATTTTTCTTTCAATTTCGCCTGATATTTTTTGCAAATCTGCTATCAAAGCCCTATCAACCACCATTCCGAAGATTCTAAAAAAATAAATAATTTTAGTATTTTAAAATATTTTATTTCATACACAAATAATTAGTATTTAAAATATTTTTACTGTGGTTGAATAGAATCTATTATTGTGACCAAATTGCTCGCTCCATATCGAACAACATAAAATGAGAAAAAAACTATAAGTCCTTTAACAAATTTCGATGTTTTGCTAGACGATAACCTCTGGAAAAGTAGTATAAATACTTGTTTCAAGTAAAGCTCCAAAGTATTTCTAGAAACAAAATAGAAATTATTTGCGTTATCAAACTGAATGTCCTTACAAACCATATGGTAAACTTACGGAGGGAAGTACTCAATGATGGCCTGCATGAGTAAAAAGCCTTCATGATCATTAACTTTAGAGGCTATAAGTTTTTGAAATATTCCTAATAAACCACTAACTTTTTCTTGTGCTATAATTTGATGTGCTCCATGACTTACGAATGCTTGTAACAGTCGATTTAATGGATGCAAATTAGCTTTCTTTTCAAACAAAACTGGAGACAATAAACACGGAAATAATGCCATATATGATACTGGCACATCTGGTGCCGTTCGTAACTCTAGAAGTAAAGCCAAAATTTGGAAAACGTATGGTTTAAACTCTGCAAAAAAAAATTATTCTTTATAATAAAATTTATTTTTAAATCAAGAGCTTCATTAAACGCAAAAGAACCCTGAATATCTTGTTGTAAATTCTTTGAAATGTCGGAAAAAAGAGCTTGTTCAAACGATGCAACAGCTTCAGGATTTGATCTGCATACAATTCTGTAAAATGATTATTACTATTAATTTTTATTTTTATATAATTGTAAATTATATGTATTATAAATATTTACTTACTTAATTGATATGCTTAAAGTTTCAAACAAATAGTGATTGAAATTAGGGCGACTAGGATTTTTGGCTACAATTTCAAGTTTTTGGGTTAATTTCGGTAGTAAATCTGCTAAGAAAGGCACAACGGCATCTTGTAAAGTAGCAAATCTTCTTATAATAGCCTTCATTACATATTCATTTTCTTCTGATCCTGGAGAATCTAGGACCGCAAACAAGCACTTGAGTAAATCAGTAGCTAAAGGTGCAATCTCTTCACCTTTGACACTAATAATCAACAGTGTTTTGTATTAAAAAATGATTGGTAATGAGACTTAAATTTAAGTGTAAATTACTAACAGTGCTACATTTCATTCATGCACATTTTCTCAATCGAACATGCTGCATAACTATGAACTACAGGACTTGCAGCAGCTAAATGTCTGATTGTTTGTGGTAAACTACCTACAACTTGTTCTATGGGTAAAATAGACCAAAAAAGTATTCAGTTTATCTTTAAGCCAGCTTCCCAAGCATGAGCTACTTTTCCAGCAACCAGTTCATCTGATTCTCTAAAAACGTTTTTTCTTTCTGAGCGACCAATGATGATCCATTAATACCATTATCGGTAACCATAGCTGGGCTGAGTTCATCAGTAAAAGCTCCTCTCGGAACATTATAGCAGTTCTGGGCACTAATAGCTACATTGCTGGGCAGAATGTCTTTTGTATACGTCAAGTAAATTGAAGAAACTCCACCGACAACCTCTAAACAAAAAGAGAAAACACATTAATTGCTGCTCAAAAAAGTATACCCTGTTGAAAATAACCAGGTGGTATTACCATTTGGTTATACCATCTGGTAAAACCATCTGGTAATTATAATATTACCAGATAGTTTTTTGTCTCGGATTACCTTATGGTAAAACCATGTGGTAAAACCATGTAAACTGTACATGGTTATTTTGAACAGGGTTTGCACATAGATTTTGCCTGTATACAGAGGATCAGTATTAAGTTGGTTATCAATATTGAGACAAAACTGAAAAAAAAGAATTTTTCAAATTTAAAAAATATTTACTTCATAGCGGTCACCCATTCGAGTAGGAACCTTGCCTAATGCTGCTTAACTTTGATGATAGAAAGTCCATGGTGCGATGTGTTTGGCCAGAACACATCACACTATTAGTAAACTCAAATGTTAATGTCCAAGAGCTTCATTTTACTGAATCAGGTATTTTTGCGTATTGTTTATGCTAAATATTTTAAAATTAGTTTCATAAAATATTTAACGAAAAAATTTATTTTTTTGAGTCTATTCAAGGCAAGGGAATTTTTTTAATTTTTCACTATTAATAGCATTATCGAACTACAAATAAAATATATTAACGGACATAAATTTAAAAGTATTAAAGTAAAACTATAATTTACGAAAAATAAATAATTAATGCTAGTAGTAGTTTTAGCTATTAGCATAGTTTTCTTTAGGTTAATGCTAGTAATTTTTAACATCAATAGCATTATCGAACTAAAGGGAAGTCGGAGCCATGCATATTAAATGGGGCATTACGTAACCTCAAAAATTGTATTCGATCATAAATAGCAAATACATAGTCTTGTTTATTTCACTAAAGCACAGTTACTCGAGGTAGTTATTACAATTATTTATATTTACTCCATCTCATATTTCTGCATATATTCATAATTTTAGCGTGAAATTGGAACGGCTATCCGATGTGAATTTTGAGAATCGGTAACGTGACCATCACTTTTTTATGCAATAAATTCATAATTTAAAATTGTATAGTTATTGAATAAAAAAAGCTTTGTGTTGCGGGGTAGCATGTACGATTACGAACAATTATCAGTTTATTTTTTGATGATATAAAGCACATAAAAAGTAAAACTGCCAGAGTCATAAGCCGTCACGCTAGCTCCTACATCCCCTTAAAGTAAAACTATAATTTATGAAAAATAAATAATTAATGCTAATAGTTTTAAAAAAGTTAAAAAAAATCCCTTGCCTTGAATAGACTCAAAAAAATAAATTTTTTCGTCAAATATTTTATGAAACTAATTTTAAAATATTTAGCATAAACAATACGCAAAAATACCTGATTCAGTAAAATGAAGCTCTTGGACATTAACATTTGAGTTTACTAATAGTGTGATGTGTTCTGGCCAAACACATCGCACCATGGACTTTCTATCATCAAAGTTAAGCAGCATTAGGCAAGGTTCCTACTCGAATGGGTGACCGCTATGAAGTAAATATTTTTTAAATTTGAAAAATTCTTTTTTTTCATTTTTGTCTCAATATTGATAACCAACTTAATACTGATCCACTGTATACAGGCAAAATCTGTGTGCAAACCCTGTTGAAAATAACCATGTACAGTTTACATGGTTTTACCACATGGTTTTACCATAAGGTAATCCGAGACAAAAAACTATCTGGTAATATTATAATTACCAGATGGTTTTACCAGATGGTTTTACCATATGGTATAACCAAATGGTAATACCACCTGGTTATTTTCAACAGGGATACTTAACACGTGTAGTTAATTCTTTAAAATTTACTCTAAAACATTTTCAAATGATGAACCAACAGTCGCTTCAGATACAAAATCAAATTGAAATCAGTTGTACCGAGACAAACGAAGCATACTGAATTAACAAGATCACGATTGCTTAGTAAACTTCTTCACCATCTACTTTTATTAATGCTGCGATGGATTCTTTGAGATCAGTTTTAGAGGAAGACTAGTTTAAGAAACCTAGTAGAGCTACATTTTGAATCAACTTGGTGGAACAAACATTTGTAGCAATCAAAAATTTATATTTTGTCGACAAACTTAGATAACCAATGCTAGGTTTCTTCTCAACATTCAGCTCATTCTGTGAAATTAAAATAAAATTAATAATATATACGTTTTGCATCTTTAGCAAAAGTTAGAACTTACCAATTCCTCTCTGGTAGATGGTAACTTTAAATAGTTTGTTTCACTTTCTTCGGATTTTCTATTGTAAATCTTATAAACTAGTAATTCATGTTACGTATGTTGTAGAGTTGTACCATTACATTGCATTAATTTGATATAACTTAATGCAAATGGCGTCTCAGATCTGTCTTTAGCCTCATTTGAACTTCGATGCTTAAAAGTAAACTTTAAATGTGATTGTTTAAATTCTTCTATGAGAACTGCAATCTTGAAGGTTTCACACTATCTGGATTTATCTTCATGGTAATATATTACACTACGATACGCATCTATACACTGTGCACCTCCACCAAGTGTAATACCACCGTACTTATTTAGTCTTACTCTATCACTAAAGACATATTCTTCTGGTGCTTCCAATGACCCAGCGAGTAAGGTTCCCATCGTCAATGTACTTGCTACTATACTAAGAGCTTTTGAATGTAACCGATTGACTGGATTCCTCCATTAGCAATTACAGGATCTCCAAATCTTCTTGCACATTCAGAAGCCTAATAGACAGCTGCTGCTTGTGGCCTATCAACTGTCATTGCTTCTTGAGTGGTGCAAATAGATCCTGAGCCCATTCCTACTCTCAAACCATCAGCAGTTTTTAGCTTGAGCTACGGTTACAACATTTCCAGCAATTACTTGAAGTTCTGGATAAGATGGTTTAATAAATGTAATCGTATCGATTTGATATTTGGAGTTTCCTTGAGATAAATCTAAAACATCAACACCAGCAGTAGCTAATTGTTGAAGTCTAACTCTGTCTCCTGGACGAGTTCCAATAGCTGCTCTTACTATAAGCTGTTTGTTTTGATCTTTACTAGCATTAGGATGACTGCGGTTTTTCTTCAGATCAGTCCTTGCCATAAGAGCTTTGAGTTCTTCCTTGTCATAAATAGTTGATAATTTGCCTTTCGTAGACTTTTCCAAAATGGCATTGGCAAGGTGGATTTCGTAGCTTTCTCTATTTCTTGAACACTTAGTTTATTAATTTATTTACACTGTGTCAACATAGACATAGGAAGTATATACTGCTGGTGGTGCTGTGGAGATACTTGAGGAGAGCATGCTGAATGCTCTCTCTTTCTAATGCACACACAAAAACAGGAAAAGTCCGTTTATAGGTTAAGTAATGCATCGCTGATCGCTATGTACTTGCCGGGGATATAGTATACCGATAGATACCTGTAGCCAAGTGTAGTACTATACATATACTGATACACTAGGGACTAGGGGAATTTTGTATGATGGCGACACTGCTAGTCGGAGCGACTTCACGCCTAACTGCCTGCAGCTAGCTGCAGCTTACTGCACGTAGGTGTAGGTACCTTCAGCTACGTGCGGCAAGCTGCCGATACTGACAGCTAGCTGCAGCTTACTACACGTACGTTCAGTTAGCCGCGCGTATCCTCGCGGGTATTAAACGTAGCCGCGTGTACACGAATAAGAGGAGCCGCGCACATATGGACTGCTAGAAGGTGGTCGCGAATACGGCATATTGTTGAAATATCTTTCAGAATATACCACCTATGTACCACCAAGTACATCGGGCCGTATTACGCTTGCGCTACGTGAGCGCTAATATGTTTTAATTAAAAAATTGAATTAATAGCTACTGTGAGCGTTAAGTACTACAAGGAAACAGTGGCCATAGCTAAACGTGACTGCTGCTATGTATAAGCAACGTATAGGTATATGCGGGGTTTTAATATTAATCTAATATTAATCACCATCCATGCAAATACCATTACCGTTAACATAGTACGGTTTGATGTAGTTCAAGTCTCTGCGGAAAATTGACACCTGCTTACGCGTGTCCACAACAACCTTTGGATATTTTTTTCCAAATTTAAAATTTGTTAGCGTATGCGCTACCAAGGAAAGTACTATTAAAAAATACTTTTCAAAATTTGTTTTTAAATAAAACTATATAAAAATCAATCATGAGTATGGATGTATTCATTATAATTAATTGTTTATTGACTGTTATGTAAGTCAAATATCCTTGGACCTATTATATATTGAGTATATGACATCCGGGTGCGCTTTTCAAAGTATAAAATCTTGTTTAGTTTATTTTCATTATTATAAATGTTAAAAATGATTATATAGGGATACTCTATAGCATTTTTATAAATTAGTACAACTAATATTTCACTGTTTTACCTAAATTTTTTCATGCGTGAAACAAGTCCTTTTGAATAAACTTGTATTTTTTAATAAATAAGCTGTTATATTTATTTCTCACAGAGAAACCAAGGCCTCTGATATTCTGGGACTTTCACAAGTTCTTTGATAGTAAGTTAAACTATCTTTTCAAATTTTTGTGACTTCGATATTGATGATCGATCAAGCTGAAAACTTGATTGTAAGGCTTAAAAGGTTTATACGTAGAAGCAAACATATATATATGACTTTGCTTATATTTTTGCCTTAAACTAGAGCAAATTTGCTAAAAAAAATGTTGTATGTATTTATCGTTAAAAATGTTTCCCTGAGGAGCTACAAATTAACGAAAATAGGCAAAAAATGCAAAAATTGCTTACTATGCCAACTTTGAGCCTCTGTAACTTAAATCAAAGTGATGGAAAAAATCTGAAGAATATTCTAGAATTTCCAACAATCGTGTCTGTTTATACTTGGCCACCAAAGAAATAACAGAAGAGATTACCACTAACTTTAAACACTTGTAAATACAAGATAAGCAAGTCGCAATTAGACCTCTCACTGCCAAACACCAAAGAGTAATCTTCTCAAATGCACCCCCATCAATTTCACATGGCGTACCTGAGGATATTCTAGAATGCCTTTCTATAAAACGGCATACGCCTATCTCTACACTAAAAGCGTCTCTAACAGAAGAAGGATTTACGCATATACTAAGTTCAAGAAGGCAAACTTACATCGACGCCATCGATGTTGAAAAATTACCTGACCTACTAAAAATAACACATGAAGATATTACATACTACATCTACCCAAGCACGGACCAACTCCAATTTTTCGTATGCAAACTGGACGACCACATCGCAAAAAAATGCACGAATAATTTAGAACAAGGACTAAGAGACAGCAACTCGCAAACTCATAACAAGGCAAATAATGAGGAAAATTACAGGAAAGCGCCATTAGAAACTCTCACAGAAAAATCGGACTTAATAACAACTAACACAAGTACTGCCAACAACAAACAAACGAGCTCGTCTTCTCCATGAAGCGCTCTGCCTGTAAACACGCTAATGCCTATACAAGCTGTAAATCAAGGATATCGTACTATGTCTCCTCCTTCATTCCCCATAAAACGACTACACCCGCCGACCTCTACATCATCAGCAAGCACGGAAATCGATACTAAAGCCAAGAAAACATTGAATAAAAGAAAGCCTACTGAAAAAGCTGAAATAGTAAAGACCATGGAATTGCTACAACCAGTCGCTTCACTCTTAGAGAATAATATATCGACTAATAGCTTAAGTTTAGAAGCAGTCGCCGACTTCCTATGCCGATGTCACGGCAGTCGCAATGAAAGGGAGATAGCTCGTAAATTCAGTGATAACAAAGAGACTCTCATCACACTACTCGCAGATATACATATCAACTATAACATAAATGACAAAGCCCTCAAAGGCCGTATCAAGCGAATAGGAAAACGCTTAAACAAGAAGAAAGACAGCGACGACGAAACAGACGGCACCCTCAGTTCCTATAGTTCGATGGAGGACCTTAATCGAGAGACTGCTACAGACAAACTCATTTAAACTTACAATATCGCAAAATGGCTGATAGTACTGTCAAAAAATATTACGCTCTGAAATTTCTTTTCTGGAATGCGAGAACTTTAAATCAAAAACTACAAGAGTTACCTGCTCTCCTCGCTGACCTGGACATATTTATTTGCGGTGAAACATGGCTAACGGCTGACAAGGACTCTAAGAAAATGCTAAGTTTCCCAGGCTTCCACACATTTCGCAAGGATAGACTTCATTCGAGAGGAGGAGGCATCGTCATACTGGTACGAAAAACATTGCCTACTATAAAATAGAAGGTATAATTTCTCCCGACCCATCCGTAGAAATATGCGGTATTAGAATCACAAACACAAGTACCCCCCTCGATCTTATTGTCTGCTACCGAGCGCCGGGAGTCATTCTCTCACAAACTCAATGGGGCACAATTGTCAATAATGTAAATAATAACAGCCACTGTATTCTGGTAGGCGACTCTAATGCACACAATACAATTTGGAACGCAGACACCGGCGCTAATGGTAAGAGACTTTATAACAGTATTGACAATCGTGACCTATTAATATTCAATGAACAGGCACACATACGTACAGCAACATACGCAGCGACACAAAATCTAATCTCGTCCTTGTGATTTCAACTTTAAGTATATCTGCATAAATTAATGTAACTGTTATAGACGATCTGCACGGCTCAGATTACTTTCCAGTAAAAATTGAAATACAAATCGAAAAAAATGTATACATCTAAAAATCGCACAGAATCAAAATTATTAACACTAATTGGACATCTTTCACCAAGGAGCTCGAGGAAAAATATTGCGAATTCTTGACGGATGAATATAAAGATCTCTCTACTAGCGAGAAGTACAATTACTTCGTAAATACTATAACAAGTGCGCTAAAATATAGCATCCCGGTAACTTCTAAAGGCAAACCAGGCAAAAATATAAAAAATCCAGCTCCTTGGTGAAATGACCAATGCAATGTAATTATAAAAAACCGCAGAGAAGCATATAAACAATGGACAATGACCAAAGATTTAGTTGATCTCATTGAATATAAGAAAGCTAGGGCATTAGCAACTAAGAATCCCAAAACTACAAAAAGAGAATATTTTAAGCATTTTTCTGAAACCATCGATTTCAGAACTGATCAGAAATATGTATTGTTACGTCTGACACACATATATAACTTTCTGTTAATCGCGATGGTTCAGGGTATATGAAATAAAAACTCAGTACACCAAAATATGTGTATGTATATAAATATATGTATTTTACTTGTTTATTGAACGTGATTTTACAATCTGTTTCCCCTTGCTTTGCAATCGTTGAACAATCGCATCACCGGGTGAGGGGTCGGGTAAATACGAGACCAGAGTCTATATGAAAGCCTTAGCATAGAAGAGAGAAAAAGTACCTTGGTATTAGTGTGAATGTGTAGCGGTGTGTGTATATATATATCTATATGTCCACTCTGTGATGCTGCTCGTAGTCTCCCGCTGTGAAGGTTTCGTTCGCTGAGAGAGAGTATACGGCGCCGCCTTGTCTGGGCCTTTGTACAGGTATTCGGCCGGACCATTCGATGTTTCCTTTCTCTCTCTCTCTCTCTCTCTCTCTCTCTCTCTCGTTTCTCTTATTCTTCGAGATTTCCGAGTGACTTCTTTTCTTTTCACTCAAATACGGAAAATTGACGCACTAGTTATCTATGATTTTTGCGCGTATTAAAAATGATACACCTTTAATCAATTACGTATTGTTAGCTTTTACGTACTGTTGAGGAATTATGTATTCGCGGCAAAACCGACACACTGGTCTGTTATCGATCTCTTAACTTAGTAACCGTGCCGCCGTTCATCTTCTCTATTTAAGCAGGTAGGTGATTTTTCGGAAGGGTCCCCTCACTTTTCCGCTACCACGCCTAATTATGTGATCGTCGAAGGTCTTCCCGGCGCTTCTCTACAGACGATGACACTGGCGTGATTTTTTCCTCGATCTTTCACTTTCGATTTCCTCAAGGCGTTGGTCTTTCATATATACGTATTACTCGTTGATATTGCGCATTACATTAAGAGAAATTCGTATTCTCGAGGTCTTATTCGAGTTTTTCGGCTAATACGTAGAAGTCGTGAATTTTCCTTGTTGTTGCGTATTTGTTCATGTGTTAGTGCGTACGTTGGTGATGAAATTTATTTATTTCATTACACTTCCGCCCTTATAAAAAGACGAGAGTACAACTCGAGTCGATTACACGAAGTGTGCTTGTGTGTACAGGTGTATGTGTATAGGGTGTAGCTGTGTGTTTTCTTGGTTTTCTGAGCAAAGGGTAGTATACCATAGCTTCCCCGTTGCTCATTTACAATTCTTGATAAGGTACTTTCTGATATAAACATTTCTTTTGTTAGTAAGTTTACAAATATTTATTATCTATTTATTCGCAAATGGTTTTGTTTAAAATTCCTTAATATTATTCGTTTATTTTCAATAACATAAAATGTTTACAATTATATTGTTTTTAACAAATTGAATAAATTTTCTTTATTTTACAAGAATATATTGTATAAATTAGATTTTTCGTAGTGAACATGTGTATTGTGGATATAGATATATGTATATACTAGGGTGACACAATAATGCACGTGAGTGCTGAATCCCGTTTCCCATTAGCCTAACCGATAGTCTAGAAGCCGACGAGGCCAACCGAGTTTTTATTTTTTCGATTGAACAATTTTTAGTGCTGTCGCGAGCCTTGCAAAGTTGACTAAATTTTTGTGACCTAGTGTAGTAAAGTGACTGAAAAAATTAATGAGGGGATAAACAGAACAATACACAGTATTAGTACGATTTATGGTAGGGTCTGCGGGGCTCTCTAGGTACCTCCGACATCTGACTCGACCGAGGGTTCGAATTTTCCTCCGCAGCTACCTTTTTTTTGCTACAACTTTCCCTCTTTCCTTTCCTTCCAAATTTCGTCACTGCGTAGTACGGGTGCTCAACTTAGTCTTTTCGGAAAGAGAGAAATCAAGCAGAGGAAGAGGGAGAGTCGCAGCGCCGCTAGTTGTGTTCCACTGAGTAAGCAGTACTGTACGAGTATACCTGGAGGTATACATACAGCCAAGATCCACGGCCGTCGAACATGTGTCGCGTCTCTGCGCTTCGGGCAGCAAGGGTCACTAGAAGTATCATGTCAGCTTATCCTCAAAAAAAATTTACTACTTTCACCTATATTTTTAAACTGAAGCCGTTACTTTATTTGATTGTACTCGCCATTCTAAACACTTTTTCTGAAAAATTTTTTCGGAAATCACTTTTACATGAATGTGAGGTTACTGTGTTTGAATTTGAAGGCTCTAACAGCAACGGAACGGACCTTAAAAAGCCTCCAAACATCAAGCGTTTTAGAGCAAATCGGCACCTGTTCACTTTCTTAATTATTATTATTTTTGGACCAAACTTTTTCCAATCTATTGGTATCTATGCTCTAAGAAGATTACTGAAGGCAAATGTGAAATAGCTTTAATAGTTTGTAAGTTATGTTCAAAAACGTAAGAACACCTGCTTACCCTACGCTAGTCCCTATTAAAAACTTTAAGTGCTGGCGACAGCACGAAAAATTGTTCAATCGAAAAAATAAAAACATGGTCGGCCTCGTCGGCTTCTAGACTATCGGTTAGGCTTATGGGAAACGGGATTCGGCACTCACGTGCATTTTTGTGTCACCCTAGTATATACATATTACTTCTTATTCTGCAATAAACAAAGTTTACATATAAAATCATGGTAAATACATATATTTCCTTAATAATAGTATTAGAAAAATGTAATGTTTGTTAGTTATAAGCATCTTTCTCCTCCTTCACATCTCCGGCCTTTCACTTAACCAAAGCAACGGTTCCCTCTCGGCCCGAAAAATCGTCGCCCGTCCCATTGCGACGCATTGTAATATCTCTTAAGTAAGTTTCCAATTTTCTGTCGTTTTCTCGGTACTTGTATTTTTTTCTCAGATAAAAAATTTTCGTTGACATGTTTGGGTTTATTTTGGGTTTTCTCCTGAACTTCGTGCCGTCGGAATCCATAAGTTTGTTTGTAATATTCATAATCTTTTTCCCTTATGAATAATAAAAATTGTTTTTTCTCTTTCTACTTACAGATAACCGAGAGGACGGTATACGAATACAACCCCATATTTCGTAGCCGCATGGTTATGAGTTCGATATGGGAGCCCTGTCATATGCAGTCCCGGCGGCCGCTGGGTCGCTGTAATATATGCGGAGGTCATATACAAGGGATATATATAGATGTACTCTGCCCTGAAGGCCCTTATGTAAGTAAAAATTAAGGTTGTTTTCTATTCTTTGTTGTTCGTTTTTGCATGAAATAACTAATTTATTCATTCCTTCCTTTTACAGTATACCTACCGGAATAAGGCCTCCTACGACCCTATAGGCGTCGAGAATGCGTACGTGGTGTGTCACGCTGATAGGGGTGACTTGCCCTGTTCATTTTGTGGCCGTGCACTTACTGAGGATGCTCCTCTAATGCGATGGGAGGATGAAGAAGTAAGTTTTTCTTTTTTTTGTATTTTTCTATTAATTGTGAGTATATATCATATTTTTCATATTTTATAGAAGAGTCTATCGATATTTCCGAGGCAAGTGTTGGGAAAAAAGTAAAAATTAATTTATACCATTTTTCCTTTTGTTTCAACGTTTCGGTGAACACTGTCACCCTCTTCAGGAAACTGTCAATTTTTATTTCAATAAATAAATGAGCACAATACAATTATAATATGTGACAAATTATGACTTACATATAGAGGAGCACAACAGCCTATAGATCGAATGTGTTTCTTCCCCGGCCAATCTCAGGCGGGGGAAGGAGAAGCGAGAAGCAAGGAGACGGACTATTATTGTTCCGGCTTCCTCGACTACTGTTTCAATAATAAGGAAACAATAGATGTAGCCAACGGTTTTATATCAGTGAGGAGTCTCGCTAATTTTCGAGCGGTCTGTTTACAAGTGACATCAATGCTCGCCGCTCTCATGCATGTTTACAAATTTTTAAAGTCGTCTATAATCCGTTTTGTTTTCAATCGGTGTAATAAGTGTGTGTACACGTTATTGAGTTTCTGTGTATCTTCCATTTTATTGATACCATTATCCTGCATTTTTATGTGTAACATTTCTGAAACAAGTCTTTTATTTAAATTACTTTCTTTATCCTTAATATTTATTTTTTCAAAATTGAAACTATGATTGAATTTACTATTGTGTTCATGTATGACGTTGGTTTTAGATTTTTTATGTTCCTTAATACGTGTACACACAATTGCGACTGACGGTGCAAGGGCTGTACCCGTTTCCGAAAGGTCGGAGCACTGTATAGCGCTGTGTATTTGGACGTTTTCCATCAGCAACCAACATCCGACAGAGCGGACTGTTTCGGTTGCTAGCGTGCGCACACCGTATTAATTTCTATGCGTAAGTCGAGGCTGATCCTCACACATTATTCTATAAGAGAGCTCTCTATAGGTTATTACTAAGTTAATCAATAACTTATGGTCACTTGAATTCACTTTACCATTACTTTTACTGTACGATTCAAATTTCTTACCATTTATTATTGAATAAATTTAGATAAATAATACCTTGACTTGGCTTTTCCCCAATTCCATGGGGTTTTTATGCCGACTCAGGGTATTTCTCTTTTTTCTTTTACCGCGAAATTGCTGTGTTTTTATTGAACTTTACCCAATTGCTCACTCCGTCCCGAATTCTTCCTTTCATTGAATATTAGCTTATAGTGTATTTTTCAAGGCTGTTGTGCTCCTCTATATGTAAGTCATAATTTGTCACATATTATAATTGTATTGTGCTCATTTATTTATTGAAATAAAAATTGACAGTTTCCTGAAGAGGGTGACAGTGTTCACCGAAACGTTGAAACAAAAGGAAAAATGGTATAAATTAATTTTTACTTTTTTCCCAACACTTGCCTCGGAGAGATCAATAGACTCTTTTATAAAATATTAAAAAACATCGAGGGATAAAGTCTTTGAATATTGTGTTATACACATATTCACACATACTTAATCATATTTTTCATTTTTATTTTTTTTTGTCTTTTCAGGCTTGGCGGCTAGTACCGGTTATGGGAATGCCGCTGTCTGATGTCATTGAGAATGACGTTTCCTGTTACTTTAAATGTGTAAGTTTCATAATATACGGTAATTTGTTTTTTTCCTCTTAATTCAGAGTTTGTGTTTTTCTTCCCTTTTTCCCACCTTTTGTTTCCCTCATTTTTAAGGAAGAGTCGGAGCTCTTTTCTTCAAAATTAAACGAGGTATTAAATAACTTCAAAAAAAAAATTTTATCCGGTCCTAAATGTTAAATAAATAGTTCCATTTATTGTACTGGAGTACAATTACGCGAGACTTACTTTATCGTGATATAAACAAAAACTTTTGAAAAATTTTTGGTATTGTGGTCCGCACGTGACTGTTGCTTTGCCTATTGTAGGAATAAGGATAATCAAAAAGAGAAAAGAAATGAAGTAATTACTTGTCATAAAATATTTATTTTGATCTTTTTTTTAATTTTATTTTGAATAATAACAAAAAAATTTTTTTCAAAAATATTTAATCTAATCGATTTAACAAATTCAGTAGTAACCATCATATGGATAATTTTTGGAGAAGCGTAGAAAAGTTCTACTCCCCATTTTTTCTCGTGTTAATTAGGGATGCTATAGTCTTAATTGCTAGTTTTAGTAGTTTTGTTTTTGACCCTTATTTTTCCTTCCTTCGGAAGTTCCTTTCCCAGTTTATCGTATATTTTTTTCTTAATTATCCTTCATAGATTATACTTTCCCTTTACCTTGTTAATAATATGACAATAACATAGATTTCAATGAGACTGAAGTCTCATATAAGATTGTACGTCTGGATATAATGGAGGCGGTTGTGTCCCCCCATTTGCGTTTGTGTCATTTGTGCGTGAAGTGTTTCGGATGCGGTTTTCTCCATTTCAATCATTGGTACTGCTTAAGGCAGCAAGGGTTCGTTTACTTTGTCTAACTTTTCCCCTTCCTCCCTTTCCACGGCCTCTCTATTGTTTCGTTGTTGCGCGCCCAGATGTAGCAATAATTGCGTCACCGAATTCCATATGGCCCCGAGTAGATGTATAGTACCCGTGAATAACGGTGTTGATTAAGAGTTTCACAATTCTACAGATCGGTCTTACGGTGCCGAAAGCCAAGAACTGGACTACATTCGGTCCCATGTACTTTTTACCAGCGCAGTCATAGTTTGTTCGTCCAGCAAATGTAGAATTCCGATACCCTCTTGTCGACCTCCCTTCCCTGTCATTCCCTGGGCTATTTGATTCAATACGGTAGGCTTTTCTACCGGAAAAAGGATCATGTCTCTTAGATGTGTAAGATCCTTTTCTCCATAGATTCCACCTATCGCCAGAGTATCCGGACTCATATATTTCCATGTAGGTTTAACTTGAGGTTTCAAAACCTCCGGTGGAGATGCTTCGACAGGCATTCGTAGCATCTTAAACCACTTCTCGCCGAATTGGAACATCGCAGGAATTCGCGTATCGCAGCTAAGTTCGGTTCCGGCCCGAATCAAAATTCGCGTCTGTGAGAAAAGGAAGAATTCTTCATTTCCGCGACGTACCGATAGTTGACCATAACACTTAGTAGTATTTCTCAAGTGTACTTCGACCCGAATACATTTGAATAAATGTACAACTTCGCCCGCTACTACTCCGATATAACCGTCTTCCTCCAATAATCTATATCGGAATTGTTCGGGGGAAAGCATCGCGATCGATGTCGTGGTTTCAGTATTTTGTAGTACATGTTTCGAATTTGTCCGCTGATATATTTTTCGATGTATAAAAATTTCAAATTTACATATGCAAACATGTCTAAGTTAGCAATACTTATGGACACTTTTTCGATTAATTGTTGCTTCCTAATATCTTCGATTACAAATAATTTCGGGTGCTCGGTACCATAGAATTTATACCCGCATTTATTCACTTCCCCTTTTTACCATAATGCAAAAGTTCTGTCCCCCGATTCTACTGAATACATGATTTTATTGCTTTCCGTATCATTGATTTTATCCATACTTGTGCCCCATCATGATCAATACATTGCAAATCTTTAAATGAACATCTTACCCCTGATTTGAGTATTATTCTATTTGATTCAAGATGTATAGACGTTGTATAAACTTGTAACATTATTGCTATATGACCGGCTACATATGCGCTTTCCCATGATCCATATCCGTCGGAGTATGATTCGCCGGAACAGTATCTATCCTTGTCATTGGTTCCTGCTAATACTACTGCTTTTATTGTCGTTCCGTTTCTTCGAATTTGGTCTATCTTGGTTTTTCCTACCAAGTAGATTTTGGTTGTCTGGAGACTCTTACATTCTTCTGGAGTGAGGTTTACAAAGTATGCTATTTCTCCTTGTAAAACTCGTGATGCGTGGCGATGCATACCACAATGTGTTATAATTCGATTTAATTTAATAGCACATTTGTAGACATGAGTTGATGTATAATCATTTAATTGTAATAATTGTCCGTAATTCTGCTGTACATTCAATTCTGGCTTTTTTACATCGCAATCTCCGACATTAACCCATTAACGCCGAGGTGATCAGAATTTTCACTAACTTTTCAACGTGTTTTTTTCTCATGTTATCGGACCGAAAAAATGCCATACCTCTATTTCAACGTGAAATTAGATGCTCTTTCAGAATCTGGGCTTGAGATTTCGATTGGACGCTCAGGAAAGGAATTATGGCCGATTTAAACGTGAAAAACGTGAAAATTGTGGAGAAAATTTTTTTCTGCATTTATTTTAACAATGATATCGCGAAGTTATCAACTTTAAACTATGATTAGAGGTGATCATGGATCTCAAGCATTGAACAAAAATTTTTTTCAGAAAAATTCATCGACGCGTTTTTCCAAAATGGCGGCGAGAATGAAAAAATCCTATAAAAATCTTAATCTATGGTTTCCTCGAAAACTATGAACTTTAGAAAAAAATTTCTAAGAACAAAAATATCATAAAATCAGTCAAAGAACACTCTCAAATTATTTTAGAATTTTTGGAGACAATTTTTAAATTTTGGAAAATTCAAAAAAATTCAATTTTTCAGAAATACCTGAAACATTTAGATGGTATGTGACTCTATCACTCGAAAGTATAGTATATAGATTAAAAGCATGAATCTATCGCTCTACTCGAGTCAAAAATAATTTTAGAATATCGGCTCTGCATTGCATATTCTCACAATGGAGATCTGTATGCAGGCAGGCCTCAAAAAAATAAAGAAATAAATATAAATTTCTCTGTTGGCGTTTCGTCCCAGCTGTCAGATAATATGCTCTTATAAGCGTCCGCTAGGTGGCGACCTGCCTCTTTCTCTATGCTAGAGTTCTCTCTTGCTGATCTATATACCTGAAAAATGTTTGAAAAAATTTCAGAATGTTTCTTGACTACTCCCTTGCTGATTCTGCGCGAAGACATTGTTTTTTTCTACTCTTAGCATTACCCAGAGACAACGGCGTGGACGTGGTAGAACTTTGTCTCCTTTGGGGTGCTTTTTTCTCGTGAGTCCCCTTGCCTCTCACGTATCGGGGTGCTTTTTCATCGTGAGTCCCCTTGCCTCTCACGTTTCGGGGTGCTTTTTTCTCGTGAGTCCCCTTGCCTCTCACTTCAACATTTTTCTCGTCAATGATTCTTCGCCCAACAATTATTGCACACATAAAGTTCGCATTTTTCACAATAAATCGTCGTTCTTATGGGACATTTCCCATTCGAACAATTTTTCAATTTGTCCCTATTACATCGTGTATGGGGTGTTCGACTTGTTTCAGCTTTCTGAATATAGTGTTTAGCTATCGAAATACTCAGCTCTTTTATCCCAACTTTCTTCTGCCCATCACCAGTAGCATTGAAAATCACGAGAGCATTTGTAATAGATGCCTGTATACATCTTACAAAAACGACCCATGTCCATTTTTTGGAACGAATACATGGGAGTACATTATTGCAGTGTCCATCATGCACGTCAACACCACCCATGAATTTCTTGTACAAATGGAAAGCTTGCGGGAAAGGCATATCAATTTTGGATCGAGCCTCTGAACTATATCTTCTCGAAGGTGATAGTGGACTGACACCTGCAGCAGTTGAAGCTATTGAAACGGGCTTTGGATCCATAATAGTGATGAAATTTATGCCACTATTTTGATCATGCTTCACAATATAAGTACCTCATCGAGCTTTTTTTCGAGTATATTCTTTTCTTTGACTCGATTTTCTCTGATAGTGCAAGTGCATTTCAAACCTACTTTTAGCAAGTGTAAAATCAAATCCAAATTTGTGAAAAAATTATCAAAGTACAATTGGAATGCAGGGATTTTATTGAAATTTATTAGCCAAAAAAAGGGGTCTAATAAATGCAATACTACACGAGTAAATAGAGCACATTTCGCTAATTTGTTTCCGACTAGGGAATTTTTGCCGCAATATAAATCTAAATTCAGTAGATAGCCATCTGAAGTGCATAAACCCCAAAATTTCAAACCAAACCTTATTGGTTTTCCTCGAATAAATTGTTTCAATACAGTTTTTGCATAAGACTGGGCCATCATTTCATCAATAGATATAGAAGTTTTCAATATTCCGAACTGTAGGAGGTTGTTTTGAAGAAGTGTCAACATCGAACGAACCTGCCACCCTCTATCGTTTGGATCTTCGTCTTTAGCTTTTGAATATTTTATTTTAGACTTGATTTCTTCAAACTTATCGCGAGTCATTGCAGAAAAAACAATTTGACTAGATAAAAATGGATCAGTTGACCAATAATCTCTCTGAGACTTTCTTTTATTGAATGAACTGAAAATAACTATACCTATAAAAGTGTCAAGATTTTGTAATGTCAAATGATAATTATTCTCTTTAGACGCTTCAATTATATATTGTTTCATTCCGGCGGAAAAAAAGGTCTCAAACATTTGGAAAGGCTCGCACGCCTGTATATTCTTTTTTGCAGCTTCAGATAACAATACTTTTTCTTCACAAGTATTTGGATATGACTTCTCGCCATCGATCCAAATAAATTCGTGATTTTTTTCAAGTTTATCTAAGTTTTTAGAGTAAGAAGCATAAGATTTTTTGTAAGTGATATTTGGTATTGTCAATTCATGTTCAGAATCTGAATCAGATTTCGAATCACAATCGGAATCAGAATCATCGGAGCCGGAATTGTCTGAATTCGAAATCAATATGTTATCTTCGGGATCACTATCGGAATAATCTGATTCATACTCTGCATGCGATGAAGCAGAAGATTTTGATCGTTTCCGTGACATAACGAATGTATTGAAGAAGTAAATACCAATATTTTGATTATATGCTTTACTTATAATCCATATGTACAAATTGTATAAAACAAACGCCGACAATAAGTCGACAAAGAGTGAAAGCACAGCAGAGCACAGTAAAGCACAGTGGGGCCAGGAGTGGGGGCTTCTAGCGGTCGTTTCAAGGACGGCCGCAAGGAGTGGGAGCATTTAGCGGTTGTTTCAAGGACGGCCGCAAGGAGTGGGAGCGAGGTGCAGCGTTGCCGATTCGGTATTCTCGGTCTCACTTCTTCTCAAAGATAATGACGTCATTTCTTTAAGAGGAGTGAGACAGAGAATACCGAATCGGGAACGCTGGCGCAGTAGGTCCTCCTTGAAACGGTTAGCTTTTCAATGCTAAACGTAATGGGAAAGAACAGTTGAAATGAAAGAACTAGCAGTTCCAATTGCTAAATATTATACTTGAAAAGCTCAAACAAGTAAAACATTCCATACATGATGTAATAGGAACAAAAACGTGAGAGACAAGGGGACTCACGAGAAAAAAGCACCCCAAAGGAGACAAAGTTCTACCACGTCCACGCCGTTGTCTCTGGGTAATCCTAAGAGTAGAAAAAAACAATGCCTTCGCGCAGAATCAGCAAGGGAGTAGTCAAGAAACATTCTGAAATTTTTTCAAACATTTTTCAGATATTTCTGAAAATTGGGTTTTTTTGAATTTTCCAAAATTTAAAAATTGTTTCCAAAAATTCTAAAATAATTTGAGAGTGTTTTTTGACTGATTTTATGACATTTTTGTTCTTAGAAATTTTTTTCTAAAGTTCATAGTTTTCGAGGAAACCATAGATTAAGATTTTTATAGGATTTTTTCATTCTCGCCGCCATTTTGGAAAAACGCGTCGATGAATTTTCCGAAAAAAATTTTTCTTCAATGTTTGAGATCCACAATCACCTCTGATCATAGTTTAAAGCTGATACCTTCGAGGTATGATTGTTAAAATAAATGCAGAAAAAAAATTTCCCCACAATTTTCACGTTTTTCACGTTTAAAATGGCCATAATTCCTTTCCTGAGCGTCCAATCGAAATTTCAAGCCCAGATTCTGAAAGAGCATCTAATTTCACGTAGAAATAGAGGTATGGCATTTTTTCGGTCCGATAACATGAGAAAAAAACACGTTGAAAAGTTAGTGAAAATTCTGATCACCTCGGCGTTAATGGGTTAATCAACGAGATAGTCGTTATGATTGAGAGGTGATCCCCGCAGTCGTATCCGTATAATCCGTACATTGTTTTTACTCCTTCCGTCAGGATTATGAGAACGTACCATAAGGACTTCATCTGCAATGAACCAATTCTATTGTTCCTTGGTAATGTCATTTATGAATATAATTTAAAATTATATATATATATAATATATATATATATTGCGACGAGTATCGTCATGCCGCATGCTAATTTATTGAATAATATGGTTTATTTTATATAAATTTGCATGTAAGCCTTTTCAGATGTTCCCGCGCACCAGAGATGTACAAGAGTTGATGTATTGTTGAACGCGTCGCCTGGTGAGAGAGCGTGCGTGAGAGAGAAGCTTCTAGCGTCACGTTAGGTTAGGCGTTAGATTCGATTTAGCTATCGAGCGCGCAGGCTGTATCCTAAGCGAAAGGGAGCGTCCATTTACAATTAACAACCGATTTATATTATTTATTGTCGTACGAATTGCGTCTACGCGGGTGCGGATAAAGTGCATTGTACGGTTGCGGTTGTGTGGTATTGGATAAGAAGCTGAATCATAGCGAGATCGCATTTCAATCGATCTTCGTGCGAGCGTACTTTGCTGATTTGTAAGTACCAGCTTTTCGCTCTCACTCTCACCAGCGCGTTTAGCATCATTAGCTCTCTCCCGATCGGGGTTTTGTGTGCATAGTAAGCACCAGTGTATATATCTATTGTTTATACGATTACATCCTTTGAGTTCAACATACGCAATAGCCTTCTACAGAACGTCAAGTGTATTTCATTTAATAGTTTTATGTATTAGCCCTGTTCTCCTTTATCTAAAACCCACGGAGAATTCAAGTAGAAGAAATCTACATTTAACGCGGACAATCCCCGTTATATTGACGCCCATCAGTGGTTAGATTTAGCTGGAGCAGGGAATATTTGAATTTTGTAGGAAAAACTAAGTGCGAAATCGCGAGTGTTCGTTGTAAGCGGATGAGCGTGCGGAGATATACATTGCGTGTATAGTGTAGCGAACGAGCGCGAACGTTGCCGAGTGTTTACATCGCGCGGCTAGACTTGTTGTCCGCGAACGTAAACATTGCGCGCTTCCAGCTACCGAAAATTTTAGCATTGGCTGGAATATTATTTCGGGAGATAAGTTTTATTTTCTCGTCGCGTAATTTATATGTTCGATGTCTGCGATTAATCAGTATAGGTAATTACTGGATTAATAGTTGAATAGCGAATCGAA
Organism: Philotrypesis tridentata; assembly: GCA_018906965.1. Lineage (NCBI taxonomy): Eukaryota > Metazoa > Arthropoda > Insecta > Hymenoptera > Pteromalidae > Philotrypesis > Philotrypesis tridentata. The sequence goes on from JACCIB010000143.1 coordinate 265,166, forward strand.
TCTCAGATTGCAATTATACTACTTATTGATATTAAATATTATTTTTATTATTTATATTATTTAATATAATTGCAGTCAAATCGACTGATTAATTTTTCTATTTTATATATTGTGTGTGATAGCGTTATTTTGGCGTTGCTAACAGCTATATAGCATACGCGCTCAGCTGATTGTAAGTGTGCGTGTATCAGTGTATCACCGAGGCAGGGTTAGATACAGGTATACTGTACGGAGCGTATCGCAACGGCGAAGCGTTGATTTACCGACAGTGTAGATAATAATTTCTATTTGAATTTTGTTTTGAAATTGAACTTTATGTTTCGGTGTAAGTTTATTAAATTTAAATTGAGGTTTTTGACGAAATATTTTATTTTATTTTGGTTGTTGGTGATACAATTTAAGTGAAATTTTTTTCAATTTAAATTTTAGTAAAACAGTAAACTCTTAATTCGAGTACAGCTCGGTAATAAAATTTTTTTGGTTGTTGTAAATTTTATTTTGGAATTTTCTTTCGAATCGGAAAATTTTCTTTTGATTTTTTTTTCCTGTTTCTGGTTGTAGTTTGGTTGGTAAATTACATAAGTGTAATTTAAAATTGCACAGAATTTCGAACGAAAGAGGCTGTGACTGAATTAAGAGCGACACGCGGAATAGTTTTTTTTCAATTATTTAAATTTTGGTCATTATTAGTTTATGTCTTTCGTAATTTGTCTCTTGTGTATTTTTTTATTTCGACGGAAAAAATTCGTTTAAGTTAGCGGGATCGCATTCAAATTTTGAAAATGGCAATGCGCGTGAATATTTTCGAAGAAGCGGATCAAGAAATTGAGAGATGGGCAATGTCATTGTCAGAGGATAGACTAAATGATTTATTGCAGACATTTGAATTGGTAATTGACACGAGTAGATACAGTAATGTTGGTAGGTTAATTAGGCGTTTGCGCGGTGATTACACTGCGTATGATTTTGTTGTGACGAATGAGCCTAGCGATATCGCGATGTCGAGAAGAGACGTAACTTTTCAGAAGATTATTTTGGGAGAAGAAAATTTATCAAATGAGACGAATTTAACGACATGGGTACGATTGAGGTTACCGACGACGTTAGAATCAGAAGCATCAGTTTTAGATGATAATGAAGAGCAAGACGAAGAGACGTTAGATGACATTTTACAGATACTCAGGAATAATGATCTAGAGTCGACCAGAGTATCTAGTGAAGAAAAAGTTGAAGTTTCGGGAGTACATCCTATTGTTACAGTAGCGGATGTGGATACGGAAGCTGAAGAAATTGTAGATCTTCAACAGCGAAACGCTTGCACTAATATTGGTGTCGATAAAGATCTAGTTGACTTAGAAGATAAAAAAACAGATCAAGATAATCAGGATGAAGTGAAAGCAAAATTGCGACAAGAATTAGCTGAACAGCGCGAGTTGGCCAAAACCTCAGAGGCCAGATGGAATGCGTATGCTGCTGGAATGGAAAGATCCATGGTTGAGCTGAGCGGCTATTATTGCAAATTAAAAGAAGATTTTGAGAAGTTCCAAGTTCAATTCAGAGATACGTTTGTTGTGCATAGAGAACCTGATGCTCATAGTACGAAGTTGAATCCAAATGCGACAAGATTTGTGTCCGGTCATACAACTCAGAAGGCTGGAACGAGTGAATTACCATTAAGTGCAGAACACCAAGGTGTGTCTCGGAGGGGGGGAGAATCAGCTGCTTCAACAAGTAGAGCAGTTGGTGAATATTCGTCCACGTCGAGACCAACGTATCATGACGTTGGAAAAATTGCTCGTGAGTGGATAATCCAGTTTAATGGTGGTAAAGATAGTTGTATCGAGGAATTTATTCAGAAAATGAATGAATGTAGAGCGTCATCACATCTAGATGATACGGATTCATTGAATGCGTTACTCCATGTTATGACGGACGGAGCTCTAATTTGGTGTCGGCAAATGCGGTAGACGTGGGAAACTTGGAAAGATTTTTGCAGTGATGCTAGGCAAAGATACGGTATGGACCAAGATATACAGATGAAGTTATTAGCGGAAGCGCAAGCGCGTACACAAGGAGGAGATGAGCCAGTACGTGATCACATCATGGCGATGCTAGCGATCATGAGTAGGTTGGACGATCCGCCGGAGGTTGCTGTACAACTGAAAATGATTTACGACAATATGCTAGCCGGAATTAGAATGCAAATTCCTCAGGCACAGGTGAAGAATATCGGAGATCTTATTACATTAGCTAGGAATGCTGAGAAGCTAATTCATGATAAGCATCATTATAAGCCTCCTCCATCACCTAACAGATGTTTATTGCCGAAAATGGCCTATAAAGGAACATATGTCAAGAATGTTGGGGAGAAGACGAAGAGCGTAACCGCTGTTTCGTCAGTAGCAGAACCTGCTGATTTACGTGAAGCTGTAAGGTCGTTGCAGGAGGCTATTGCTGAGTTAAGGTTACCCCCAACTGCCAATTCAAGAGGTCATGGAGGAAAGAAATCTAATTTCAAAGGAGCTCCTGTTCAGATGAAAAGAAAAGTGCTCCTAGACCGCCACGAAGTGAGCATAATAAAGATCAGGACTCCTGGGGTCCTTGTAAACCATTTGTGAGGTGTTATGGCTGCGGATGGCCTCGACACACCACGAAAACTTGTCCGGAGTGCTCGCAGAAGAAGAACTCTGGGAATAAATTGTCTCAAGGTAAGAAGACTTCAGAAAACTCGGGAAACGAGAATGGGAGCAAGTAGTTCAGGCCCCTACTTCTCCTATTATTGTGGCGGCCTCCCAAGACGCAAGTCAGGCTACTGAAGAAGTAGTGATGCCTATTACAGTATTTGACTCATCCAATGTTGACTGCAGTCGCTGGTGGATGCCAGTGGTCATTGGTGATTTTCATTTACGAGCACTTTGTGACTCGGGAGTTGCGCGTACCGCTTTAGGTCCGATTGGATTACAGATAGCTTCAGCGCTGAAAAAAGCTATTGTTCCTTATACTGGACCAGGTGCGAAACTCGCTGATGGACAGCTTGTACGGTTATGTTCAATTGCCGTTCACAGTGTTGAATCAGTCGCGAATTTTAAATGTTATGATTTTAAATGCACTCGATTCCGAATGTATACTCGGAACAGATTTTATGCGAGCATTTAACGCGATTCTGTTACCTACAGAGAATAGATTACAAATAGAAGATGTCACCGAATTAGTTCCTCTAGAGATTTCTGCTCTCTCAGAAGGAGTAGCAAGCGCTCTCGCAGCCATCGGTTTGGCCGATGTTACCTCAGAACAGCGAAAACGCCTACAAGAGTTGCTAGACAGTTGGCTTCCAGCTGGGGAAGTACCGTTGGGGTGTACACATATGATCCAGCACAGTATTGATGTGGGGTCTGCGAGACCAATTAAACAACGTTGTTATCCAGTGTCAAAGAAGATTGAGGAAGAGATGCATGCTCAAGTGTTAAAAATGTTGGACGCGGGAATTATACGCCATTCTAACAGCAGCTGGTCAAGCCCCGTAGTCATGGTCCGCAAATCGGATGGTACCTACCGATTTTGTGTTGACTATCGGAAGCTTAATGCTGTTACAACCGCGAGCGCGTATCCGTTGCCATACATGGATACAATCTTGAGTAAGCTTCGGAAGGCGAGATATATTTCTACAATTGACCTCAGTGCAGCATACCACCAGATACCAATGAAGGAAGAAGATATCCATTTAACTGCATTTACTGTGTCTAGGTTAGGTTTGTTTGATTTCACCCGTCTACCTTATGGAGTAGTAGGCGGGCCTGCAACTTTTCAAACGCTGAGTGACCGGCTGATTGGACCTGAATTAGAGCCGTACGCCTTTTCCTATTTGGATGACATTATCATCACAACCGAGACTTTCGACGAGCATCTGCACTGGTTAGATGTAGTTTTGAAGCGAATCGCGGAAGCTGGGTTGACGATTAACCGAGGTAAAAGTAAGTTTTGCTGTGACGAAGTTAAATACTTAGGCGTCATTGTGAATCGTGAGGGATTTCGTCCAGATCCTCGGAAAGTTGCACCGATTCTGGAGTATCCGGTTCCGAATACTCTGACCAAATTGAAGAGATTCATGGGAATGGTTTCCTGGTACCGGAAGTTTTTGGATCGGTTGAGCGATGTCGCGGAGCCGTTGGTGCGGTACTCATGCAAGAGATAGATGAAAAAGATTACGTCTTGTCTTATGCGAGTCGCACTTTAACCTCTGCGGAGCGTAATTATTCAGTCACCGAGAGGGAATGTCTTGCCGTTACAGAAAAGCCGAGAGCCGGGATCGAACCCAGAACTTCTGGATCACGAGTCCGACACTCTGCCTACTGAGCCGTCTCCGCTCTAAGAAATAAAATTAGAGGTCATTATTCTTAAAAGTAAAGCCACAATACAGGAGAGATCTTCATTTTTGATTGACACGGGTTGCTACTTGAATTTAATTAAAGAAAAAGTAATAAAATCTTATCTGAATTTTGATACAAATAAAATACACACGCTTGTAGGAATTTGAAACGGCACGGTTGGAGAAATCAATCTAAAATTTGAAAATATAACAATAATCTTTCATATAGTACCAGATACATTTCCTGTTGATCATAGCCGTATAATAGGCATAAATTTCCTAGAAAACGAAGAGGCACAATTAATTTTTCGTAATTATGGCAAAGGTGAAATGAAAATAGATTCCGCATCATTTCCATTTTTGAAAACAGCTACCATACAAATTCCACCTAGAAGTAGAAAAATAGTTGAAATTCCTGTAAATTTCAGCAATTTGAAAGAAAGAATCTTACCGCGTATAAATGTTGGTCCAGATGTCTATTTAGGCGAGGCTCTAGTTAAACCAAAAAGCGGGCGTGTCCGAGGATGTGCAATAAACTCTTCCACTAACAAAATCACAGCAACCTTTCCCATTCCAGACCTGAACAGACTGAAACAGGCATAATTTCACCGAACAAGTGCGAAGAAGCAATAAGAGTAGCTAAACTTTTGAAAATAATTGAGCTAGGTAATTTAAATGAAGTAGAAAAAATAAATTAATTAATTAATTTAATATCAAAGTATTCTTACCAATTCCACTTGTCCGGTGACAAGCTTCAAGCTACTGACATACTGAATCACACAATAGACGTAACAGATAAAATCCCAGTTCATATTAGACAATACAGACTTGCACAAATTGAACAGGAAGAGCTAGGAAAGCGAGTACAAGACATGCTACAAAACGACATAATCCAAGCTTCCCTGTCGCCATACAACGCACCCTGCTTCCCGGTACCTAAAAAGGTAGATGCATTAGGCAAAATAAAATGGAGATTAGTTATTGATTACAGAGCTTTGAATGAAAAGGTCATAAACGTATGTCATCCATTACCTAACATCACTGACATTCTTGATAAACTAGGAAAATCCATGTACTTCTAAACTCTTGATTTAGCCTCCGGATTTTATCAAATTCCACTTGATCCTTCTTGCACTCATCTAACTGCATTCTCGACTTCTTTTGGACATTGGGAATTCAAGCGAACACCTATGGGCCTTCGAACAAGCTCAGCCATTTTTCAGAAAATGATGAACAAGGTGTGTGTTGGACTCCAAGGAGTAGAGATGCTCGTCTACATGGATGATGCCACCTTATATTCTCAAACTCTGGAGGAACACATAAAAAAATAGATTCATTTTTGAACAGAATGAATGGAGCAAAATTAACGCTTAAACCAGAAAAATGTTCATTTTTACGTAGAGAAATTACATATTTAGGTCATATCACTTCAGACAAAGGTGTTACTCCAGATCCCCGTAAACTTCAAGCAGTTGAAAATTTTCCAATGCCCAAAGGCAAGAAAAACGTCAAGCAATTCCTAGGTTTAGTAGGATATTATAGAAAATTTATCAAGGATTTAGCAATGATAGCCAAACCTTTACACATGCTACTCAAAGACAAAAAGAAATTTAGCTGGTCTAACGAACAACAAAAAGCCTTCAACACTCTCAAAAATACCTTGTGTAATTCCCCAATTCTTGAGTACCCAGATTTCAGTAAAGAATTCATTATCACTGCAGATGCTTTTGACGTAGCTGTTGGCTCTATTTTGAGTCAAGGCCCCATAGGCAAGGATTTACCTATTGCCTATGCCTCTCGCTTGTTTGGAAAGGCTGAATTATTCTATAACAGAAAACGAATTATTAACGTTATTATTCGGCATTGAACAATTCAGACCCTACATCTTTGGCAGAAAATTCATTTTAGTCACCGATCATAGACCTCTCGTATGGCTTCAAAACAAAAAATACAAGCTCTAGATTAGCCAGATGTAGTTGAGAGAGTACAATTTTAAAATAGTTTACAAACCTGGTCGAGTAAATTCCAACGCTGATGCCCTGTCCAGAAATCCAGTAATTAATAATCCATTAGAATTTAATACATCACTGGATCAGGAAAAGATGGAAGTCTGCGCAGACTCCCCATCGGTTGTTGATTGAGATGAAGATATTTTCCTTACCGAAGTATCCATTCATAGAGCATTCCTTACTTTGCATGAATCTGAAATACTAGAGCTAGATGAAATCAATATAGTGAGTGAAACAATAACAGAAAATCAGTTTGTGATCAAGCAGAATTTAATACACGTTATAGAGCAATTGAGCAGGTAGTTGAACTTGAGTGTTCACAAGCTCAGGGTGTTCACGTGGAAGGTTCACAAAATACTTGTCAGTCGCTAGGTAGGATTGAACAAAGAAGGCTGCATGATTCCCAACAGGCACACCTGACCATAGAGTCTGGCAGTTCGTTGAACCCTATTGATGAGGGAAAGATCACAAACAGCTTAAGAAATAATGGTCTAAATAGCTTAAATGAAATTGTTTTCTTTATGGCACATGATATGTTTAAGTATACGAATGATTTGTTGCTTATGAAAAATGATCACTATATTAATTTCATCACAGAAGACTGTAGTCTAACCACTGACATCAATCAGGAATTTCTCGCCAGTGAACTTCTAGATAGACAAGAGTTAATAGATTTAAAACCTGCTATAGGGCAAGTAGTAGCCTTGCAAACAAAAGATAAGACATACATTTTTAACCTAGCAGTCAAAAAGAAAATAGAGGATACAACTCTTCTTCAAAACATTCGCACATGCTTTAATTGTGTTTAATAATGAATCTATCGCTCGATGATGGAATAGTGTAGAATGAAAATTGATGCGTCTCTTCGAGCCAAGTTGTTTATTAAAAAAGGCCAAACGTTTCGGGATAATTTTATCCCCTCTTCAGTGGCTGTACAACGTTTAAATTACAAGGTTTATTATAATAATAATTTTAAATTGAGTGAAATTGAAAATTGTTCATATAGACATATTTACCTAATTAGAAAAACAACTTCCGTGTTTTTACATTATTAGGAAACAGACCAGAAAGGGATTAATCGCATATGGCGCTATAATATAAATTTAAATTTTAAACCAAAAATTACAAAAGAACTATTACAAATTTTTTAAATAATAACTTACGGCCTAGGACTCGAGAATTTTTACAGAACGATTCCCCGGTGCCAAGGTGGAAATGCGGCACCGGTCGAGGCAAGACGTCAACTAATGTCTCTACAAAATTACGGCCAACATATATTCCGCAATACATACATTAGATGTACTAATACTTATAAATGTTATTATAATGCAAACCGCCTCAGCCACGGATACCTCGAGCTTCATCCATATACCAAGAACGAATACCACATTGGAGGTGGCACGTTAATACTCAAATAGCAGAGCGGGGGGACCGCGCCGCAACGTAAGAAACGCTCCTGCCATGACTATATGACTATATAGTATACAGTATGGACGGAGCGTTGCCACGGCAACCCGGTCTCCCCGACCTCCCACTGGGCTGTTCCGCTCCGGCTCGCCAGCCAATCACTATTGAACATGTGTTGGCTGAGTTGAAGAGAGCGCGAAGCGGTATGCCACCTCTCACTGCGTGCTAAGTTCCTGATACAGTCCGCTCGCCACCGAGCCTCCGCAATCACATTATTTACAATTAAAATTTATTCGGACTATTTTTTAGGTTTGATATAACATTTTTATAACTCGCTTTGAGGCGGCACGTATCCTCAGCCCTATTAAGTGTGCCATCGAAAAACTGAATGTGTAACATTTCTGAGAACCGTCTGCGGAGCATAGACGGTTCTCTATCTATTATTTTAATATTGTTAAAATCGAAATTGTGTCCTGTTTCCAATGCATGTACCGCGAGAGGGGAGTTAAGATCCCTTTTCTCTATATATCTTTTATGTTCGTATTGCCTAGTTTTTAACGGTCGATACGTTTCTCCGATGTACGTAGATTCGCAATCGGAGCAATCGATTTTGTATACAACATTCCTCGTATCTCCCACAGCAGTAGGATCTTTGCCAAGTTTAATAAATTTATTGAACTTATCAGTAACACTATTAATCAGACTCATGTCATTTCTTTTTAAAACCGACTTTAATTTTTCGTTAAACCCTTCATAATAAGGGAACACCGCATATTCTTTTCTAGAGTTAGATCTATTGTTTTGAGGGTGTGCATTACTTTCAAATGCCCCTTCTAACGAGGCCCTTGAAAGGCTCAGGTTGCGAGCAATCCGTTTTTTACTAAATTTCTCTATAAAATCTGGAGGATAGTCATTCGCTATGAGAATTTTTTTCGCTTTTTCGATGTTTTCACAGTGAAACCGCGGATCGGACAACAATATCGCCCTATCAAATAAATTGTACATTATTGCTATCTTCTGGTTTTTTGGGTGGTGAGAGAAAAAATTTATGTATCTTGATGACGCTGTATTTTTTTGAAACCAATTTGTAAAAATATGACCACTTGAATCATGAAAAATAGAAATGTCGAGAAAATTTATACTATTATTGACTTCAATTTCGTGAGTAAATTGAAGGGAGTTATTATAGCTATTAAATATAGATAACACAAGTTCAATCTTATCTCTATCCAAAACCAAAAGACAGTCATCCACGTATCTGTAAAAAAGTCGAACGCTAGATTTTGCAATACCCAGACAATGATCCTCGAGATCCTCCAGAACCATATTCGCAAAAACAGGGCTCGAACAGAATCCCATCGGGGCGCCTGAGACTTGTTTATAAAATTTGCCATCGAAAACAAGATACGTACAGTCGAGAAGAGTTTTTATACCATCCATAAATTCGCTCTTCGACATACAATTCAAACACGAAAGCCATTTCCATCTCTTTTCAATCGACAGTATAATCGCATCTTTTGGCAAACTCGAAAACAACGAAACAACGTCGAAGGACACAAAACATTGCTGATTAGAAATATTTATATTATTGAGGTTACTTTTTAATTGTGTACTATTTTTTATATGAGAAGCTGGTAAAGGAAAATGTTTAGTTAATAAGACTGATATGCATTTATCAAAAAAATAAGTGGGGCTATTAATTGCTGAAACTATAATTCTTACGGGATTGTTTGGTTTATGAATTTTTATTAGGCCATAAGCTTTCGGCAGCGATGTGTGCTCGATGCCCTTGGAAGAAAGACCTCTAAAAGCCTCGTCGCACTCTAGAACGCCCCGTGTACTCCAAAGGTCAATGAGTTTTTTTATCCGCTTTTTTATCCCTGCAGCAGGGTTAACTTTAACCAGTCTATAAAATCTCTCGTCGCTGAGGGCCTCATTAACCTTCGAGATATACACGTTTCGGTCTACCACTACCGTAGCGTTGCCCTTGTCTGCTCTAGTGAAAAATAGATCGGGATTATTTTTTAAAAACTGTTTTGTAAGTCTAATATTGTATGACATAATACGTTCATGATAAGGCACATGCGTCTTATTTTTAATCTGAGAATTTAATATGGAAATGACACCATCTCGCAGTCCTCCGTCTATGTTTCGATTGAACGCATATACATTCTCCAGGCTTTTTAATATCTCAATAGCTTGCTTGAATTGAAAATCTGTATTAAAATTGAATTTTTCTCCCATGGACATCACCTTCTTTACAAATTCCGGAAGCTGCGAATCAGTAAGATTCACAAGCCATTTTTCTCTTAATTGTAAAATGCTTTAATTGTGCTGAGACGCTAACAACCAGATTAGGCATAAATTCATTTAGAATATCTAGCACAGACAATGGATTGGACGACTGTCAATGGGAAACAATAGAAAAACTAATTTTTGATATTTTTGGCAATAGTAACGTCCAATTCACAGTTTGCTCCAATGACCTACATTTTCCTGATAGAGACGAAAGGGAGAATATAATTAGGGAATATCATGATTCAGTAACAGGTGGACACCATGGCATTACGAAGATCTATAAGGCCATCCGCAACAATTTTTATTGGAAAAATATAAAGGATGATATTCGCCATTATATTCGATCTTGCCAGAGTTATCAGGAAAACAAAGCTAACAGAATAAAGACCCGTCAGCTCATGAAACTACCTGATACTCCAAAAGCTGCTTTAGATAAAATATAGATGGACATAGTCAGGCCATTGCCTCTGACTAGATCTGATAATAAATACTTACTCACCCTTCAATGTTGTTTAACAAAGTATGCAGATACGATTCTCTGTAGCCACTGCGCTGGCCGAGCAATTTATCTCTCGGCATGGCTATCCCAAGATAATCCAGACAGACCAAGATAGCAACTTTTGCAGTAAAATCATGAACACTATCTGTAACATTTTTAAAATCAAAAGAATAAAATCTACGGCTTTTCATCCATAATCACAAGGATCAATTGAGCGAGCTCACTATAGTTTTATAGAATACTTAAGCCATTACTGTACAATTGACACCTGGGATGAATTGATTAGATTTGGCATGTTCTCGTACAACACTCATATACATGAGGCTCATTGCTTCACTCCCCACGAAGCATTCTTTGGCAGAAAAGCTCGAATACCTTCAGAGTTGGCCCAAAAGGAAATCCAACCAACCTTTATAGATCTAGTAGATAATCTCTTTTAGAAAATTACGTACACTCAATCCGAAGTAGCAGAAAATTTGAAAAGATCAAAGCAAAAATACAAAGAATATTATGACAGGCATTTGAACAGCGAATCTTCACGCACTCATGAAAAGCAGCCAAAATTTGACAATTTGCATAAAACAGATTTAAATTCGATTTGAATAGCACTTTCGTAATAAGATGCCTTAAAATCTTCAATTTTAAGGAAAATTTTTCCTACTGTCAACATTTTCTTTTATAAGGGTGAAGGTGTAACGTAATCCAATAGAGTCGTTCCGGCGGTGTAGTCGCAAATAAATTCCCTTCATGCGGTAAATTCAAATTTAAGATCACTCAATATATCAAATAGACTGGAATCTATGAATTCGATATTCACGTGTTTTCGCACACATATTTTTTAATATTTTAACTGATGCTACCTAACTTATTATTCATCTATTTTCATTTTTATATTATTTCACTTAAGTCTGACTATTAACTTCTGAACGTAAACATAAGAAATCAATAATTTGCTAGAATTTTCTTTTATTACATTTTAGCTACACCACATGATTCATCTGCTGCATCAAGCTCCTTAGCTACGCCTAATATAAGTAATGATATTAATGCTGTTATCGACAATTCCATTTCAACAGTTGAAGATACAGCTTGAAACTATAGAATGACAACTGATAATTTTGATCAGAATGCAATATCTAATAATTTAAAGGCTTTTGAAAATACTGTAACAGAAGGTATATATACAATTTTAAAAATTTTTGCAGCTATAATTATACTGAAAATATTTGTGTCCTTGCAGGAAGACTTGATAATTCGCATCAAAATTCATTTAAAATAGACATAAATGATAAAATTGGTACAGGTATATAGAACTCATTTTTTATTAAATTCAGTATATATAATTTCTGATTTACTGAATAATTTCTTTACATGTTGAGAGAGACCCAGCTTTATGGCCTTCAAAATTAAATATGAACAGCCAGGAATGAATGAAAAATTTGCACAAAGATTTTCTCTACTTTCAAAATAAGAGCTCTACTTTCGAATCATCGAAACGAAATTATAAAAATCAGAATAGATATTTTTCTCCACATTTATTTGAAAAAAAACTACAAAACGGTGAAAAATGTGAAAGAAAATGGCTGATGTTTTCAGAATCTAGTGGTTCCGTATTTTGCTATGTGTGCAAATTGTTTTCATCGGACTGTGATAATTCTTTCGTGAGCAGTGGATTTTCGAATTGGAAAAAGGATGATAAAACTATTTACACTCACGAAAATAGTAAGAAACATAATAAATACATGATGGAGTATATTGTTTATTCTACAAAAAATTTACGTATAGATAAAAATATCATTAAAACATTGGAGAATGAAGTGCAATATTGGTTCAAAGTTTTAAAAAGAATTGTGTCAGTTATACGGTTTTTAGGCGAAAAAGGACTTCCATTTCGAGGTACGAACGAAACAGTAGGCTCATTCAACAATGGAAATTTTCTAGGCATTGTAGAATTGGTTGCTGAATATGATCCCTTTTTGCATGAGCATATTAAAGTACTGAAACGGGCGGACCATGTGCGAGGAGACCGGTGCCTTGTTAGTAAGCAACCCGGCGACCAACCTCGCGATAGCAATGATAAGAGCGAACACCGAGAGAGGGACGCTGGAAAAAGAGAGCCCAAGTACGAAAACGCGTGGGCGAACAGACAAGTAGGCCGACGAGCGACCGACCAGGCACTGTTTCTCACGGGCTGTATCCCTGAGGATAATGGAAACCAAGAACCCCTAGAGATCCGCTAGGTAGACGTAGGCTGTCTTTCGGGCCATATCCCCGAGAGTCAAGCACTATCCCCTCTCTCGGCTCTACATTTTGTAACAGCTGAACTTGAATAAATCCATTAAATTCAAATGGTATTCTTTTCTCTCAAATCCACCTCTCTCGGGGGTTGGTACGCTGGTCAGGGCCGTATCCCCTAACTACGTAACCACCCTCTTGCTCATTGGAAGGTGGGATAGTTCGTACCCCCAACCACTTCTTTGAGGCTGCGTGGCTGTGTAAATCCCAACACAGCATCGCAGGTGCTCTGAGTGCCCAAGCGCCCTCATATGCAGCTCTACCTTGCCAGTACCCACGCCCAGGCCTAGCAAGAGTAAGAACCCTTGGCAACTTCACCCTTGTTGATAACGGTGTATGCTTGACCAACCAGGGTTTTTAGCTCTCCAACTCCCTCGAACGACCTCTCCCGAGTCTCGAACCAACGGCTTAAAAATGACGTATAAGTTGAGCCGTTTCAGTACATGCAAAGAAGGGTCGCGAAAATGTCAGTTATTTGTCGAAAACAGTTTATGAAGAATTTATTGAAGCTATGGCAAATAAAATGATAAAACATATTATCGAAGAAATCAATACTGCAAAATATTGGGGGCTTATTTTGGATTCAACTCCAGACATATCCCGTGTTGATCAACTGTCAGTTGTTTTTCGATATTTTATTAACAATCGCGTTTATGAACATTTTTTTTTGTTTCTTCCCCATTAAAAGCCACAAAGGTTGATCAATGGCCGATGATATTATCAATGTATTAAAGACAAAAAATATAAATATAGAAAATTGTCGAGCTCAGACATCCGACAATGCCCGTAATATGTCGGGCAAATATAATGGATTACAAGCCTGTATAAGTGAACAAAGCCCATTGGCATTCTATGTGCCTTGTACTGGCCACTTATTAAATCTTGTAGGAGAATGAATGTATCACTGCAATTAATTTCTTCGGCATTTTGCAACAATTATTTGTCTTTTTTAGTGCATCAACTTCACGATGGTCAATTTTAAAGAAAAAAAATTCAAATTTAAAAAATGTATCTGAGACGAGATGGTCACGTCGTACAGATGCTTGTAGAGCCTTAAAAAAAATCTTGAAGGTATCATGCATTAGAAGAAATAGCTAATGATGATGAAAAAAAATATGAAGTGCGTAACGAAGCTTCAGTGTTAATGAATCACATAATCAAGCTCGAAAATGCTTTGATGATTGTTTTATGGGACTTTATTTTAAATCGACGCGATGTTACTACTCAGTATTTACAAAAGTTGACGTCGACTTACTTTCTGCTAGTAAAATGCTCTTTTCATTAGTACAGTTTATAAAAGATTTGAGAGACAAATTTACCGATTTTGAAAATCAAGCAAAAGGACTTAGTTGTTTTATAACACAAGAATATTCTGATGCACATGCACGTAAAAGGGTCAAAAGAATAGCAGATGGAGAAAAACAAGCTAGTACATTATCGCAATCAGATACATTTCGAATTGAAACTTATTATGTTATAACTGAGAAACTAGTAACTGACCTACAAAAGCGTAGCAGAGCTTACGACCATATCACTCAATTATTCGGCTTTCTTCTGCACTTGCAACAGCTTGATGAACATGATTTGCAAGCCCATGTATTTAAACTTACACAAGTTTATGCGGTTGATTTGTATGATACTTTGTTCGTCGAATTGCAACAGTTTATACCATTAATAAATTTACAACCAATAGGTTTCTTTTTACATCGTTCCAATGATATAGATAAAAAAAGTGACAAGATATTGAGCCCACTCAAAGTTTTGAACTGGATAGTCGATGCAGATTTGTCCCATGCTTTCCCTAATACATACATTGCATATCGGTTATTAGTTACGATTCCAATTGCTAACTGTGAGAATAAAAGGTCGTTTTCTGTTTTAAAGCATATCAAAAATATGTACCGATCGAATATGACAGATGAGAGACTATCGTCTCTGTCATTACTATGTATAGAAAAAGAGTTGCTTAGATCATTAGATTTTGATGATATTATTACAGATTCGCTCAGGTTAAATCAAGAAAAAAATTTTTGATTACTTACTAAGTACTACTTATATATTTTGTGGTTTTGTAATAAAGTTTATTTGCTAAAACAAAAATTCCGACTTACTATTCTATATTTTCAAAAAATTGATTTTTCTCTGCGCTTAAGACGGCCCTCGAATAATCCGACGCTGGCTCGATGTATGCAATTAATCACTATACGTAATTACTGGATTGATGGTGGGATAGCGAATCGAATCTTAGGTTACAATTATAGTAGGGAAGTAATTTTTTTTATCGTTATTTATTGAACAATCGATATAAATAATTGATTTTTTCCTATTAACATTAAATATTATTTTATTATTTATGTCTATTTAAGGTATTACGTAATTGTAATTAAATCGACTGCTAAATTTTTTTTTCTTCTGTATATTGTTGTGTGTGAAAACGCTTCTAATAGCTATAACATACGTGCGCAGCTGATTCTATATGTCAGTGTATTAGTGTATCACCGAGGCAACGGTGAAGCGTTGACTTATCGACAGTGTAGTTTACTGTTTGAATGTCGGTTTTCAAATTGAAATTTAGTTTTTTTTCCGGTGTAAGTATATTTAATTTAAATTGAAAGTTATTGGCCAAATATTTTATTTTATTTTGTATTACGTTATACGATTTAAGCGAAATGATTTCAGTTTAAGTTTAAATAGGTAAACTCTTAATTCGAGTACAGCTCAGTGGTATCGGAAATTTTTATTTTTGAATTTTCTCATTCGGATTAGAAAATTTTCTTTTGAATTTCTTTTTTCTGTTTCTCGTTGTAATTTTTTTACGTGAGTGTAATTTTTCGTTGCACAGAATTTTAAGCGAAGGAGGCTGTAATAGGTATAGCAACTTTGGTAGGTTAATTAGGCGCTTGCGCGGTGATTACACTACGTATGATTTTGTGATGACAGATGAGCCAAGCGAAATCGCAATGGCAAGAAGAGACGCGGCATTTCAGAAAATTAACTTGAGAAAAGAGAATTTGTTTAATGAGGTGAAGCCAACGACGTGGGTGAGACCTAGATTGCCAATGGCTATAGAATCAGAAGCATAGAATTTAGATGAAACTGAGAAATAAGAAGAAGAAACATTAGATGATATCTTTCGTATATAGTGAGATAGTGATCTAGAGTCGACCAGAGTGTCTATTGATAATGATGCTAACATTTCTCGAGTGCATCCCATAGTGGCAATAGCGGAGGTACAGAATGAGGCTGAGGGAATTGTGAAACTACAACAGCAAGACGCTTGTGATAATAGCGTTGGCGTAAGATTGAATATCGCGGGAAACAATAAAGACGACTTAGAAGATAAAGACAGAAATCGAGATAATCATGAAGAAGTGATTGTACGTTTGCGAGAAGAGTTAGCTGCACAGTGTGAATCAGCTAGAGAGTCTGAAGCGAAATAGAATGCGTATGCATCTGGCATAGAAAAATCTATGGTAGAGCTTACTAGTTATTATTGCAAATTGACAGAAAAGGTGGAGCGGATTTAAGCTCAATTCGTTTATTGTACATCGAGAACCAACTCATAACACGAAGTTAAATCCAAAAGTGACGAAGTTTATTTCAAGCGGCAAAGAAGACTCGGATGAAGAGTTTACCACCACAAGTAGAACCCCAAGGTATGTCTCGGGGGGAGGAGAATCAGCTGCTTCGACGATTAAGGTTGGTGAATATTCATCGATGTCGAGACCAACGTATCGTGATGTTGGGAAAATTACTCGTGAGTGGAAAATCCAGTTTGATGATGGTAAAAATAGTTGCATCGAGGAATTTATTCAGAGAATGAATGAATGTAGAGGGTCATCGCTTTTGGATGATATTGATTCGTTGAATGCACTGCCTTATGTCATGATAGATGCAGTATTGATCTGGTGTCAACAAATGCATTAAACTTGGAAAACCTGGAGCGATTTTTGTAGTGATGCTAGAAAAAGCTACGGAATGGATCAAGATATTCAGATAAAGCTATTAGTGCAAGCACAAGTGCGCACACAAGGAAAAGATTGACCAGTTCGTGATCACATCGTGGCGATGCTAGCGATCATGAGTAGACTTGATGATCCGCCGGACGTTGCAGTACAGCTGAAAATGATTTATGACAATATGCTGGCAGAAATTAGAATGCAGGTGCCTTAGAGAAAAGCAAAGAATATAGGAGACCTTATCACGTTGGCCAGGAATGCTGAGAAGCTGATTCATGATAAGAATCATTATAAGCCTCCTCCATCACCTAATGCATGTTTAATACCAAAATTGGCTTATAATGGAAAAACTTTAAGGAGAATAAGGAGAAGGCTAAAACGGAACAGCTGTTGTGACGGTCGCAGAACCTGTGGATGTAGGTGAGACTATAAAGGTAGCAGTGCAAAATGCTATTGCTGAGTTGGGGTTACTTTCAGCTTCAAGAGGTCACCGAGGAAAAAAGTCTAATTCCAAAGGAGCGAAGTCGCAAATGGAGATTGCGACTGCAGTATCTGACAGTAAATCAGGTAAGATAAGTGCTGTTTCTGAAGAGAAGAAAGATGCTCCTAGAAAGCCACGAAGTAAGCATAATAAAGGTCAGGATTGTTGGGATCCATGTGAACCCTCCGTGAAGTGTTACGGCTGTGCATGGCCTAGACATACTGCCAAAACTGGCTCGGAGTGCTCGAAGTAAAAGAACTCTGAGGATAAGTCATCTGAGAAGAGCTCAGAAGACTCGGGAAACGAGAAAGGAAGCAAGTAGTTCAGGCCCCTACTTCTCTTATTGTTTTGGCGGCCTCTCAAGAAGCAAGTCAGGCTACTAAAGAAGCAGTGATGCCTATTACAGTATATGACTCATCCAATGTAGACTGCAGTCGCTGGTGGATGCCAGTGGTAATTGGTGATTTTCATCTACAAGCTCTTTGTGACACAGGAGCTGCGCGTACCGCTTTAGGTCCGATTGGATTACAAATTGTTCCTTATACTGGACCAGATGCGAAACTCGCTAAAGGACAATTTGTGCTGATCTACGGTTATGTTCAATTGTCGTTCACAGTGTTGGACCAATCGCGAATATTAAATGTTATGGTTTTAAGTGCACTAGATTCCGAATGTATACTCGGAACGGATTTTATGCGAGCATTTAACGCGATTCTTTTACCTAGAGAGAATAGATTACAAATAGAAGGTGTCACCGAATTAGTTCCTCTAAAAGTTTCTGCTCTCTCCGAAAGAGTAGCAAGCGCTCTCGCAACCATGGGTTTGGCCGGTATTACCTCAAAACAGCCAAACCGCCTACCAGAACTGTGAGACAGTTCACTTTCAGCTGGGGAAGTACCGTTGGGGTATACACATCTGATTCAGCACAGTATTGATGTGGGGTTTGCCAGACCAATTAAACAAAGACATTATCCAGTGTCAAAGAAGATTGAGGCAGAGATGCATGCTCAAGTGCTAAAAATTTTGGACGCGGGAATCATACGCCGTTCTAACAGCAGCTGGTCAAGCCCCGTAGTCATGGTCTACAAATCGGATGGTACCTACCGATTCTGTGTTTATTATCGGAATCTTACTGCTGTTACAACCGCGAGCGCGTATCCATTACCATACACGAATACAATTTTGAGTAAGCTTCAGAAGGCAAGGTATGTTTCTACTATTGACCTCAGTGCAGCATACCACCAGATACCGATGAAGGAAAAAGATATTCACTTAACCGCATTTACCGTATCTGGGTTAGAATTGATGGTCCTATGGTGTAGTAGGCGGGCATGTGACTTTTCAAACGCTGAGTGTCCAGATCTTTGGACCTCAATTAGAGCCGTACACCTTTTCCTATTTGGATAACATTATCATCACGACCGAGACTTTCGACGAGCATCTGCATTGGTTAGGTGTAGTTCTGAGAATAGCGGAAGCTGGGTTGACGATTGAACGAGGTAAGAGCAATTTTTGCTGTGATGAAGTTAAATATCTAAGCGTTATTGTGAATCGTGAGGAATTTCGTCTAGATCCTCGAAAAGTAGCACCGATTTTAGATTATCCTGTTCCAAATACTCTGACCAAATTGAAGAGATTCATGGGAATGGTTTCCTGGTATCAGAAATTCCTAGATCGGCTGAGCGATGTCGCGGAGCCGTTGAACCTGGTGTTACGTGGCAAAGCAAGATTTACTTGGAGTGCAGCTCAACAGGATGCTTTTAAGTAAGTCAAAACCATTCTTGTGATTGTGCTACACAGACCATCGTTTGATCATCAATTCATCATCCAAATTGATGCGAGCGATAGCGGTATTGGTGCGGTATTCATGCAGGAGATAGATGAGAAAGATTATGTCTTGTCTTATGCGAGTCGCAATTAACCTCTGCGGAACGTAATTATTCAGTTACCGAGAGGGAATATCTTGCCGTTCTCTGGGCAATCAAGAAATTTTGTGCATATATTGTGGGTTATCATTTTAATGTGTTGCCGGACCACTTAAGCTTAAAATGGCTTTGTAATCTACGTAACCCTAACGGTTCATTAGCTCAGTGGGCATTAGAGTTGCAGTCATATGATTATGAGATTGAATATCGACCTGGCAAAGAAAATTATGTTCCAGATGGGTTATCCAGATGGATCAACAAACTTTAGAAAAACCTCACAAATTTACAGATTGGAAGCTTATTGCTGGTAAGCTGTATTATTACAAGCCCAAGTCAATTTTAGAAGACGTTCTAGAGGATACGGATGCTTGGAAGCTGGTCGTGCTCAGAGAGAAAATATTGTAAATTCTTCGTGAATCGCATTGCGAGCCCACGTCCGGACATTTGGGTCATCGCAACATATTTCTACTGAAACAAAATGTACAAAGATGTTCAGAAATTTGTCTGTCTGTCAACAGTGTAAAGTAGAACAGCTGTTACCTGCTGGTATCATGAACGAAAGCTCGTTGGACCATGGATGATCCAAGAATGGATATACCTATTTACTCATTCTGTTGGATGTTTTTACTCGGTGGATCGAGATTATACCGTGGCGTAAAACTGATGGTATTAGCATCAAGAATGCTTTGAAGGAGGGTGTATTTTTGGGGTTTGGTACTCCTGAAATATTTCTGTCAGATAATGGTACGGAGATTCGTAATAAGGTCATAAAGAAATTTTTGACCGAAAGCAGCGTTGAGCATCAGATGATATTGCCACATCATGCCCGATGAATCCGGTTGAGCGTGTTAAACGAACGTTCAAGACGATGATCACTGCATTTATCGAGGAGGAGCACAAGCACTGGGATAAGTATTTGCTCGAGTTAACTTTTGCATATAAAACATCTGTGCAAGTGTCTACAGGAGCGAATCCAGTTTTCCTAAATATGGGAAGAAACCTTGCGCCACCACTTAGTACCAAGTGAGAAGAAAGAAAATCTGCTAGAGAAGAGGCTCAGAAGATTGCAGTGAAGAACTGGGAAGAGCGGATATGTAAGTTATTTGATTTGCAATTGAATGTTAAAGAGAATATTGAACGTGCATCCAAAAAGCAGGCACGATATTATAACACAAAACGCAGACAAGTTACATTTAATATCGATGACTTGGTATGGAAGAGTAACAGCATTTTATCGTTTGCTATTCAGGGCATTATGCAAAATTTGCACCGAAATTCGCTGGTCCATTTAAGATTACTGCTAGAGTTGGAAGAGACGTTTATTCAATGATTAATGAGCAAAGAGGATGCTTGATAAGATAAGTCTCAGCGACATTAAACCATATGTTCACGGAGAAGATCCAGGTGCAGATAAAGATTCTGTCAATGTTTCTGATGAACAATACAGTGATCCTGTAGAAGAAGACGTTCCAATCATCGAGGAAGCGACCTTTAGTGGGAATCATGAAGGTGAGGGGCAAAATATTGCGCTGAATAAAAACGTGGATTTACCACGTAAGCGAGGTAGACCTTATAAAATCCAAATCGTCGTTTCTCGTAATGCGAGGGCTCCTGGAGGGGAGAAGGCGACTCACGCAGAGTCTGACGCGTCAGAAGCCGAAAACCGAAATTCACCGGTAGTCAATCCAAAACGCGGGCGCCCGAACGCTTCTAAAACAGAGCGAGAACCGCAAGTTCAATTGTCTCCGCGACGTACGCGATCAAATAGGGCGAACGTTTAGGACAGTGTAGGTGCGCTGTTATAAGTACTTTGAGTACTTGTAGTGGTTGAAATATACTTTGTATAAGAGAGTTGAAGATGTTTTTTTATCAAACTTTGTTTTATTTTGTCATTTTTTTTTTGTTTGTTTTTGCATGTGTTTGCTGTAAACACACATTGTTTAAGTTGAACTTTCTTTTGTTTTTTATTTCGCAAAGAAATGCTTGACTGCACTCGTTATTTTTATTATTTTGGTTGTTTTTGCATGCTGGTGAGAGCATTTGAGAGCTGGTATACTATAAGAGTCACTGTGCACGTTTACTCTATTTGTTCATTTACTTTAATTATATAGTTGTATGTAAGATTTTCAGAATCTTCCAGCTGTTCGAGAGCTGTACGAGAGTTGATGACTTTGCAAACGTATCGTATGGTGAGAGCGTGTGCGAGAGAACAAAGCTGGTCACGGAAGGTTAGGCTAGATTCGATTCGGTTATCGAGAGAGCTAGACGTGTTTTCAAAGATTGCGAGCAGCTTGTTATAAGTGCCTTCAACAAACAATTGTTTATTGCGAGAATAGAGTGCTTGCGCATTCGCTATTTTACCGCGCCAAAATACTGTGTCTGTTACAGTGTTTGATGATTAGAAAGTTTGACGTTTGATGATCAGAACGTCAGACGTTTGACGAGCAGAAAGCTGTTAACAACGCGAGGCCGCTGCATTTATCGAAAAGCTGCGTGCGAACAGTAGCCGTGAATTTGTAAGAACTAGCTTCTCTCTCTCTCTCTCTCTCTCTCTCTCTATCTCTCTCTCTCTCTGCTAGAGGAAACGGTTGTGTTTCATATCGCTCCTGACGTATTGACGATTTTACCGTATTTATTCTTGCTATTGTGCGGTTTTTTAATTTCTCGGAGGTGTCTAAATGCCTCATCGATATTGTGTTGCATAAACGTTCGATGTGGCTCATTTGATTCAAGTGCAATCGTTAATTTAACATTTGGCGAATCGATTTAACCTCAAAATCGCCTGGGATCGGTGTGGCTCACCTGCTAGAGCGCGCCGGCGGTAATCCCCTCGGAGATAACCGCCCAAATGAAAGTGCAATGGAGCTCATGGAAACTGAAATGAATTCACCGTCTGGTAAAAGAACAAGGGACGACTCCGCAAAAAATGAGGACGAAAATCTTCGAATGCTGAAGCGCGTTGGCTACATTAATTCACGACCTGCTGATGCGAGGAATAACGGGACCGAGCAAAATCCAAACACAAACAGCGAAAAGACAAGTACCGATGACAGCTCAGTTAAGCTATTAACCATCGCCGAAGTAAATAACATCATGCTTCAAGTCAACAAGGAGAGTAAACACATCATCGACTGGATCGCCAATGCGAAGCTAAGTGAAGGAAAAAAGCAAGTCAGTAACGCCTTGGAAGTTTTCGGCGATGCTATTACAAAATTATGCTCTGCCTATATTGTTTGAGCCTCTACTGACACCTGTAAAAATGCACTTGAGAGTACATGCGATCGTCTTGAGAAAATCGTTGAAAACCTCACGAATTCTCCCAACATTTCGAATCACAACGCAGGAAGTGATTGCTGCTCTAAAATACCGCCTCGTCCACTATATGCGGACAAAGTTCGTTTTCCATCTGCCTCTGGGTCCACATCGCATCGAATCAATCTTGGACGCGGTAAAACGATCCCGATTGTCACTCTCAAGCATGCATTTATTAGCCCAATGGAGACGCGGAAAAATGAATATGCCAATTCTGAAGCTGTTAAGGAAGCAGTGCTCAAGGTTGTCAGCCCAGCCGATCTTCAACTCAAAGTAGAGCGTATTATTCTACTGAAAAGCAACTGCGGAATTTTGCTCATTGGCGATGCGCTTGAACCGCTATTGAAATGCAAAGCTTTGCAAACCATTGGTCTTGAAGCTAAAATTGATGAAAAACCTAGTCCTCGAATTATCATTCATGGGATACCGGTCAAGTACAAAGAAGATGAAATTAAAAACTATCTAGTCAACCAGAACTTCCCGGACGTATCTCCAGAAAAATTTAAAGTGGTCTATCTGTATCCGGAGGGCAAGAAGGAGTATAGATCGTGCATCGTGCAAATGGACCATCATCTACGGGACGACCTTTTCAAGCGTGGCGGAGTTAATATTGGTTGGCACCACTGCCGATTTGCTGACCATATCACTGTTCTACAGTGCTACCAGTGCCTGCGATTCGGCCACAAGGCCAGCAACTGCGTCAATGAAGACAAATGTGGCAACTGTGCAGGACCTCATGCGACTCTAAAATGTAAAAATCGTAAGTCTGTATGCTGTGCTAATTGTAAGGAGAGTAGGCTGTCCGATTCTCACTCTGCGTTTGATAAGTCTAGATGCGTCATATTGCGATCTAAAATCGAGCAAAAATCGGCGCGGATTGACTATGGCTGATAAATGTAACGCGATGCTAGGCCACATCAACGCTCAGTCGCTGCTCGCCCACTTTGCTGATATACAGTCTCTTATACTTGCAGAGAAACCAGTAATTTTCGGAATTAGTGAGACGTGGCTGAAGCCTAATGATCTATCGATGCCTTTAGAAGTTCCAGGGTATGTTTTATTCCGGCACGACAGGCATATATATATATATATATATGTGTGTGTGTGTGTGTGTGTGTGTGTGTGTGTATAATATATTACATCTGAAAAGGCTTACATGCAAATGTATATAAAATAAAACATAGTAAACAGAGTATCGTCACGCCGCATGCTAATTTATTGAATACTATGTTTTATTTTATATACATTTGCATGTAAGCCTTTTCAGATGTTCCCGCGCACCAGAGCTGTACGAGAGTTGATGTATTGTTGAACGCGTCGCCTGGTGAGAGAGCGCGCGTGAGAGAGAAGCTTCTAGCGTCATGTTAGAAGGTTAGGCGTTAGATTCGATTTAGCTATCGAGCGCGCAGGCTGTATCCTAAGCGAAAGGGAGCATCCATTTACAATTAACAACCGATTTATATTATTTATTGTCGTACAAATTGAGTCTACGCGGGTGCGGATAAAGTGCATTGTACGGTTGCAGTTGTGTAACATTCGATAGGCAGCTGGATCATAGCGAGACCGCATTTTAATCGATCTTCGTGCGAGCGTACTTTGCTGATTTGTAAGTACCAGCTTTTCTCTCTCACTCTCACCAGCACGTTTACCATCATTAGCTCTCTCCCGACTGTGATTCTGTGTGCTAAGTAAGCATCTTTATAGATATTTATTGTTTACACTATTATATCTTTTGAGTTCAATGTACGCAATAGCCTTTTACCGAACGTCACGTGTGTTTCATTTGATAGTTTTCCGTATTTGCCCTGTTCTCCTTTTTCTAAAACCCACGGAGAATTAAAGTAGAAGAATCTACATTTAACGCAGACAATCCCCGTTACAATATATATATATATATATATATATATATATATATATATATATATCACTCGCATACACACATATGCTCTTAAACATACGTACGTATTTCGTAAATTATTTTATAACAATAAATGATGATTTTTTTTTCATTCTGTGTTTCACGAAACTATATAGTCATTAGTTGAAATTCAAATACGCGTGCTCTTCGCAACAGTCTAGGCGGCGATTCTGTAACCAAAACGTGACGATCGCTGTGACGAAAATATTTGAACTCCCCATTTACCGACCATGTATACATCGTTTCTTCCTGACTGAAGTCCTGTTTTGTAAAGTACATAAAGGTTAGAATCAGTGTGCTTTCAAATCTGTTTTACCAGCTTTCAAATATTTGAAAGTTCTTGCAAAAGTTTTGCAAAGTTTTGCACAGTGCAAACATAGTTAAATTTAGTTTTTTTTTTTTTTTTTTCAAATATTTGAAAGTTCTTGCAAAAGTTTTGCAAAGTTTTGCACAGTGCAAACATAGTTAAATTTAGTTATTTGTTTATTTACCATTTTTTCAGTAGTGTTTATTTACCTTTTTTTCTTCTAAAGTTATTTATATTTTAATTTTTTAAAGTGAAAAGGTTGGAGTAGTTGTAAGAAATTTTAGTTAGTTTAGCTTTTAGTTTAGATTAGTTAGTTATAACAATGAGTGATAACAAGGGCAGATTGCCTAACACTCATTTAGATAGGAAATAGTCCTGTGGAAGAAGTAAAAGGTGACTAAGAACATTTACAGGAACTAGACCCAGTGACGCAGTAGACTCAACTGCACAACCAAGACCTTCGACATCTTCAAGAAAACTTGAAACTCCAGCAGCAGAAGGCCTCTCCGGAGTCAAGAATAGAATTATTGACATCAATATTCTATTTCCTGAACTCCAAAATGTGTTGCAAACAGTGTCATAGTGAAGTGCAGTTTTCTGAATCAACAATGTTTGGATTAGGATTTAAAATTGAAGTGACATGTGTTCGATGGAGAGAAGTCTCCAGCATCAATTCTAGCAAAGAAGTGGGTGAAAGTAATCGTGCATGGGAAGTGAACCGAAGGGCTGTAGTTGCGTCTCGTGCTCTTGGTGTTGGACATGCTGGACTTTCGACATTTTGTGGCATAATGGACTGCCCTAAGCCTATAGCTCAGTCTGCTAATGATTTCATCAATCAGCAGTTCAGTGAAGAGTGTGAAAGTGTTTCTAAGGAGTCTATGCGAGCTGTAGTCCAAGAAGAAAGAGACGCTACTGAAGATGGTGCTCTTGGACTAAAAATTTCTGGTGATGGCTCGTGGAGGAAAAAAGGATTTTTATCGCTATAAGGATTTGCCATTAAGGAGTCAAAAGCAAAGGCTTGGCAAGGACTACGAAAAAATATGAGTATTCTTCTCTATATTGTTTTAGCTGATTTTTATGGTTTTTGAAATATTAATTTATTTCATTTTTTTCAGTGGATATGACGCTAAGTTGGAATTCTATTTTTCTTCCATCAAATCAAGTTGGAGACTTCAACAAAATAACTAGGTAAGAATAAACATGCATTTTTTAGTATTAAATACAATAAATTAATCTAATGTTAAAATTCACAATTTATCATTTTTTGTTTACAGGTCCTCAGAGGCGTACTCAACACATTGGTATACATTCAGTATACCATATAAATCCTGAAAGTGATGGTCTACTACCAAGGATCGATGGAAAAATAGTTCTAAGAGATTTGGTAAGCAATAAATTAACTTATATTACAATATGCATCAATGAACTTTAAAGTCAATTTTCTCCAACTTTGGTTTTTCATGATTTCAGCTCACTGTGCGTAGGATTCCAGGTGACCATATGCTTCGATTGAGCTGAAATTTTTTGAGTATGCTCTATTTAAGTATAGTTTTCGTATGAACAGAGGGATTTTGATTTAAAAGCTTCAAATTTGTTTAATAAATAAAAATGTGGCAAAAAAAATATTAAAAATAAAAAAATTAACTTTTTTTTAATTATAATTTTTCTAAGTATTCAAATCAAAATCCCTCTGTTCATACGGAAACTAGACTTACATAGAACATACTCACAAAATTTGAGTTCAATCGAAGGATATGGTCACCTGGAATCTTACGCACAGTGAAAATCAGTCTGCGGAGTGCCACGCCGGATAGGTAGGTCCAAACTTGGATTTCAAGTGCTTAAATTGAAGGTAAGTGAACATACTATAAGTATGAAAAGTTTGTCTAACATATTATTTAATTTTATACTAATTTTCTATAATTTTATGTTTCAGATTTTAAACGTGTTGGGTCCCCTTAATGTACTCTAATCTAAGCCTATCCTTCTCGGACAATAGCTTGGGGTGAGTCTATTTTTAATTAGCGAAATTTAAATTAGGAGAAGTCTTTTTTCTGTGGAATTGTAGAAAAAGAGAATAAAAATGCACCAAGGGAATTTAATTTTTATTATAAAAAATTTCGGATTTTTGTATTTCAGTTACTTATGTATTTCGAAATTTTTGAAACTGATAGGAAGGAAATCAAACGGCTTTCGGCTGAAGATTTCCTCAAAATCTGTTTCTTTTATTTCGCCAGGAAAACCAAAGGGGGACGAGTGCAATTTTAATATTGCCGATGTCAAAAATCAACGGTACTAGACCTGAGATTCTTGGCTCGTACAATATGTTGATTTTAACACAATTTACCGCGACTTTAGAAAAATCCACTTTTATAAGCCACAGGCACTGGCTTCTATACTTAGAGGAGAAAAGATAAGACTTTCAATCTACGGAAGACAAATAATATAAAATGTAATTTTTTTTACTTACTTTTTTTTCTGCTGGGTCTCTGCTCTCACACTCTCTCCTAGCTGGATGGCAAAAATTTAGTTGAAAGGTGGCAGAGGTTCGATGCACGAAAGTTGAATTTGAATTTAACGAATTGAATTTGCTCGAAGAGAAAATAAGAAATTTTTTCGTTAGGTAAGGGTGAATTAGAGAAAAGAATTAAAGAATTTTTGAAAAAGAAATAGTATAATTTCGGAAATAAATTTTTAGTTAAATGAGTTTAAAAAAAAAAGGAAAACAGTCGACTTGACCAGGCGGGCACCAAGGACTGAGTGTCCGGTCGGCGATTTTTCCTCTATCTTAAAGGCTACGGAAACGCCCTTCTTAAAATTTGGAAAACTATTTGGAGGGGGAATTTCCAATAGATGTATGGGAAAATTGCTGCTCCTCCTAGTCTTCCCAATAGTAAGGTTCGGACTTATCTTAGGTCCGCACGGCGACCTTGCGCCCCTCCTAGGGAGAGAGTAGAGCAAGAGAGAGGGTACCTGCAGTTTGGCCTCCCTGAAGAGGGAGTTCATCAAATTCTAGATTTATCTCTCTTCCTCCACTACTTTTCTTTACATCTATTTAATTGATAATAATTAACTCTAACTTACTTACTATTGCTAAATATTTATTGGTATATAATTCGTAATTATTCTCCGCTAGTATTTTATATATATACGTAGTTCAACTAATTCAAAGGAAAACATGTAGTAGAATATAAATCTATTTCATTTATATATGGCATTTTGTTTCAAACAGATACTTGTTGGAATATTTGTACATTTGAAATTTTTGAACGAAACGTTATTGTTCTTATGTTATTATGTTTAGGTATTATGAAACTTCAGTATAAAGTTAAAATTAAACTTTGCACAGTGTTAGAAAAAAAAATGAAATTGCCTGGCGCTATATTTGATTTTTAAGTATACCAACATGCGGACAATGAAATTTAACTTAATAATATAATAAAATAAAAATGCATGGTCAAAAGTAAAACTAATTCCAAATCGGGAGTATAATATTTCTCAATTCATTCTCACCATTCGGCACAGTGTATGTTTTGCCAGGCGGTCAAAATGAATTGAGTTTCGCATAAACCCGAAGATATTGTGCGTGCAGAAATATAGGGAAAGATGCTTAGAACAATTCATGTATGCCGCTTTCACCGGGCGCGCGTGCATACCTTGGAGGCAGTCGGATTATCGCTCCGGCTTGGCGCCGTGGCGATAAACATTGCTGTAGAGAGCATAGGTTGAGAGCCTTAATTAGAGCTGTCAATTGAAACTAGACATCTCGCTCTCCGTCTATGCAGAGAGGATGTTTATTTAACCGATTACGCTTGGACTGCGCGAGAACGATACACATGAATCTTTCCGGTACTATTGTTTATTTTTCTTGAGAATGACTCGCGCGTTGTACCGAGATTAAAATTTTACAGTTGTGCCTGCTTATCGCAATGGAGTAGAGAGGTGCTGCAAGAAAACAAAAATTTTTGTAAATAACGTGGCGACGTTACCCATGCTCATTAATTCAATTCGACTACTTAAATTAATGTACTCATCATTTTACAATATTACGACAACTACTTACGCAGGATGTCACAGTATCAAAAATGATATATTTATATTATGAAACGCCCCTCGCCTCCGCGCAACGGAGAATAAAAAGAGGCGAGAGATTTTAATATAAATTACATTTTGATTTTGTATGGTCCGGGATACCGGGCGAATAAATAAAGTATTTCGCGCATAATTTGAAGTTAGATGATTATAAATAGTTACTTCTATATATAAGGACGTAATGCCTTGTATATATCCAGCAACACGAAATAAATAATCGTGACGCACTGCACAATGCTTCTTTATTTCCTAAGACGACGCAATGCGCCTTCAGGCAAAAGAAGACTTTGATTTTGGACTTCTACTTGATCCTCTCGTTCTGAAAATTCTTCTTTATCAAGACGCAATGCCTGATAAAGAAGAGCTGGGCTGAAAATTGCTTGAGCGCTTAACATAGACGCAATGCTATGTGTTTGCGACTCACTAAAATCTGGTTATTTTATTTACTATTGTTATTTTAAAAATCGTTTTTTCCCTCTTAGACCACGTACTGGGTCCAAGGGTAGTCCAGCGCATATAAAAGAAATTGTAAGCGCTTAGTCTGACTTAATGCAGGACTTTTGCATCTCGCTGTTTGAGGGGACTTAGAAAAAAATTTTAATAATTTTTCTAAAAAGACTTTGTTTTTTTTTTTATTGAAAAATTAAAATCATCGCATCAAGCATAACATAAAACTGTTCGCTGTTATATCGCATTTAATCGGATTCCCATGTAGGAGAACTCAATGCTCCACATCTAGGGCTTTCCGGAGCGCCAGCGCTTCTCTGTATGCTTCCGCTAGCTAGGAGACTTAATGCTCCTTCTAGCTCCAGCTTCAGAGAAAGAGTGAGCTCTTCCCAGAATGACGCGCCCTTTTATACAGGTGAGCGGAACTGCTCCGACGCTGAAGCAGTGAGTTACCCCCACCAGTAGCCCCAGCGCAAGCATCGCTATAGATATACTAAAGCACGTGAAATCTTAATTTACATGTTTTATCGCTTTGAACAATTAATTTTCGCAAAACTAATAACATACGAACGTTTATCAATGCTCAATTAACGATAACTAATGATTTGTTGCTTATGACAAGCTGTAGTGAACAAAATAACTCGTAAACAAATATGCTAGACGCGAGACTCTAACACTTCTATTATTGTTTATCAATGTTAATTAATGATTTATCGTATAAACTATACATGAGTCGAAAGCTGATGAACTAACGATCATGTACGTTACAAATTTATATGGCAAAAATGCCTCAGAAAATAATATTCGGCATGTGAAATGTCTATTTCGTACATATTTGACAAGTTTATATATAAAGTGAAACATATAATCTAGACTCCTGGGTCAAACTTAGCCGTGGGGCAAACTTAGCCGTTTCTCGCGCGCGCGCTGTGTTTTTCTTCAATCTTGCAACGATGTTTTTCTAATGAAAATTATCGAATCTCAACCGGGTTTTTTACGTTTTACATAGTTTCTTAATCGCAGAATCTCATACGAGCATTTATTTTTAGAAATTTATTGATTAAATAGTAGATATGAACGTTGCAAGTTGGCCTCATGTCCCATATATTATATACGGCCAAGCGGCAAGCCAACTTGTAACTCGAATAAAAAATATAATTAAATTAATAACTGATAAAATAATGTTATACACGTGACCGTATGCATGTTAAGTTCATGCATATAAGTTTATTTAATTGAAAAATGTTTTAAATACAAAATTTTAATAGGGGATAGGGTCCGGGTGCGTTGCAATTATTTAAGAAGAATATTTATATCAATTTTTGGAATTTCTTTAATAATTATTAGTTTATCATTTTTATTTAACATATTCGCACTTTTCCATAAGTGTCCACATACCTGATCGCGTCTCCTTTCCAAAGACGGGTCCAAATTTGAATGTGTCTGTACTTTTGAGCGCGTCCGCAAAAACGGCAGAGTCTATATAACTGGACTTTGGGACTAGCAAAGGTCAGAAGGAACTGGAGGACCGTTCCTAGAGTCAGCGGTGCTTAGGACTCATTAAAACTTATTTATTAATAATTACCTTTGCAATACAAGGTCTCGACCAAAGATAGCCACCTAAATAAAGTAAATTATTTCTACAATATATAAGTCAAATTCGGCCCTTACACTATTAATAAATTTAAAACAGAACTGCTTGCACTATAGCAAATGATCGATAAATTACATTCTGCTCATTTTCAGATTATGACATCTCTCTTTGACTATCGGACTATGTGGAATCTCAATTGCCATAAAATAAAATGGTATCAGTCAGTGTCAACAACCATATAAGACTTTTATGAAGAGGACTCGGATAACAGTATATATTAAGAAAACAGGATAAATTAATGCGTTTTATGTACTTATTTTATTATACTTATTTTATATATAACTAAAAATTTAGTAAATATGAAATGTTTTTCTTCTACTATGTAAACTTTTCTAACGCGAATACTGTATCTATTGCACTAGCAACATCATTAGTGATAATACTTGGTTTACACATATCCTCTTCAGTTTCCATGAAATCTCTATGTGAATGTTGTTTGAGATAAATAAATGACGTATTATGAACTCCAGTATTTACTAATATACTCTTGCATGTCTTGGCTTGATTTACATTGAATTCATCTAAATTCATTTGTAGATGTTCGAAGCATTTTCCCGGCATCGCTAAGTATCGGTTGTACAAATTAGCTCCTAAGACGTCAGTGTTTATGTTATCCCTGAAAATAATACATTATAAAATAAAGATAGTATTAAGCTGATTTAAGATAATAGCACCAGCGCAAGTCGTCATTTGATGACGTTATTTGGTGGCGTTATTTCTTGATATTATGTTATGGCCTAATTTTCGAATTTTTATTTTATAATTTTAGTAAAGAAATGAAGATAAACATCACTTCCTTTTAATTTTATTTTTTTTTGTTTCGCGATTTATTTTCAGTATTAAAAAACATTCACCCCTCAAAATCTTTGTTTTCGAATCTATTTTTAGTATTTGTTTTCCTTTCAAGCGTTGTACTGTCAGTTGATCATTTTCTATTCCCAATAAATAGAGTAAAAAATTTTTATAGCACTGTGTAGCCTAAGTCCGCACCTATGCCATGCTAATCCGTCACCTAAGTAGTTGATAATGGCATCGTAATCTTCTGACACTATAAGCGTGGCAGCGTACTTAGGGCAAACAAATGCTATAAAATAGTATATGATACTCGCGTTCTGCGTCATTCTTCGTGGCACGTTTCTAACCTCACTCGCTACGCTCCTGCGCTTCTACACTTCGTGCCGTAAAGAACTACTTAGGTTACTTGTATCGTAATGTACTAATACGATACTGGTGACATAAGTGACCTATCACAAGGGGCAAATATCACCCTAGTAGTATAGTGGCACCATGACGAATGTAAACACATATGACCTTGACTCTGTGACCCCTCGTCCATACCATTTTGGTTAAGGGCATATTTTTTACAGTCAGCATGGTGCCTAACTACTTGGGAGAAATTAGAGGAAATGACGTTGATGCATCTCTTCGAGCCCATATAATATTTATTTACTTTCGACGTCAACGTTTCGAGCTGCTGCGGCTCCTCTTCATAAAAATCCTCTTCAAAATTGCAAAATAAAATAAAAATCTTTTCTAATGAACAAAACAATAACTTAAATAAATTTACCTTAATTACAATTAAAAATTAATAACTCCGTATAATAGAAATGTTATTGTCGGCCCACCCAGACTCTCTCGCGCACAGCCAGTCCCCGTCCGCCGCCCCTGCCGCTCTGCAACCCGCTGGCGCGCGCTCAGTAGGTCCGAGCGCCGACGGCGCGCGCGCTCAGTAGGATCGAGCGCCGGCGGCGCGCGCTCAGTAGGGTCGAGCGCCGGCAGTACCGCGCGCGGCCGCCAGGCGGCGGAGACGGGATTTTTGGCTTTCCATACGAAAGTTGGGACTCCCGCTCTATAAGTACGCCGGCCGAACCGAGGCCTGGCACTTACTTCCCACCCTCCTACCGGGTGAGCTGGTCCATATCAGCGACGTAGCGGGTGTTCGCACTGTGCCACAATCGTCCCTGACATTTTTGGTGGATAATATACGCTCACTCTTAAATAAATAATTGTTTATTAATTTAATTATCCCTCTCCCCACCCAACTGCCCATGCCGTCCGTCTCTATTGGAGAACTGGAGGCCGAGCTCGAGCTTAGCCAGCTTTAACTGGCAAGAGCGAACCGGGAGATCATCCTCCTGCGGCACCAGCTTCGAGCAGCGACAGCGGCAGCAGACCAAGCAGCAGCGACTGCAGCTCCACCACCCCCGCCAGAGAGGACTCTGGTCAGCAGCGCCGTGCAGGCGACGCCGCACTCCGAGGATTTCGGGGCGCAGGCAACTCCGGCGAGCATCCGAGCCGCCTTCAGGACGCCACGGCCGTCCGCCGCCTTCCGCCCACCGGTGGAGATCCCGCCGCTGGACGACACGCTGTCGGCTGAGTGGCCTGACCACGAAGAGGGCCTCGAGCTTGAGGCGCAGCAACCTCCAGCAGCCGGCCTGCCGCAGCGACCTCTCTCCGCCACCTACCGCTTCCTGGAGCCGAGCGAGCCGCCCACGGTGCTCAACTCCGTGATCCGGAAGATTGCGGCGAAGCGGGCGAAGCAGCCCACGCCGAAGAGAGTCCGCTTCTTGTCGTCTCCAACGGTGCGCAAGAGGACGGCCCCTCTTCCCCCGGGGCGCTCAGTCCCCCTGGTCATCAGTGTGGAGTCAGTAGACATGCCGCTCCTGCGCTGATCCCTTCGTCTCCTCGCGGAGGCAAGGAAGCGTGCCTTCGGGCTACAGGCGGGGCGCTTTCTTAAGCGCCTGAAGCTAATTTTTGTGTGAGTCGGTCCCCTGGACTGGCTCCACAACCCAATTCAAACATAACCCCGGGAGTTCACTCCCCCTTTTCCCCTTTGCGACCGGGTGGTGTAGCCAACACTGAGTTGGGCGGGCTCTCTCTCGTCCAGACTCCCTCTAGAGTCGACGTGTGGAGGCTGAGCTGTGTCCGCTCCACACGCAACGAAGAAGCTAAACAGTCGGACGTGACTGCATCGTGGGACTTCGAGAGTCGACGAAGTCACCGCCGCATACGAGCAGCCCAACCGCATCCCCGCTCTCTCCGTCACCGAGCCACGGTGCAAGCGTGACATCACTCCGTTCGCCTGCCGCCCTTTCCAGGGGCGCCAGCGTTAACCCCGGGAGCACCTCGCTTACATCAATGTCATGCCGCCAATAGACGATGGACAGCACGCTAAATACAAAATCTCATGTAAAACTAAATAAGCAAAACAATTAAATTAACCATTGATACTATTATTAGAGGATATGCGTTACATGCTATTTATGGATGATCCATACATTAATTTAGAGCAGTATTTAGTTCCATCACGCATCTATTTATTTCATTGCAAAAAACTGGCGGGCTCGTTTGCAGTGTCTGGTATGTTGCCAGAGCTGAAATCTCATGTAAAACTAAATAAGCAAAAGAATTAATAATAATAAAAATATCCTTACAGAGACAATGATTAACCGAAACGTAACTACCGGTGCCGCCAGATGTTTATGCGGTGGAGATCGCTTATTGACTAAGTCGAATCCACGCATACGCCGCTCTTTATATACCGAAATCACCCACACTCGCGCAAACTACAACGACTGTAACGTCCTACGACGTTATTTCTTTAATCCTCTATTTACTATTTTAGCGGAATGTTAATCGGATGAATACACGATGAATTTTAAACACTAGCATTACAAAATTTCAAATTATAACATTTAGTCCGGGAGTCCTAGGATTTACCAGGAAGTTCGTGCAAGAGTTTATTTTATAGCTGAAATATGTTGGTAGCCACTTACTGAAAATAGCCATAAAGTCTCGCCTTCGGACCCGATCGGGAACATTGTTATTATTGCAAATTAAGTTACCAAAATACATTTTTTTCCGTTTTTCTTGATTAACTTTTTTGTTACTCAATTTACGCAAAAACATATAGGGGCAAAAGTTGATCAGCATTGACTTTTCTATAAGACACATATATTCCGAAATGCAAAATTAATGTTTTTCCCGGCTAAATTGTTAAATAAAAAAAATTTTTTTCAATTTTCACATTGCCATGGTTTTTGTGAAATATGATCTTTATTTATCGGATTAGCCCTCAAAGATGCCTTTTAGTACAGACAACGTAAAAATTGAAGCCCGATCACGATATCTTAAAATGGCGTCTTGTTGCAAAATTATTTAGCCGAAAAGTTCAAATTGATGTCCAATTCGATCCAGGAACGATAATTGAATCAAACTATGTTTAATCGACAGCTGACGACGTAATTAACAAACGGTAAACATAAATTTTCTTAATATTAATATTTAGCAACATTTCTAAGAAAAAATTTTTTTTATTTCGGTCAATTTAGGAGTAAGAGAATTGCGGCAAAATGCATCTTAAAGTACATAAAAAACCATGAATTTTCATATAAATTTTGTTAAGATCGGACCAATAGGAGCCGAGATACAAAAATTTTTTCAACCGACGATTACGCCGAAACTACTTGATATTTCAAGTTGAAATTTGGCACAGTGCTTGCTGAAATCATATTCTAAATGATTACATTTAACACAATAGCTCTACATGCTTCAGTTCGTCTAAAACGACCGACGAAACATATGAATTCAGCGCGCGCGGCCGCGCCGTTGCTTCGGCCGAGCGGCGCGGTAGTGGGGGGAAAGCCGCGCGGCGGCGAACAGAATTCATACACCTTAGTTGCAATTTGATTATCTCGGTAAGCAAAGCTACTATTGCAATACATTTTTTTCATTTAACGTGTTTTTTTCTCAGCTTTAACGTCATACTAATTAAGTTATCATAGGCACAATGCAAATACCGCAGATTACCAATTCTTTTGAAAAAGAATCTTTTTTGGCTACATACACAACCTTTGTACGCATGCATTGTGCTGCTATAATCATAAAAATATTTAAATTTATCATATAAAGGTTGGGTAGCGTAATATATGCCATTAAAGGTTGTGTATGTAGTCAAAAAAGATTCTTTATCAGAATAATTGTTAATTTGCGGTATTTGCGTTGTGCCTATGATAACTTAATTAGTATGACGTTAAAGCTGAGAAAAAAACACGTTAAATGAAAAAAAAATTTATTGCAATAGTAGCTTTGGTTACCGAGATAATCAAATTGCAACTAAGGTGTATGAATTCTGTTCGCCGCCGCGCGGCTTTCCCCCCACCACTGCCCTGCTCGGCCGGAGCAACGGCGCGGCCGCGCGCGCTGAATTCATATGTTTCGTCGGTCGTTTTAGACGAACTGAAGCATGTAGAGCTATTGGGTAAAATGTAATCATTTAGGGTATGATTTCAGCAAGCACTGTGCCAAATTTCAACTTGAAATATCAAGTAGTTTCGGCGTAATCGTCGGCTGAAAAAATTTTTGTATCTCGACTCCTATTGGTCCGATCTTAACAAAATTTATATGAAAATTCATGGTTTTTTATGTACTTTAAGATGCATTTTGCCGCAATTTCAATTATCGTTCCTGGATCGAATTGGACATCAATTTGAACTTTTCGGCTAAATAATTTTGCAACAAGACGCCATTTTAAGATATCGTGATCGGGCTTCAATTTTTACATTGTCTGTACTAAAAGGCATCTTTGAGGGCTAATCCGATAAATAAAAATCATATTTCACAAAAACCATGGCAATGTGAAAATTGAAAAAAAAATTTTTTTATTTAACAATTTAGCCGGGAAAAAAATTAATTTTGCATTTCGGAATATATGTGTCTTATAGAAAATTCAATGCTGATCAACTTTTGCCCCTATATGTTTTTGCGTAAATTGAGTAACAAAAAAGTTAATCAAGAAAACCGAAAAAAAATGCATTTTGGTACCTTAATTTGCAATAATAACAATGTTTTCGATCGGGTCCGAAGTCGAGACTTTAGGGCTATTTTCAGTAAGTGGCTACCAACATATTTCAGCGATAAAATATAAACTCTTGCCCGAACTTCCTGGTAATAAGGTTTTGAACCCCCTGACTCCCGGACTAATGTCAATTTCATGAGTTTCGTTAATTGCCACACTTTCAAAAGTAAGAAATCAGCTGACGCTGAGCTTGCGAAACGCAGACTAAGCGTTATACTTTTGGAAGAACCGCAATAGTGTATGTAGGATTTCGAGATGTTTAATAATTAATATTCAATAAAGTTGTAAATTTGTAAATTAAGTTTAGTGCTTAAAAGAGACGCAATGCCCTCAATTAGGTAGTCAAGATATTGTATCGACTCCGTCCACGCAGGTCCGAAAATTGGCGGAGTTTTGATTGTTTAAAATTCGTTGTTGTAAATTATTACGATTTTCATACTTTTAATTTGTGTTACTATTTTAAAGTTTTTCTTTAAAAAATAAATATAGTAAATAATAGTATACTTTTATTGTAAGGAATAATTTAATTGTGAATCCTAAAAACCTGTACGTTGAAATCTGAAGGAAATTGTTTAAATCATTGGGTTGTTTTGAAGACAACGATCTTACAAAAACATTAACTAGACCTTCAACAATTCTTCTTGAATAACAAAGGACTATCCAACGTCATAGATTCAAATAAGGTAAGTTCCGAGCATGTTCTCATAGAAAATACATTAATTTGAGAGATTTAGGTACTTATAATCGCTAGACTTTTATCGCTATAAATAATCCTGACTATAGGCATTAAGTTGAGGTAGTCAGGACTTAACACGACAATCTTGACATACAACGGAGCTCAGCGCGACGATCGACAATAAGCGGCAGACAAATGAATTTAGGAGGCGGCAAGCATTTCTTACCATGCGGCAAGGCCGAGAGCCCGCGCAGCAAGTTCAAACACTCCTTCCATGACTATATCAAACGATGTAGTATGTCCGAAGCATTGCACAGCAACGCTTGGGAGAGATCCCCTCTCCCTCAATTTTTTCGCCATAGTATAGCGAGATACTTTAAAGAGACTTCCGCTCTCCAAAATCCTCTTTGAACGAGAAGATTTGGTAAGATCCTTCTTTTTCTTCATAGTACAAGTAATTTAAAAATTTCTTTGAATAAAGTAGCATGCTTAGAACAAGCCTAAATCTAGAGGGAATATGGAGGATGTTCATACTAGGTAGTAGGAGTCAGTATTTGGGTAAATGAGAAGAGAAAATGTAGTGGTAAATAATATTTATTGAATTAACATTTCAATTCAATTAAAATTTATTTGTTATTTTTCCTTATATTAAATTCGCAAATTGTGTAACATTTAAATAAAATTCATTTCATTATCTTAAAAAAGTACCATATTTGTTAGTTTAAGGGGTTATGACAGTGTTAAAATTTTGAAAATACCCATTTTTTTTATTCACTTTTTTCATAGTTAATAGTCGGTAGAATATGGTCCTGAAAGCCGTTTTTGACTAAAAAAATTTTCCTCGAAGATATCAACAAAAAACTAACAAATCTGTTTCAAGTAAATTTTTGAAAAATCGTGATTTTTAAATATTTTAATTAGGCCAAACTTGTGAAAAGGATTGTTCTACCACACTTTTTACAGAGTTATTTCATGAGAAATCTTACTGAAAATACGACTTAAAAACCTGTTTTACAAACCGTTTTTTTCTCAAGAGTTATCAAATTATTTCCGTAAAATAAAAAAAATCCGTAAAATTAATTTTTCTATGTGTGATTTTATGTTAATAAACTCAATGCGTTAAAGTAAAGGCATTCAACTAATTTGAATTTGCCACTCGAACAGGCTTTACCTCACAGCGTCCGGTCGAGAATGAAGATTACTGTTTGATCGGTATAGTAGAATTTTCTGTAAAGCAGCAGAAAGCAGCCAAACAGCTGTTTTTCACCCAAGACACTAGATCAGTGTAGTTAGTCTGCTAGCTGCTGTAACAATGCTTATAACCTCAGTGGTGTTGTAAAAGTGTAAGAACTTCTGCAGAATACAAAAATTATTTAGATAAGTATTGGAATCTAATTAGTAATAATTGTGTTCATAATGAGCATTTTCTTTGTTGGTTTATTTTTTGCTTTTAGGTATACGGGTGCAATCCAGCAAGATGGGAGTTTATATTGACTGTCTGGAGTATTATTTTGCATACTTTTTAACAACTTGCAGTGTATTTAATAATGGTAAGTATTGCATCTAATTGTAATTCATAAACATAACTTGATTATGAATAGCTAACGATAATTTTTATTTTATTTCCAGCTTCTAAATGCTATTATCACACAGCATGATATGCGCATACCACCAAATATACTTTATTGTATGTATATTTGAGTACCAAAAGCAAATCAAGGTATGCCACATAGTTTCTGTAAGTATAGCTGAGTTCATTTGTATGATTTACATTATAAACTTTAAATGCCTTTTACTCAAATTTAGTTTTTTAACATCAATCCGGATGAACCAAAGCTGGATTGAATGAATTGGCAAAAATAAGTTCAAAGTGAATGTTACGTATGTTTACATATGTAACATTCACTATAATTATTAATATTGTCAATATATGTTTAATTAATTATATTAATTTTGTGTTTTTCAGGAATCTGTTCCACTTAGTCTGAGACCAGACTCATAAGGAAGATTTGGCACTTTGATTCATTAGAATTGATGGTACGGTTCCATCAGAACCATGCGGCAAGCAAACAAAAAGGATGAAAATTATGATTTTTGGTAAGCAATTCCTTTAATTGTTTTTAAATGTTACACTCACTTTTTGCATATCATTTATGCATAAAAGTGATATATAATACTTGTATTTGAAAGCAAAAATATAGTTTTTAGAGCACCTATATATCTATTAATTTTTTACAACACTAACAATTTTTCGTTTTTTTCAGGTTTTAACACTGTCATAACCCCTTAAGTGAAGTTCCAAAGATTTATCTAGCTGTCTTTTCAAGTAAAATTCCTACTAGTTATCACGATAAGAAAATTTAAATAGCTGTCTTTATATAAAGTAATTAAGTGCCTTAAAAAATACTTTATATCATTGCTATCTTTAAATAAATAAAACCTCTAACGCTGTTGAAAACGAAAGTTATCTTACTTGAATTTCTCGCAAGATAAGTGTCCCTCCAACTTAATCTTTCCCAGATTAGGTTAGATTTAAGTTAAATTTAAGTAAGTTATTAAATTCCATTTCATTTCCCTTTTTCCTTTAAGTAGTGGTAAGAAGGAATGAATGTGAGTGAGAGGAGAAGTAGTGTAGCAGGTGCACTCGTCGGGGTGGGGGGAGTTATAACGTGGTGAAATTTCACCACTGTACACACTGAGAAACATTTCGGCGTCTTTCTAAACTTCGGCTGGTATAGCTTCAGTACAGAGAAGGTCGGGCGATAGGTCACCAAAATTTTGATGCGATACTGCTCAAAATACATAAGACGACTACTGTCCAAAACAAACGAGCTGCGCTTCTGTATATCAACAGAGCTGGCGAGCTACTGTGCGAAATATTTTATGCGATAGCTACGCCACTTTAGGACGACTACCGTAGAATTTTTGGGCAGTAGCGCGTCAAAATTTTTGTGCTCAAAATGGCACTAGATTAAAGCAGCAACTCGCCGAAATTTTTCTCAGTACAAGCGCTAGGAGCTGCCGGGGTAGAGCGTCTCAAGATCGAGGGAATGGGAATCTGCATGAATGGGTAATGGCGTTTGCTTATTATTTTTGTTTAATAACGGCGCGAGAGGCGGAGAGATGACGCTGAGAGACAAAAATTACGGCAGACTTCTACTAATCCAATTCGTGATAGAGGAAGAATTTGCGAGGAAGAAAATCGAAGTCGGCGTGATCACAACTATCCAGCTTGACTCCGTGCATTCAATTCCACTCGTAATCGTAAGTGGTCGCTCACCGTTCAGCGCAATGATTGCTCACCTGCACCGGATGTTTGAAGTAAAAAGCAGCATAGCGCGCCCGATGAAACAGAAGTTTCAAGAATCAGCGGCCGTACTTCATACTTCGCAATTTATTTGTTACCTCAATAATAATTAATTGTCTACGTATTGTACGTGTTGTCGCGGCTGTCTGCTCCAGCAGTTAGAATAGTTAAGGTGACGATCGACGATGCGTGAGGCGCACAAGCCTGTAATGGCGTGAGAGCGCAGGCCGTCGGCCCAAGCGAACCGCCCAATAGGCGAGCGCGCCGAACGGCGGCGAAGCCCAAGCCGAGCGAAGCGAGCGTGAGCCAGCACTCTCCTACTCTGGCCATTTCAGCTTGGACATTCCAACGCCAACTCCCGAGGGAAATTCCTGTGCTTTATTTTGTGACTTTTCTTTGTGATTCAATTACTGTCTAAGGATATTGGATGACTCCGAGGTTCACTCCAGGGAATTGTGGAAAAGGTCAGTTGTTTGGTTTCTCTAGAGATCTTTGTTTCCCTCGCGGCCTGAGCACGGTTCTACGCGCGGATCGATTTCTTTGTCTCGAGAATCGCGTCAACATACGCGAGCTTAGCTACCTAGCTACCTCTGCTGTCTTGTCTTAATTAAGGAGCTTTAAGGATTTTAACAGTGAGCGCGAATATTAGCGCTCTTCGTAGTGCAAGAAAGTAGAATCAGTGAATACGCGAGGGCGAGAAAGTAGAGTGGTCGAAGAGTCAAGCGGACTCGTCCAACGTCAATTTTATTGAGGGAGCCAAGGTGACCGTAAGCCGTTGCATCGTGGGCGTCGCTAAGTCCCAACGTAGTTTAGAGGGTCATATGCCGAACAGGGTGGTCGCACGCGACTATAATTGTAAAGAGTGAACGGAAGCCAAGGGGACAAGAGTGAAACAGAAAAGTGGAAGAGTGAAAGTCAAACGGAGTATGAGTATATGAGTGACTTTCAGCGAATCTCGAGACGCACGAGAGTCAAACTGCCTTTGCTATCTTTTTTTGTGACGTGTCGGTGTTGTGATATTATGTAATTATAAGAACTGCGGAAATAAATAATAGTCATAGTCAGCTCCTTGACTTTTACTTTGCCAACCTACCATCCGAACCGCTCTCCCTCCCACCGGTAATCTGGAACTCTGCCTCGTCCTCAACGAGTCTTACCTCGTATACAAAGAGTCGCGAGACTCCGACGCACACGAGCTGCGTCTGGCGCCTACTGGGAATCTGCGGCAGATTCCATGGGGACAAGGCCGACAAAGTAACGCGAACCTCGCAACACCAAAGAACGCGTTACAAAATACAAATTATAAATTTAGATACAAATTATGTGCTAGGAAATATAGTTATATTTAAATGAGACTAAATTATACAAATGCAAATTAAAAAACTCGTAAATAATAGAGTAAATATCTTCGAAACTTAAAACTACGTGGACTCCTTTTAATAATCTATCTATTTGATGGACAAGTGTGCCATTAAAGTCATGCATGGTACATTCTGTGTAATACGCAGTGAAATAAGTGTATTAAGAGGTTTCCTTACAGTAAATCCCAAACACGCTCATAACAATCGCAATATAGAGTCCTTCATACTTAAGAAATACTTGTTTTATCGATAATTTTGGTTAGATCCTTCAGCCGATCAAAAGTGACCCTCTTAAATATCAGTGATAGTTTACGTGGTTCATTTCACCTTGAGCCCATCAGATCCTAGTGTTCGCGCTACAGTCTTTTGAATCAACTCGAAAGCTCGATCAGAATAGCTGATCATGAATCTTATTATGAATCCATCGATGATGATAATTTGATCAAGCATAACTTCGTCATTGTATGCATGAAAGAATCTATCGATCTCGTCAAATTGCTACTGGAACACTGTCCATGTGGCTAGTAAGAAGGAGAATCCTTGAAATCTTGATCGCTAAGGTGAACAACAGGATTAATGTTACCAGAATCGACTGTCGTATTTTCTAGGCCCACGTGAAAAAGTTGCGGTAGGAATTGTTCATCTCATAAACCATACGTACAATTTGATGGCAGTGATACTGGCTCATTTGACATTGCTCCACCTGGCTCAAACTCTCCAACTATCTCTTCTAACCAGCCATTTTCTCGATCTTTCACGAGTTGCGGTTAAGAGAGAACTATATGCTGTCCACTGGAGGCTCCGCGATTTATTTGCGAAAACTAGGTAGATTCGATGGGGGTAGAACCAATGAGAATAAAGTTAGCAGAAAGTATGGGGCTATGCAAATAAAGTCATGGTCTCCAGAATGGGGACCCAATACAAATTTGCAGACAAATTATTTCTTAAAAACCTCCTAAGAAAATATATCCAGTAAGATGCATGCTTCATCTTACATTTTTTAATATTAGATTAAAACTTATCGACAAATTTTTGAACATCATCATTTTTAGTAAGATCTGTTGAGAAATTCTTGAGAAATCGTCGAATACCCAAACCATTAAACATATAGTATAGAAACATGATACCATATTTTCCACAAGTATCGGATAAAGTGCTTTGCAGTTGAATATTACACCATCTTAGCTTATGGTCTCTTATGATCTTCGGTATTAAACACAAAGCCACACGGTATTACCCACGTTACTGGAATTTGATCGGCCGGATAAACTCCTACCACGTGAGAGGTCAAATTT
The DNA here is from genome assembly GCA_018906965.1 of Philotrypesis tridentata. Classification (NCBI taxonomy): domain Eukaryota; kingdom Metazoa; phylum Arthropoda; class Insecta; order Hymenoptera; family Pteromalidae; genus Philotrypesis; species Philotrypesis tridentata. The sequence goes on from JACCIB010000143.1 coordinate 308,631, forward strand.
TAAATATATTTAGTTAAGATAACTTTAAGGGGTTATGACAGTGTTAAAACCTGAAAAAAATGAAAAATTGTTAGTGTTGTAAAAAATTAATAGATATATAGGTGCTCTAAAAACTATATTGTTGCTTTCAAATACAAGTATTATACATCACTTTTATGCATAAATAATATGCATAAAGTGAGTGTAACATTTAAAAAGAATTAAAGGTATTTGCTTACCAAAAATCATGATTTTCATCACTTTTATTTACTTGCCGCATGTTTCTGATGGAACCGTACCATCAATCCTGATGAATCAAAGTGCCAAATCTTCATTATGAGTCTGGTCTCAGACTAAGTGGAACAGATTCTTGAAAAACATAAAATTAATATAATTAATAAAACATATATTGCCAATATTAGTAATTATAATGAATGTTACATATGTAAACATACGTAACATTCACTTTGAACTTACCTTTGCCAATTCTGTTCCACTCAGTTTATGACCATACTCATAAAGAAGGTTTCCCACTTTGGTTCATCATGATTGATAGTACGGTTCCTTCAGAAAGCTGCGGCAAGTACACAAAAAGCATGAAAAAACTAAATTTGAGTAAAAGGCATTTAAAGTTTATAATGTAAATCATTCAAATGAACTCAGCTATACTTACAGAAAATATCCGGCATACCTTGATTTGCTTTTTGTACTCAAATATACATACAATAAAGTATATTTGATGGTACGCGCTTGTCATGCTGTGTGATAATAGCATTCAGAAGCTGAAAATAAAATAAAAATTATCGTTAGTTATTCATAATCAAGTTATGTTTATGAATTACAGTTACATACAATACTTACCATTATTAAATACACTTCAAGTTCTTAAAAAGTATGCAGAATAATACTTCAGGCAGTCAATATAAGCTCCCATTTTGCTGGCTTGCACCCGTATACCTAAAAGCAAAAAATAAACCAACAAAGAAAAAGCTCATTATGAACACTGTTATTACTAATTAGTTTCTAATACTTATCTGAATAATTTTTCTACTCTGCAGAAGCTCTTACACTTTTGCAACACCACTAAGGTTATAAGCATTGCTACAGCAGCTAGCAGACTAACTGCACTGATCTAGTATCTTGGATGAAAAACAGCTGTTTGGCTGCTTTCTGCTGCTTTACAGAAAATTCTACTATACCGATGAAACAGAAATCTTCATTCTCGACCAGACGCTGTGAGGCACAACCTATTCGAGTGGCAAATTCAAATTTGTTGAATGCCTTTACTTTAACACATTGAGTTTAGTAACATAAAATCACACATAGAAAAATAAATTTTACAGATTTTATTTATTTTACGGAAATAAATTAATAACTCTTGAGAAAAAAACGGTTTGTAAGACGGTTTTTAAGTCATATTTTCACTAAGATTTCTCATGAAATTACTCTGTAAAAAGTGGGTTAGAACAATCCTTTCCACAAGTTTGGCCTAATTAAAATATTTAAAAATCACGATTTTTCAAAATTTAACTTGAAACAGATTTGTTAGTTTTTTGTTGATATCTTCGAGGAAAATTTTTTTAGCCAAAAACGGCTTTGAGGACCATATTCTACAGACTATTAACTATGGAAAAAGTGAATAAAAAAAATGGGTATTTTCAAAATTTTAACACTGTCATAACCCCTTAAGTTGTAATCGCCCACATAATTAATACCGAAATTACAATAAGGCAGTTTGAAGGCTTTCCTGCCGAATCCCAATTACTTAATAAATATTTAGTATTTCTTAACGTACTTCGCCGACTAACGCAAATAGTTTTCAAACACGGTTAGTATAAATTAATTTTTCTTCTACCCTTGTGTTTCAACAAGCAATACGTTAACAAAATAGAGTCATTTACAATTCATTAAACTCATTTTAAATTAAAATCCATTTAAATTTTAAACTCAATTTTCAATTTATACTACGACCCCTTTGAAATCTCTCTATCAAGAAATACCAGCAATCATCAAGAAACCCAATAATCATCATGAAACCTAATAATCATCAAGAAACACTGTAATCATCAAGAAACTCAGCAATCCTCAAGAAACCCAGTTATTAACGCAAATTATTAAATATAAAACATTATGATCGAACAAATTATAGCAAAATTTTCAAAAAAACTAAAAAAAAATTTTATTTCACGCAAACAAAAAACACAAGAAGCAAACGAAGAATATTAGACACATTACATAAGTGCATTTTTCCAAAACCACCATGCTGAACAACACCGAAGAACATGATCCTCTGCACCTAACCTATTACCAGCGAATATCGCACTAATGAAGTCTCTTAGCGACTCCTTCGCATTCATGAATTCCATAACCACATTCGATGGCAAACAACTTCCTTTACGAGTATACATACAAGATCTTCGAAATGCCAATCAAATGGCACCACTAGGAGTAAAAAACCAGTTCATGAACACCGTGCTACAAAAGTTAACGGGAGCAGCAAAAAAGAGCTTAAATAATAAGAAATTCGAAAACATCGATGACCTCATTGCCCATCTCAAACAAGGATTTGGACCAAGACGTGATTTTAGCTATTATGGCAACAAAATATTAAATCTAAGGATGAGACAATAAGATATATGTGATGTTTGTGAGATGGCCGGGAGTGTTAAGTGAAGGACGCTCTTGTTAACTATTAATATGCTAACTCTTTATTAGTGTATAAGACTATATAGAGCACGTGTTGCTCGCTGAGTCGTCTTGGCTTATCTGCTGACTATACCCTCGTCTCTCGCGTCGCTCTGACACTCTACACTATACACCATATAGTGTATACACTCATACCTATGCGTCGCTGCGCGCGCACCGCTGTGCCGCTTACAGTGTGTCTCGCGCTCACTCACACAGCGCGCTTACACATACAATACAATACAGTTGGCGACTTTTACGACGGGCTCAACGTCCTCATGACCAGCACCGAAAAAGCGTTGCAAGAGCAAGAAGGAGAAACCAAGAGCAGAGGCAATTATCATGATTCGATGATAATACCAACAAAAAAGAGCAAAGGACATATTTGTCAAAGGATTACTAACATGGCTCTAAACCAAAGTGGACGCATACAAATCAAAAACAATGTAAGAAGCAGTAAACATCAAATCAAGAATGGAAGCTAAAATAATATTGGATGAAAGATTATATAGACCAAAAAGAAATGAGGACCAATAAAACAAAGTCATGTTAAATAATCCATTTGTGCACTCATTCAACTTCATAGGTTGCATAGAAGAAGAAAATGGGGAAAACGAAAATCAACCTCAACAAGAAGAAATCATTGACGAATACATTGTCTACGTCAATGCTCACTCACACATCGCGCTTACACATACACTACAATACAGTTGGCGACTTTTACGTCAGAACAGACACTAATCAACAGGCAAAGGCAAATCAATAACAACACAATTCGCAACAACAGAACAACCAAGGGTAGAATGCAAACAAAAACTCCAATTACAAAAGCAGAAATTATAATTCAAACTACAATAATAACACGTAAAATGCGCAAAGAAATAATACACAAGGCAATAATTGGGCAGCATGGAATAATGAAGGCAATAGAGGATATCCAAAAGTTCTGTTCAACTACCCACTGATAGGTCAATTCTTTGCGCTCAACACAATAAAACCGGGCCAAAGAAACCACCAAATGCAATAAAAGTGGTGTCAAACAACAACCAGTAAAACACCAGTTCACAACAGAATAATTTAAATTATCGGATAGCTCGTCCCTATCAAGCGCTGGCGAGCCAGAACATGCTCCTGTACCCATATGGAATAAGGCCGTCAATGATTCTAATGCAACCGTTGGCTGCAATGCCACAAATACCAACGCTCCCGGTGCCACAAATGTACGCACCGCCGCAACAACAACAAAGAATGCAGCAACCACAAGTGATGCAAAATCAAAATCATCAATCACATGTACCGGCAGGAACCAAAAAACTATGGCTAACCTTCATGGTAGACAGCGTGTTTAGGTGAGGCGTGGGGTGGATTGAATTGAAGTGGAGACGTCCGTGTGTGTGGGCTTTCAGTGTTATTATTATTCTCCTGATTGTCAGTATACAGAGGTTGTCTTATCGATTACTTATTGTCGAAATAATACAATGTGCGCCGAATGATATGTCACACGCAGACGAGACGTTTTATTTTATTTTTATGTGCTGTCAGTTCGAGTGCACTTTTTCAAGTGCCGTTTTCGCCGGCCCGTGGCAGTTTTCTTTCCTCGATTTTCCCCCTTCCCTCTCAGTGGCCTTGCGGCTCCTCCTCTGATCGATCGACCAATTGGTCCATCGAGCAGCCGAATTTCTTCTCTTCTGCCCTCTACGAGAGCGGCTCGTTCTTTTTTCGGGCCCGCCCCCCGCTTTGAGGGCAGCTGAGGCTACGTCGGTCTACATCGGGCTCACCCCCACTACGGGGCAGCTGAATCTACGTCGGTCTACCTCGGCTCGCCCCCACTACGGGCCGCCGAGTCTGCGTCGGTCGTCGTCGAGCTCACCCCCACCATAGGAGCAGATACTTCTGCATCGGGCTCACTCTTCTCTCTCTCTCTCTCTCTCTCTCTCTCTCTCTCTCTCTGCGCTTGCCCTCCCATCTGCCACTGGGTCCGCGGCCTTAAATCTACCTAGGTATGCGCTGTGACATTTACAATCGATTTTTATTCTATGGTTTACAGATAATCCGGGAGCGCGCCGCGCTCGGCACGTCTCGTGCATCAAACACTTACAAAACGGTACAATTTGGTCGCATGCGCGCAGGAGGCCATAATTGCATGGCCATAAACGGCCTTTTGCCGCCCGCACGCCTTGCGCCGTGCACGTGGGCCTCCTAAAGCTAATCCCTCTTTTTCTCGCTAGTCGAGTGTCTCCAACACAGCGCGCGCTGCTAGAAGTTTAACGCAATAGTGTGCCATGTGACATAAGAGAAACCAAAAATCTGGGAGGCGTTACAACGAATACCATAACAATACTAGGCACGGTATTCCTGGAAATACTGAAAACACCAACCAAGTTCCATGTAGTTGATAACGATTTTCCAATACCATATGATGCCATGCTAGGTCGGGAATACCTAGATAAGGTAGAGGTAATCATTTTGTACCACTATCATGCACAGGTGATAAACAGTAACGTCATAAACCCTGTACCATTCTTATGATATGAACAAGAACATGAAAAAAGAAAGAAGGCAAACAGACACAGAGGCCTAAGAGTCAATTTACACAATTAAGGACATATGCAAAACTACACGAGCAACGAATTTGCTGGACCCCGTAATCACACTCTCAATAAAAAGTGATACATAAGAAAGCAAGGCACTCACTATAGAAGAAATATCAAAAAACATCAAGGATTTAAATGCCTCAACAGTCCAATGGAACGACATACTATACTCTCACAGCAAGTCGTCAAGTCATTTAAATAAACCCTATAAACTCTGACTTAAAAAAGGGCTATATTCCAAAAACCGACGTAAGTAACCAAAATATTTGCATAGGAGAAGGTGTGGTAACAAATGATGACAGTACATGCAAGTTCCTTGCAATCAACTCAGACGTCATCTATATTTCTATATGTTATGTTAAAGTGAAAGATGGCTAGTGAAACTGAAATAATACTAAATCTCCACCACTAGTAAAAAATAATTGTTCAACTTCATGTTTTTTCGACTGAACGTTAATTGACGTCTCCGCGCATCCCATAGTCGAAAAAAATGTAAGATATGGCGGTCCTATGGGGTTGTTTTGTAGTTTTAAAGATTATTAAGACTTATGTTTTTTTCGACTTTATTTTCTTCAGGGTTTTTTTAAGACTTAACTTTTCATTCCGTAAAATAATTATAGTGTTGAATTTTAGGTTTTTTTCAGAAAAAATGTTCTTTGGTGTAAAATAAATCGGATGCTATAAGGTTTATGGTAGTCTATGGTATTTCTATGGGGTTTTATGATGTTTAAAATTTTTGAATTTTTATGGTATTTTATGATATTTTATAACGTTTTGTGTAGTTCTATGAACTTTTACGCAGTTTCATGGTGCTTTATGGGGTTCGTCATATTTATTTACATTATTATCGCTTATAGTTTCTGGGATTCTTATTTTATAGCATTTGCAAGGGGTTCTTATAGTGTGACCGTATTATGACATTTTATGGGGTTTTATGGTTTGACGATGTTTTATTGAATTTTGTGGTATTTTACAAGGTTTTAATGGAGTTTTATGGCGTGATGATATTATTACAATTCATGGGATTTGGTCTATGGTGTTTCTATAGTGTTATAGTTTATAGTATCTAAAATTTTTGCATTTTATGGTATTTTATGCTATTTTATAGTGTTTAATATTGTAGATTAAAACGCGTGTTAATTTTTATAAGCTTATAATTTCTGGATGCCTTATTTTATAGAATTTATATGTTCAGACATATTTGGTGGATAATATTGTGTTTTATATTTTTCAAAAAATTCAGAATCATTAATTGGATTGTGAAATACACAAATATCAGCAAATAATTGACAAAATAATTGATTTTTGGAAATTTGTACTGTGATGCTTCTTCTAAGCATTTATCCTGTAAGGGCCGAATTTGACTTATTCGGGCTGCTTGGGTTCGTACAAATAATTATTTTTATTTGCGAAGCTATCTTTGATCGGGATCTTTAATTGCAAAATTATAATTATAAATAAGTGAATTTAAAAGAGAAGTTGATCCGATGGCACTTATTCTGGTCCTCTAATGCTTCTTACCTCTATCTATATACGCTAAGTCCGTGAAGGTGGACTTTACCTATATTGATGGACGATATATTAATTCTGCGGACAAGTGTACTAGAAATGCGGACGCGAGCGGAATCGCGGACTGGCTGTACAGCGTATACGGCTTACTATGCGGACGCGAGTATGTCCGCACTCGCTACTACGTAAGACCAACGTTGGCTGTTTGTCCGCGGACAAAGGCTGGTATATGCGGACGCGAGTATGTCCGCGTGCGCTACTTCGTATGTCTCTACGTTGGCTAGTAGTCCGCGGACACGATGTTGGAACTGCGGACACTCTGCTGATGGCTGTTGGGCGTTTCGTCAGAGTCCGCGGACGTCTTACCTGCTCACACCTTGTCTTAAACTTTTAAGGGCTTGTTAATAGGTAAAAGGGCGTCTGTTAGTAAATAAATAGTTCGTCTTTATTTTATTTTTAATCTTTGTTATAATCTTTTTTTATTGGGCGTCCAGGCAGAATCATCGGGTTATACAAAGGGGCTCGTTTCAGTTCATAGACGTTTTATTCCAGCCTAAGTTCGTATCTCTCTTACAATTTACATTCATTCACGCGTTCTTAAAATGTGTTATATCTAACTTACTTTTACACACGCGCCGTTGATTGAAGCTTCCTTCTTTCCCTAGCGAGTGCTTATTACTTATAGTACACGAGCTTGTCGTGGCAAGGGTTTTTACTTAATTAAGCTGCGGCTTCACCCACTCACGCCAGATATGATTGGCGGTCCTTCTGTCGCAGTGTACTTCAGTCGTGATGTACCTTCCACCGGAGCAAATATGCCAGCTTGCCTGCAGAGTTCGGTAGATTTCTAGGCCCCCGATAGCGTACAGGTAGTACCTTGACACCCTCTTACGGTCTCGTGTAAATCCTTCTGAAGTAACTCCAAGTAGTCGGCTAGTCTTCAGCGGCAAGTCGTGATGACGAGGTTAGACGCACACCGGTACCTGGTCTGGTCGTAAAAAGGCGCTGCGCTGATGGAGTCGAGGGTTTATAAAGACTCGACCTCCGATCAGACAGTAGCTTAACAATTTAATTGTGGGGATACCCGCAGCCAATCAACACTCGCCACCGAAAGAAGGATTACAAAAGTATAAACGCGGCGACACATATGAAAATGCTGAGCTGATCTTAAAACGCCCGAAACCCGGTTGTTGAAACCGCAATTATTAATTTATGACAATAAAATTTATATGTACCCCCCTTAATAACAAAGAGCAAAACAGTCATAATGTTAAATAAACAAATTAACAACTAACTTCTAAAATAATACCAATTTTCAAATTTTGACAAGCTACCGATGATCGGCACCCTTTATAGACTTGCGGAGCGAAAGTGACTTCTTACTGAACAAATGCTATAAGTCAGAAACTTACAGTCTGAAAATTGTTATTTTGGTACCTAATTTGTTAATTAGACTTGAACTTGACCCCCATGAAAAGAAAATTCGGAATTTGTTAATAATAAAGAAATTTTCTTAAAAATGGTCAGATCGAAACCGGACCACTTTGTAATTTTACAATTAGGCATAGGCTTCCAACGTATCAAAAAACATTTACAAAATATTAATAAACTAAAAAGTTATAAATTTAACAATTAAAATTTTTCGACTTTTACAAAAATTTTTCTTGTAGTACCATTCTATGGACTTAAGCGCATCCGAATCCGATGAGTGGAAATTTCGAAAAATATACGCTCAAACCTCCCCGGAATAACCACCTATGTCCCCAGAACAGTATTACACATACATATAAAGCATAAACGAAGTCCAACTCCCAACACACGAAGTACAATTCAGCACCGGTGGGGCCAACGACTTCGAGCAAACGCGCATGCATGCTGCCGAGCGCCTAAATCCAAAACTGCGGACTTGCAAATTCCTCCGCCTCGACTAAACTCTACCATGCTTTATAACGTCAGTTGCACAATAGCTATTTCAAAATCCGCATCCGTTTATTCACGCAGTAAGAGAAAACATGGAATTAATAAAATCAGTATATTTATTCTTACGCTATTATTACCGCGTAATGTCGTTGCGTACAGTGTTTGTGTTTTTCAATTATTATTTCCACCCTTGCCGGTACATACGTACCGGTATAGATCACCAATGGCGGAGTAATAATTTTTATGATGCATTGGTGAGGTGTCTCCGAGTGATCCGTGATGTGTACGTGGTACTGTGTGACGTGTGTGACGTGATATGTGTGACGTGGTATTTTAATACCATGGACATAATATTAAAACGTGCCGAAGAGGCGCGCGTCATCCAACGATACCACGAACTGGACAAACGCACCGCCGAGATACACTATGGAATCGAATGCGCCCGGCCAACCAAACGATTTTACTGCCACAACCACGCTCGTATGCATGATGCACATTATCGCGCATACAAACAGTATTGTCAGAGGCCGGACCTCAATGGAGACACCGATCAGCGCATAATAAATTTGGTCGAAAGACAAGTGCGCCTCGACTACACCAGGAAATATAAATATATCGCTGACAGTGGACACACCCAACGGAACACCAACCTGTGGGGGTCTTATAGTTTATATTACCGAATCGATGAACGAGGGTACATAGTAAATATTTCAACACCCGTAAGTAGCAAACTATAAAAAAAACTTTACAGATATTAATAAAAGTAAATTTTTAACAAAACAAAAAAAATTTTATCTTAAATTTCAGACCAGGCCTACGGTAATGAAACCCTCGCAGGAGATACTTAAACCGATGCCCTTAGAGCCTTTAAGACCTTCAAGTGGCTAGGTGAAAATGAAAAAATAGATTATAATTTAATTATAATAATAATTACAAATAAAACACACAAAAATAACTTACGGAGTTTGGAACATTTACCCTATTACATTACCACATCCCTTGCTTTATAAAATAAAGAGTTTATACTATTTTACTTACAACTTTCCTTAAAAAAAAACAAACAAAAAAACAACAAAAAAAAAACAAACTCATACATCCATACCTTGCACCGGCAAGGGAGGTGGCAAACACCTCGGTAAAAATCTACGCGGTTCCTGGATTTCCGAAGATGATGAATCCTGCAAATACAGCAACCCACCTCCAGCAGACACCGATGGAATCTCTATGACTGACGATGGAATTCTTCGTCTCGGGTAATCCAAATTTTCCTCCCTTGGAAATTGTGACATTTTCAGGCGAGAGGAATCAATGGACAAATCATTTCCAACCTTATTCCGCTCCACCTTTACAGATATAACTCTACGACCAAACACACAACTTTTACTACAGCATTTTAGCGCCAGTAGAAGCAATACCGCCAGGAGTACTGGAACCAAACATGCCGAAGTAAAATACACCGTATGTAGTATCTTCTCTCTCCTTAAGGTTGAAAATTCCAAAAACTTATCCTCTATCCTCTTCAAAGTCACGGAATCTTCACTTTCCGCCCAACTCCTCAATTCTCGCGAGTCCGCACTCTTCTAAGAAGACAGAGAATTGTGATACATAGATCTATAACCCTCTGTGTCCACAAGTGACAAGTTGAAGGGCAAAGATGCGTTATAAAAGAAGGTCTGATTCGTGCGAATCACGGTAATGCCAAATAAAATAGTATTACCGGACTGACCATGACATTTCTTCTTGATTGATAAAGTCCTGTTCCCTGCAATTCCACTTCAGCTTTCCTCTCGCTGTCACAGATAATCCTCATCTTCAAAGTTGTAGGTAAAGAGAACAACCATTCTTGTGTACTTAACAGTTTAGTCCAAAATGGAATATTTTTGGACGAGACCGCAAACTTACACCTCTCCAAGACTTTAGAATCCGGGCGAGCTAAAAGCGCAAACTCGCATGGACTCTCCCCATGATCCAAATAAAACGGCAGGTTCGGAGGACAATGCAATTTGTCCACATACTTCGTACGGGTATCAAGGAAACTTAGATCAGTCAATAAATACTGCTGCATGTCCTGTGATGAAATTACAATAGAATAATCTGGAACAATTCTAATATAGGCCGACGTCTTAAATAACACTTCATTATGCATTGGTAAAGAATGCATCTTATAATACATAAATTTTGTGCGCTCTGCCAATGGAAACTCTAAAACCACCAATAATTTACCATTTTTAGCACTGACAGTAGTCTTGGACATAACATGCAACATATTTACTGTAACCTGATCATGTTCCCAAGGTAAAACATGATCATTGATTGACAAAAGAATTGTTTTTAACTGACCATCGCTGAGCAATAACGGATGCAGATGACCCGCCGAAGCGGCTTCTAAAGCATCTAACAAAGTATTTAAAGAACCAATACTATCTTCTAATGATCTGTCAAATTGATTTAGCCATAAATTTAGCTTTTGTAAAGCTGCAGTACGACGAATTTCGTTATCAAATAAATCAGACTTATTCAACAAATTTTCCAAAACTTGATGATCCAAAGTTAAAGACTTTTCGTCCGCAACCAATCTATCATATATAGACTCTAAGTTTGATCTTACAATATGTGTTTGTTGCGACATCAAGACGGACAAATTAGAGGACTGGCTATATAATCTGTCTACATTTGCATGTAGATCTTCTCTATCTCCAGAATCCATGGATCGAAAAAGAAATTTGAATCCCCATCCAATAAAACTGAATGGTGCCCACCTCTTAATCAGAGCATGTGAATAGACCTGTTTCAAGTCTCCCTCAGAATTAGTCCTTTCTGACTGCAAAACAGACTCACACGCACTCTTCTCTATAATTCTCTGACAGGACAATAGGGAGTCCAAAAATTTCCGTTGCCTCCATGTCACAACATCATTCCAATTACCAAAATCCAAAGAGATAGCAATCTTCTACTTAATCTTTTCAAAACGCAGATCTCCCATATACTCATAGTATATCCCAGGATTGTTCTTGATAACCATGACTTGATAGTACGTAGTATTATCTAATCCGCTATCCTCTGCTGCATCCAATAAGCCGACAAACGTCAGTAGGGCGAAGAGTGAAAATCGAACCCACGCCATAATTTACTGTAAGAAAAACAAAACAAAGATATTTGGTTAGCGGTAGAATTTTTCTAACTTATCTTTATGCTTAACAATCAAGTTTCCGTTAGCAGATTCAACCACAACATTGTTATTATCTCTTATCTCTCTCACCATGAATCTGCCATTGTAAAATTTATCCAACTTTCCATATCTTGGCTCTTTCAATACTCTAACCTCTTCACCCACTTCTAATTTGAGCGGTCTAGCCTTCTTATCATAATATTCCTTATTCTTCAATTTAGACTTTATCAAATTATCTCTAGCTAAAGTCTGCAATCCCCTCAAACATTCAGTAAGATCTTGAATATAATCATTATACGTTTCCAACTCTGGCTCATCCGGCAGTCTATTAGGGGCTCTGGCCGGTCTTCCATAAACCAATTCAAACGGTGTAAAACCTGTGGACGCATGTACAGATGTATTATACTCATGCATCGCAAAAGGAATTACCTTATCCCAGTCTTGTTTGTTGGAAGCTTTATTCCTTAGAAAATCGGCGAGCACCGCGTGACTTCTCTCCAATGAACCATTCGACTGCGGATGGTATGCAGTAGTAGTATTCAAACTAAACTGGAAAATCTCTGACAACTCCGATAGCAGTTTATTCTGGAAGCTTCGGCCCCTATCACTCAAAATAATCTTAGGCACACCATATTGAGCAACCAGATGCCTTGCCAACGCATCAGCTATGGTAATAGCTTTAATATTGGGCACTGGAACCGCTAAACAAAACTTGGAAAATAAACACTGCATCGTAAGTATATGCATATTTCCACTACTAGTTTTGCATAAAGGCCCTACAGTGTCAATAGCCACCTTATAAAATACTTCACTCGGAGTATCAGTGATAACCATTGGTTCTCTAGTCTTAACTCTTACCAATTTCTGCTCCTGGCAAATCTCACACCGTCTAACGAAATCGTGGACATCATCTTTCATACCTTTCCAGTAATACCTCTCTCGGATCCTTCTATAGGTCTTACCCATACCTCGGTGTCCACCAAATAAACTATTGTGATAGTCACGCAAAACGGTTGGTATTTGATCTGCCGACAGCGTTCGACATGTACCCAAGCAGATAGTGATAAAAATTTTTAAATTACCAAAAATTGATTTGACCTGCTTCAAAAGGGCTCCTCTCGGCCAACTGTCAGTAAGCTCGCCCATTCTAGCCAATCTAAAAGACTTCAATTTTTTTTCTCTAATAATATTCTTCAGATTTACTAGGCATGAACGCAAAATCGAAGGTTTAATTTCATCCTTGACATTTTTCGCCACCACCAACTAAAAATAAAACGTTTTCTATTGAGAGTAACCAGAGCGTCACCCAACTTAGGATTTTGTCCGGCTAGATCTGATAGCCTCAAAGCATCTAAATCAGACAATAATTTATTAGTTTCAGAATTCACCTCTAAATCCTGGGAAATGAAATGAACAATATTGTCTTTCAAATAAGTCACACCCTCTCTAGTAGTAAGCATCTTCATTACCGAATTAGAATCATAAAGATCCTCACCGACAGTAGTGGAAACCAGTGTCACAGGAGGTTTACCTGGATGTACTCCAACTCGAACACTTCCAGTATTTTCCTCAATCTCTTTTCTTACTACAGGAAATGGAGCAACCGCTGGCACTGCTGAATCTTTCGCAGGTATGGCCTTGTTCTTAACAACAGCGGAAGATAAATCATTATCGGACTCTTCCTCGCTGTCTACCTGTTCTATAGGGGACAAGTTACGCCAGTTGGTTTCATCCTCAAATTCTTCATTTCCCTGCCAAGCTGTTGAGCTGGCTCTCAATTTTTTTATAGGAGACTTAGAGCGAATTGGATGTGCGTTTCTTTCAGCATAATCCAATGCCCACTCTCTCAAAGTCTCATTAATATTTGTGTCTCTAACTCTTTTCTCTTCTTCAGTGAAATCAACACCCTTATTATCCTCCATTGGCAACGATGACAAAGACTTGGTATGTTTTAAAGGAAATTCCTCCAATGGAACCATATCACTCATACCTGGATGGAAAACGTCTCCAGAATCATTATATGTTTCCACATAATTATCCCAAATCAGAGATTGGGGATTTTGCGTAACATTGGCTAAAGATTTATTTTGTTCATAAGGTTCCGCTTCAATTCCAGACAAATCTTCCAAACTCAATCGTCCTACAGCTCCACCCACAGCAGATCTTCGCATAGTGGATTGCAAAGGACCTTGGATCAACTCCCGTTCATCGCTTGAGGACGATGAATCACGCAACTGATTCTTCAAGATACTCTTAACCGGAGCCTTCTCCTTCCTTTTACCACTCTTTATAATCTTAGCCGAATCGGGATTCATAACTTCATCAACTTCACTTTCTCCAGGAGCTTTGTCCGCCTGAATAATCTCCAAATCCGAGCTCTCCGATTCTGGACAAACCTCGTTCCTTACCAGGCTGGGCAATGCGGATCGATTTGCGGAAAGCAACGGAGCATCATCTTTTGGATCTACTTTCCTGTCCACGCTACCAGAGCTATCCGAAGAATTTTTACTTTCGGACACCGTAGAAATGGGATCAGAGAATACTACCGTTTTCGGCTCATCTAGTCTTCTCCGCCGTAGCCTCTTAGCAATGGTACTAGCATCTAAATCCGCTTGTCCACCCTCCATTCCATGTGGAACTGTTGGCAACCGATTTTTGGAACCAGGCTTCCTTCCCGGCTTCTTTCGGACTGATTCAGATGTAGCATCAGATTTTTCATCTTCAGACATTCTAGCCAAGGATTGTCGAGCCAACGAAGTTTTAGTTGGCTTAGGCACAATAGGTAGTAGCAGCACCTCCCCCCTTAGGTCCTTACTACTCTTATCTTCCTCTGTCGTGGGTTTAATAACTGGATTACGGGATAAGGCATCCGAGTTTATATTCAGCCTGCCAGGCTTATACCTGAAGGTATAATAATAGCCTCGTAACCGTAATCTCCATCTATTCAGTCTACTCATTGGATCTTTGATTGAATCAATCCAAGTTAATGGCTCATGATCGCCATAAATAGTAAAATGTCGTCCAAATAGTGCGACGGAGAATCCGTCGTAGAGAAGCTGAGTGACTCTCCTGCAGGCACCCGCAACCGAGCAGAAGAATATACTCTAATGGCAACGGGTGCTTACAGGAGAAAACAGCTGAGCCGTAGCCAGGCGCCGGCACTGAGCCGCGCCGTAGGAGAGAGAGAGAGAGGGAGAGCGCACGAGAGTAGCAGCCAGCCGAGTCGCCGCCGTGACGTCACGGCCGTCGAGCAGCGAGAGAGCGCACGAGGAGTGGGAGCGCCGCTGACTACTACACGCGGCCGCGCGCGGCGCGCAGAGCCAGCAGGCGCACCGCTAGGCCGCAGCCGCCGCCATGACACCGCCGAGGAGCACGAGCCGACGGCGAACGTAGCCAGCGCATGGCGCTACAGCGAGCGGCGCGACGAGCGGCTGAGCCGCATATACTATAGCGAGCGAGCGCGTGCGTATGTGTGTGTGTGAGCGCGCGCAGCACGACTCGATCACGTGACGACTGTACATCGATGCGAGCGTGTATGTGTGAGATCGCGGGATAGAGCGCCGAGGCAAGTGAGCGAACGAGTAGTACCGAGCCAACCTCCTAGTGAGTAGCCTCGAGCATCCAGCGTTTTCCAGAGTTTTGAGAGTTTTTGTGAGAGTTTCCACGCAGCCTTTGTTCACCCGCGCACAACCGCGTCTCGCCTGTATCCGTGTCGTCGTTTCACAGAGTACGAGACAACGGCCGTACGCGAGGAATTCTGCAAGCAGTCAGTGTAGTAAAAGTAATAAAGGAAATTCAATTACAATTTTAAGTGTTTAAATTCTTATATCAAAAAAATTACCGGCTCAAACGACCCGTGAAATAAAGAGTATTAGCCGAGGCCCGAGCCTGTGAGTGAGCCATCCGTGTCGCGTCAAGGCGCCCGCACACCCCGGAAAAATAATAGACGCGACCTGTAGCTCGACTCAGGACCGCGGAGGGGAAGGCCCAAGCGCGAGCGCGAAAAACTCCCCGGGAGACGCACCGACGTGCCTGTCTCCTCTCGCCCGCCGCAGCCACCTGCCCCGCCGTGTCACACTGGCGCCCATAACACACTAAATAAAACCCGGAGCCGTAATTTATGTGCTATTAATTTTTTTTGTACGAGACATTGAAGATGTTTATAAGAATTTTCGTGTGAAAAAGTGCTCGCGTGGTGCAAACGCAAATTTAGCCATCTTGGTAGCACGAGCAGGTCGCCGGCGGCCATATTGAATAGTGGCGTCGGTTGCTCGTCGAGGAGAATTGCCGAGCGCCAGCGCGAACACAGTGACGCGAAAATAATTTTTTTTATTTCTCCCCGAGGACAACAATAAATTAATTAAATTAATTTTTTTTCCCTCTTGAGAGAGCAAGTGATTAATTATTTTCTTCCTCGTTTTAATTTTTTTTTCTCTCTTGTGCAACGTGCAAGGAAAATTTTCCGGTTAATTAATTTAAGCAAACTAAGTTTTAAGAATACCCAGAATTCGTGTGTCGTGTCGCAGCCGAGCCGTCGAGTTGAGATTCAATCTCCTCGAGGAGTGAGACGAGCAGAATAAAATCGATTATCGAGTACGCGAAATTGGAAAAATACCACATAACCTTGTAGAATAAATCAGGATTGATCTACGAAAATTCTAACGTGTCAAATTAATTTTAAGGAGACTAGAGTGACCGCTAGATTAACCAGCGAATTATCCCGCACGCGTTAGATCGAAAAGTTTTTTTTCCTGGTCCGTGAATACAAGGAGTGTCGTGTAACCGCATACTCGCACCGAATAATTATTCGTGTACAAACTCAGAGCTGCTCTCTGCGACAGTCACGGAAAATACTGCCGAGCCCTGCGCAAACAATTATTGCGCAGATAAAATTATTATTAATCATTATTAATTAATTTAATATATATTATTAATTTTGCAATATTAATTATATTTACTGTACCATATAATTTTCTTTTACATTTATTATCATATTATTTCTATTCATTTTAATTTATGTAACCCGCATGATTTGGGAAATTTCCTTAACTAAACCATTGTCTGCCTCAGCCCAAACCACATTGACGGTTAACAGTCTGCACGTCAAAAGTGAAATTATATTTTTTTTCCATACACCCCTTTCACCAGAGTAGACCGGGGATTTAAGTTTTTTTCTCCACACCCTGCCAAGGTCGAGAGCAAAACTCTCCCTCCCCGAATTTACAGTAGTTAGGGATTTGGGAATCAGCTAGAGACAGCCATAGCCAAGGTTGAGAAATTCTCCCTTAACACAGATCAGAGATCAGACGAAGACATAATTTGAAGATTTAGATAATAAATAACCATTCCGAAACAGAAGATACTAGTATTGACGATGGATGCGAGGCAGAATCATTATCAAATAATGCAAGAACTGCGCAAAGACAGGCGTATCAGACACCTACATAGAGACGTCGAGAGAATCACACAGACGGATGTTTTCTGAAAGACAGACTATTACGCTTGAGAATCAGAGAAAGTCAAATAGCCCAAGCCCCATGGTACGAGTGGGATGAATATGGTCGCATGCCACCGAGCACAATGGAGGACATGTTACTCCCACCGAAGACAATCCTGCGGAAAAATGCAAAACAAGCAATACCAGTATCCATGAGTGACAACAACTACCCTGCCACGGCAAACGTCAGTCTTGGACAAATACAGAACGTCACTGTACGTAAGATCCACAGAGTAACCAACGTGATGCAGGGGCATGAACAAGGACTCCCGTACAGAGTGCACCAGTCGCATGAAGTACAGCAATTTATGGACGTGCCGGTAAGAACCAACTCATCAGGATCCTTCCAAGGACCTGAGACACATACCATGGCAACTCCATCAATTGCAGCAACTCATACAACTCCAAGATCAACAGGAGCAATCCCAAAAATTCCTAGCCTAAACAGCAATTTGCCCGCAGAAGACAACACCTCAGCAGACGAAACACACTACAGCATATACCAGTGGAATTCACCGAAAGATCATAGGAATAGCACACCGAGACAAATGAATGAGCAGCCAAAGCCGTGCAATGCAGAATCGGAGCGAGCCTCCGAAGAACCGAGACTAAGATCTACCAATTACGACTTCCCAGTCAATAATGAACGACGAGAGAGCGGTCAGAATAACGTGGCGATCGACTGCGGCCAAGAAAAGGATTGGGCAGACCCCTGACGAGATGCTCCTCCCCCGACAAACCCAAGACCTCGCACGAGCCTTCCTACGAACCCAGGCTCACGAACGAGGGAAAACGAATCTAGAAGAGGAGGAAACAGACACGTCCTGGAGCACACCTACCCAAACCCCTACTTCACCGAGCGATTTCAACGGCAGCCACAAATGCAAACACCGCCCGCACCTGTATACAGCGTTGACCAAGAGAAATCCAGCGACAGTGAAAACGAAAAAGCATCAGCTGGTAAAAGACACAAAAGGCAGAATCACACTACAGACAGAAGTCGTAGGAGCGAACGCGGAAGACGCGATCGGCGGAGAAGAAAGAGCTCGAGTAGTTCATCAAGCAGCGAATCATCCGAAACCAGTGACTCAGATTATAGTCCCTCGCCAAGCCGTAGGACACCGAGACGAAGAACCCGAAGTAACCAGAGACGACGCCGAGGAAGTGAAACCAGTAGAAGTCGGGAAGCAGAAAGAGATACAATAAATAAGCTTACACAGTATGCCTCCAAACTCCAAATCCTGAAGAACTACGACGTAAAGTTTGCAGCCGAAGCCCGAGACAACGCAGAGGAATATATATCGAAGCTTACAGATATAAAAACGAGCACAGAACAAAACAGCAAGCAGATGCTAGAAATCATCTCATACACTCTGACAGGCCGAGCCGCACTGTGGTACAAAACGGAGAAAGAGGATTTCCGTAACTGGCAAGATTTCGAAGAAGCCTTCAGACAAAGATACTGTAAACCAATGTCGTCGAATGACATAATGGACGAACTATACAAGAGAACACAGGGTAAGGGAGAAAAACTCGATGCATATATTACAAGCTTCAGATATATAGCCGATCATCTAAGAAAACCTCTAAGGACAAAGAAGCAGATCAAACTCCTTATGAAAGGACTGAGACCTGAACATAGAAGGGCACTGAAGAACAAACACATCGAAACGTATCATGATTTGAAGAAATACGGTCGAAGGTATGAAGAGCAAGTAGAGGAAGATATAAGATATACACCACCCCCATCGGTGGAGAAATCTCGTTTTCCTGCCGTAGCCTGGACACCGGCACCCAAGCCTAAGGTGGCGGCAGTGGAGGAAGTAGGTGAGGTAGCCGCTGCAGACGCAAGCTCAACGCCACCCAACCAAGGGAAAAAGGGGAAAAAGAACAAAGTGCCGACACAGCAACCATCTCTATCACAAACGGGCCAACCACCCGCGAACACTCCGCCAACGCCACCACAGCTACCGCCAGCAGAACCTGTCTATGCAGCACAGGCAACTTATACAGGAAACTACCAGCAACCTCTACAGCGCACACCACCGCTAATCACAGCGCCACCGACGCAAACGTCCAACGCTAGACCAGGCAACCAAGCCGACTACGTAGCTGCATGTTACACATGCCACCAAACCGGACACCGTGCAGCTAACTGTCACCTAACGCAGTGCTTCTACTGCAAGCAGATGGGACACCAGTTCAAAAACTGTCCGGTAAGGCCAGAGCCGACTTGCCAGGTTTGCGGGAACAAAGGTGCAAGATTCCAAACTTGCCAAACGCCGATGTGCGCTCAAATCAGAAACGGTTTGGGAAACGCGCAGGCGGGAGCAGCACAGGGGTCGCTGACTCCCCCGCCACCACCACAAGCCCCACTTCAGCAACAACCACAATTACAGCGACCCCCACAGGCGCAACAAACCCCACAACCGCAGTCATCAAACCCCCTTTGGAGCCAACTCCCACGTTAGGGCGTTTGGTGATAGAAAAGACTGACTTTCCTGTCTGGACGTCAGTCTAGAAAGGGGGAGAGAGTG
>JACCIB010001430.1:0-34582 GCA_018906965.1 Philotrypesis tridentata
CATGTGAATTGCAACCGAGGGTATGAAAATAAAATTTTATGCAAAGCATAAACAAAAATCGTTAAAGAAAGCAAAATTTCGGGTTTATATATAAATATATATATATATAAATATTTAATGAATGTAGTATATAGATTAATGATAGCATTGAATAAAACTTGTTTTTGAAGTTAATAACAATAATAATATTATTACACCGCCAGGTAACCCCCGTAATATTCACCAATTACCAAACCAAACTGATTGTTTCAAAATCCATTATCCATGTGTGTATATCTTACCAAAGCCTGCTTGCGATAATAAAAACCTGTAACGGCTGTAGCTATTATTATTTATTTATTTTCAATTCTATGATTATTTATTGTAATTTTTTGTACTGTTTGTTTCTTACGTCTTTCGCGTTTGTATTTTATTTTTGTTAGCTGCACAGTTATTTGTTTAATTGTAAAAGGCGCTGTTGCCGCTGTCGGCTGTATCAACTTCGAAATACTAAAAGCCTAATATATACAACCGTAAGCATGCAAAAAATAATAGTTTTTAAGTTGGTACAATATTCGAATGTGCATTTGAATTCGATGATAGAAATAAATAATCATTGTATTGTTGGAATTACAAGAATTTAGAAATTTAGTTATTGAAAATACATCGAATGAACAAGTTCTTTCCTTTATATAAAAGTCACTTTATTAGTCTTTTTTTGATTAATGCATAGAAACATATGTTGCTGTACAATATGCTAATCAACGTTAAACAAATTTTTTGCATTTCAATTCATCCATTTGCAAGAGTGATTTTGCCCGCTTCAATTCTGTTTTAGCTTTTATTAATTTCTTTCCAATTTCTTCTTTGACCATAAGCTTTTGATATAAATCATTTAAGTTAGGATCCTACAATAGAATAAAATATAGTACTTAGAAAATAAACAAAGAATTAACTGATAAATACAAAATTTATGTGTGTATAATGTGTATACTTTGTGCAGTGGACGAGCATACAGTCTCTCTTCCAATACTTCTATCCTATTGATTATGTCTTTAAATGTCGAGTCGTCCATCTTCATATAAGTAATTGGATTAAACAGAGGTGGTCCATCTGGAAATCGTTTCTTAACTTCTTGTATCGCTTTCAATACACCTTTTCTGTTATCTGCTGGCCTCAAATCTTTTGGATAATATACCCTAAGAGATCGGTAGATGCATCTTCATCATCGTCGTCATCATCGTCTTTTTCCTTAGCTTCAGCCTTGACTCTAGCCAAGTATGCATCAGGATCATCTTCTTGATCACTGCTTCCAAAGTCATCATTGTAACCGGACTTATCCTTGAATAGAAAATAAAAATGTTAATTTAAGAAAATATAAACATGACATGAAATTTTTTTTTTCAGGATACATACACCTTTGCCTCTATTCTTAACTCGAAGTTTTTTAGTTAGAATTGATGAAATCATAAAGTTTACCATACTCTTCTTTGTCAATGCTACTAAACGTATGCAAAACACCAGTTGATAATTCAATTTCAAAATCAAACCATCTTGTTGATCCTCCACCTCGCGCAAAATTCACTGAGCTGATTTCTTCAAAGCGAATATGAACTGGAGGTTGTGCACATAAATAAAACCTCTCTCAAGAGGATAAAGGTAACCAGCAGCCGCTTTAAATGAACATCCTATAGCAGGGATTCCAGAATGGCTGAAAATTTATGAAAATTAATGATACGAAGATTAAATAATCGATAAGGGATGAAATATAGTAATACCTTTGAAAACTTCCTTTCGTTTTTTTCTTTATACACCTAAGGACCTTCGCGCGTAATATACGAGGGGGGTTTCGCGTACTGCGAAAATTTGCTTCGCATAGAACGTTGACCACAAAGGGAACCTAAGCATCTTAATATTACCAAGTTAACTAATAATGGCTGAGAATGAACGGCGATAGAAATTTTTTACCATTATATGCTAACAAATGCATAAAAAAGAATAAAATATTCGAATCTATTTCACACCTATTTATTGATTGAAATGCTGTATATTCTGGCTGCATTGCAATCATTGTTTTTATTTTCATTTATTTTTCCTCTATTTTAATGAGCGAAAGCTTATTTTGTTACTTACGAAATTTCAGAATAAATCGTCACTATACGAGTATACATAAAGTAATAAATATCGTCGACAATTATTATATGGTCAAAATAAACTTACTATCATTTTTTTACCTGACGACTTTATTTTACTTTTTTCGGTACTCTATATTATTATAGCAATATCGTTATATTGTATAATAATTTTGTTACATACCTTGTCAAATCACATTGGAGAAAGTAAGGTTTTTTAATGAAATTTTTCACTGAATCAATTGCCGTAAATAATTTTCCAAATTTTCTATGGTTTTTGGTAATTAGTTTAAATGATTTTGCAATAAATCATCAAATAAAAAAATAAAATCAAGGGAATTTATTCCACTAATGGAACGAATGAGGTTGTTAGTTTCGCGCTGCCTTTATGCTGCGATTAGTCATCATGTGACTTAATGGATTAATTCCTTATTTTTTTACTCTAAAAAATGCTGAGGAACATGGGAAATACCGAATATGAAAATTTAACAAGGAGAGGCATGTGGAGGAAAAAGAAAAAATCGGCTGTTCGAATTTTTATTATTTTTTTTAACGACGTTAACGTGTGCACAGACGAGAAAAATAAATGAGAAAAATTAATGCAAAAATAAATGTACAACTTTTTTTATTCTTACACAATAACACTCGTAATACTAAAAAAATATATTTTCATGATGTATCCATACTGTTTTGCGAGTCTGCACTGTTGTTTACTGAAATAATATGTATAAATAATATAATTTTAATACATTATTTATATTTAAATTAATAACCTTATATTGTACATATCCACACCTAAATTCGCAATCGCTTCACTTGTACCACCTCCACGCGCACCGCGATTGCCGCCTCGACCACCGCGGTTTCCACCACGACCACCACGACCACCCCGACTACCACCACGATCACCCCTATTACCACCACGACCACCACGACCTCCATTCCAACCATCTCTTCCACCACCTTGCCAGCCACCTCTTCCATTGCTTTGCCAGCCACCTCCTCCATTAATACGCTCAGCTGCTCCACCAGATGAGTTTGTTACTGCATATAAATTATAATAATAAATTATTAATAGAACCCAATTCCGCTGAATATTCAACAAATATTTATACTAGGATCATTTGTGTTTCATTACGATATACTTTTAAGAATAAGTACATGACTAGTGAATCCAAAAATAAAAGAAATAAAAATATAATACTACCAAAAATGTTTTTCGCATTTATGAGACTTTTCTTTTAAGTTAGTTTGTAAGTTTTGTTTGTACCAGCCAATGTACAGGTATTACTTCTATAGGACTAACTTTTATAAATTTTTTTTAATAAATAAATAAATCCAGCAATCAAACAATTAATTTACCGGTATCCACCAAAAAGGTTAAGTGCATTTGCCAAAGTGCACGGGTTGATCGCATAATGGCGGCTTTTGTTCGTCGTTGCACCGCCTTTCCCGAACGACGAGGGTACTCTATAAAATTTTGTTATTTATTTCAATAAAACTTTTGTTTTCCAAATTAAACGTAAAAAATTTAAACACTGTAATTAAGAAAAAAAAATTGAATAAAGTTTCAAATTTAATAATTTTTATAAAAAGTGTATATAAGCGCGATACACCTCAAACTACTCAAACGTGACACAAAATAGTGACTGCCACGATAATGATGTCTCTTTGGTGAAAAATTTTATGACAATGACATTTTGATCATGTATTCTGCAAGTATTTATACTTTTTAAATAACTTTGAAACAAAATTTTTTTGCGTTTGCCGATTTAAAAAAGGTTTAAAATTGACGTTTTCGGGCAGGAAACACACCAAACACCATTTTCTTGACAATCGCTCATGTACACAAAGATTGAATTAATACAGTAATAGTATATTATGTAATAGGTACGGAACGGGTTTATTTCCGAAACGAGAAGTTACAGCACGAGCCGATGACGAGGGCTGTAACAAGTTTTGGAAAAAAACCATTTACGAACTAGTTCCATACAATATTTTATGCTGCTATAATCTAAAAATCAGTAACAAAGTTTTAATCCATACATACGTTTCTTATTGTTACCCGATTGTTTCTTGTTGCCCTGCTGATCCGCCTTTCCTTTTTTTTCATGTTTCTTTCCTAACTTTACTACTTGTACATTTTCGTTTTTGTTGTCCTCTCTCTGCTTCCTTTCATCTTCACGAAATAATAAAATTTATAAAGTATTACATAAGAAAAAAAATCTTTTTCAAAAATATTTTTTTAAGGTAAATAATTACTTTTCAAATCTTCTATTTGTTTGAATAGCTCTTGTTCATTTGCTTTTAATTTTTCGATTTCTATTTTTTGCTAAAAAATAATTTTTTTTAGTATTATATAAACTTTTATAAGATTTTTATACATAAGTTAACCCATTACCGTCCAAACGAACAATATTTTCATGCTGACTTCAACAGCACATCATTTTAAAATAAACAAGGAACTTTTAACTCTAGGTACATATATTACTTTATATTTAAAGATAATGAATTTATCGCTCGACAAAAATTCTAAGAAATTTAAGAATTTATTTGTCACTTCGAGCCAAAGAAAATAAAATTAAAAAGTTAAATTTACTGATTTCTAAAAACTTAATAGTAGTGCGTTTCGCCCCAGACTACCCGTTGGGCTCATCAGTAAGATGACGGGTAGTCCTATCTTAGACGCAACATGATATACCGGGATGAGTGTTACTTATGGAAAAAAGTTGGAAATTAAGCTAATGGGACACAAAAATTGTGTCCCATCTAGCGGAACAATTAGGAACATTATGAAAAAGACTCTAAATATATTTATATCCACTAGTATCTAGGCAGAGTAAGGAAATGGGTTACCCATTCTCATACTTACTCTCAACACTGACTTGGTGGAAACTGGGCGACTGGGGCGAAACGAACTACTATTAAGATTTTAGAAATCAGTAAATTTAACTTTTTAATTTTATTTTCTTTGGCTCGAAGTGACAAATAAATTCTTAAATTTCTTACATATATTATTTATTTAATGAAATGAATCTCTCACTCGTGTAATAATGTTAAACATTTTTTAAAGAATTTATCGGTCTCTACGAGCCAGTTTGAAATGAAAAAAAATATGTTCAAAAAATTCTAAAGAAATTTTACGAAAAGCGTTTCGCCCCGAAGCACTCGCTTGGCTCATCAGTAAGACGGCGAGTGGTCCTGTATGATAAGCAAATTCCATTTCAAACTGGCTCGTAGAGACCAATAAATTCTTTAAAATTTGTCGACTTGACTACGCCGGTGTACACTGCGGGCGATAAGACTACCTTTTGTAAGGCCACCATAGGGCCCGAGGATCACTGATTCAAATACGGAGACATTCTGCGGTGTTTGTGACCACACCATCTGTGTATAGGAGAAGGGACGCCTTCTCCATGGCATCCGAAATCGTTCAAGCACGGATCCCGTACGAGAGTTAGCGACTCGAGAGAGTACCGAAGAAGCGACATGTACCTCGTACTGATTGTAAGTCGAATTTCAATAAGATTCTCCTTCCACCACCTCAATAAGAACATTTTCCTCGAGAAGGTCGCCGACGGACGAGTATTCTCCGCCACAGAATACTCGTCTCTTCCTTGTTAGAGTGTGCACGCGCATCTCCGCTGTCGCGCGTGCGAGCTTTGAAGCGGACAATTTTATATTTCATTTTCGATTTTTAATACACGAGTCTTCGACTTATATTAGTAGCTTAATCTTCGAGTGATTATTTTCCTATTCCTACGCTTCATCCTTTCGTTATCGAATCCTAAAGAATAGTATTTTACACGGTAAGTGTGATGCTAGGGTGCATCACACATTTGTACTACATTCGACATTTGGCCGCGTAAGACTTCAATACGCAGATCATCGAGGAGTGACGCCGGGTAGCGTCTATTGAC
Organism: Philotrypesis tridentata; assembly: GCA_018906965.1. Lineage (NCBI taxonomy): Eukaryota > Metazoa > Arthropoda > Insecta > Hymenoptera > Pteromalidae > Philotrypesis > Philotrypesis tridentata. The sequence goes on from JACCIB010001430.1 coordinate 6,032, forward strand.
AATACAAGTAAGACTCGGTGATGCAGTGACCGACCGTGGTCGCTGTGCTAAGGCCATTTGCCCCGTTACAAGTTTCTTGTTTGTTTTAAAATGACGGGCCGTCAAAGTCAGCATTAAAATTTTATTCGTTTGGGCGGTAATGGGATAGATTAAAATATTTTACATCATTAGGAGAATTTACCTTCTCTTCTGGAGTCAAATCCGTCTCAATTTTATCATCCTCTGGCATTCTCGTGGTTTCGCTGAAGAAGTTAAAATTTACTTTAATTTTAATATTAAAAAAAAGGATATGTTAAGGTGGATTGGGCGAATTGTTGAATAAGCTAGAAAATAAAAATAAAAATATCTTCTGAAAGTACAAAATTCAAGTTTTTTTAAAGATTTAAAAAAGGCTTGATAGCCGATGATATAGAAGAGAAAAAAATTTCTACTTTTGCATAGGCTCTTATGGAAAAATTTCAATCGAGACACTTGAACACTCATATATATTGAAAAAAGGCAGAATAGGCATGGAACAATATTTATTTTAAAGTTTGAGAATTGTAGACTATGAATATATAAAAAAATATAATTCTTTATTTATATCAGAAAAAAACTAGATGCCTTTAAAGTCGTATAACGCATTCAGGGACGGCTCATTAGTCAGGACAAATATAGAGTGCGAACATTGCTTATAGTTTTTTGTTGTTATTTGCTGTGTATTATCGTGTGTATAAAAAAAGTATTTTTTTATAAATACTGAACTATAGAGAAAAATGTTAATTAAAAAAAAAGAAAAATAATTAGTCCGCTCATCCCGAGGTATAACAAAAACAAAATTAAGTATACGAGTTGCTAATCTAGCCATTTTCCAGCAAATCCTAATATATATCAATGTAATGTATTATACTAATGTTTATAGATGATTCAGGCGGCAGCTGACGAGTATTGGAGAGCCCTACGAGATAAGTAGTAGGGGGAGAAAAATGTATCGATTTATAATTAAAAGAATTTGGCTAATACTTCCCGGTGTATTATCAGATTTAAGCAGTTGTAATTATTTATGTTGTTACTCGAAGCTAATTAGTTTTGTGCAACGACACTGTTACGGGGACTGGTATACCTTAAAAAAGTATAAGTTTAAAAAATTGAATTTTATTTTTTTATTAACTTGAAATTGTTTAAATAATGTTTTAAATAATGGTATTAGTTAATAAATAATGTTATCAACATGAAACAGTTTTTATATATGCCATATTCCAGGTACAACATCTCTTCGAAGGACAAAATCCATGAATTCCATTTTTTTTCATACACCGCAGACTTTAGTTGAATCTGGGTATCGGAGAGCACTCTGTGCGGTCCAGATATGCTTTAAAAACATGTAATTTCCAGATGAGTGTGGGGATTTTTAAATAATTAAGATTCAAAAAAGTTAGATACAATTTATTACAAAAATTAATTAAAAAATATAAAAAATTATGAATATTTTTTTTGAATTGTATTTAACTTTTTTGAATCTTAATTATTTGAAAATCCCCAGACTCATCTGGAAACTATATGTTTTTAAAGCAGATCTAGACCTGACAGAGTGCTCTCCGATGCCCAGATTCAACTAAAGTCTGCGGTGTATGAAAAAATTGGAATTCATGGATTTTGGCCTTCGAAGAAATGTTGTACCTGGAATATGGCATATATAAAAATTGTTTTTTGTTGATAACATTATTTATTAACTAATACCATTATCTAAAACATTATTTAAACAATTTCAAGTTAATAAAAAAATAAAATTCAATTTTTAAAATTTATACTTTTTTAAGGTGTATCAATCCCCTTAACGATAGCCTGTTTACTTGCTGTGCATTCGAGGAAGTATCATCCCTCTCCCCTTTCTCTCTCCCTACTCTCTGTTGCATTCTTACTAGCGTCTTAAATACTCATGAGCTATTTCGTATTTTATTACAGTGCAGTAAGAGCACAATAAAGCAAACAAACCAGACATTCAGTTTTGTTTGCTTTATTTAATTTCTATACTTTCCTTGTTGTTTAGATTTCGAACTCACTTATTTTAGTAGCTGTAAAAACTGTATTTAACGCGGATAGGTTCCTTTGACCCTGGATTAAGGATTCTGTTTATAGGTGTGGATTTATTCTTCATTCGAGATTTTGTCAACAAATTTTGTTGTCATTGAGAAACTGTCAAAAGATAAAAGTGTTCTCAATATATAAAGATTTTGGTTACATTTAATGTAAGAAACGAGCTTACTGTTGCAAAACTGATACACAATCGTAATACAGGGTGTTTTGGCTTTGTTGAATTGACTTGAAAACTGATGACTTTTACACATGGCGAAGCTTATATAATAGGTACATTGATGGATTTATTTTATTTTTATGAAAATTAATACTAATTTTTAACGTGCCAAAAATTGCGAACATGACATATTATTTAACAGTATGATAGAGTTACAATTGATAGTAATATACTAAGAAAACAATAATAATAATAAAATCACAATAATCTAGTCTAACAATAAAATCACGTTTTCTTGTACTAACTGTAAAAACTGTGAAGTAATACGGTTTACAATAATATAATCTACGAAATCGCGTGTATGCTATATTCTTCTTCTAGCTATAGCTTTATTCTTCTTCTTTCTTCTTAATTTTTTTACAGCTTTAGGATACAAACTACATATACATGTACTTTATACAAATTGATTGAATTGTTGTATTATTGATAAGAACAAATGTTTAGAAAATAATTCTCTAAAGTCACATGCGAACAAATTACAGATTTTTAATTTTTTAAGCTCTATAGAACATTTTATTACCATGTTTTTATAAATGTATTTTATATAATAAATTTATAGTATAGTAGTAATAATATGTTTTACAAAATCATTCTAGATAGAGTAGAATCCAGTATTACATAAGCTCGAGCAATTTATGAACAAATTTTAAAATATACAATCTACACATAAATAATGAATTGTTTTAAATATATATTAAAAGTTTTTTTACATAATGAATACTGTTCTCAATTAAATTTGATGTTGCATTTTAATGTTGGTTAACAGTTTGAAATTAACTTCCATTTTAAAAAATGCTACTTGTACACTATGCTGATTAGTTGCATTTAAAGAAATAATTTTACTGTCACTGTAACCTTAAAATCGCAACACTGACTTGACTTTTAATTTCTTTTGAAATAGAATTCGTTTTGATACTGATGCGTAAGAAGTTTTTTTACTCATTTAACTTTAATCATTCGCTTCGCTCGTGTGAAAAGCATCAGATGAATGAAGTAACCATCTTTCGTACCTGTATCAAAATGTACTATTTAACAAAATTACACGCGCATACATTAATACGATGTGCACAACGTACATATTTCATTGTACATAAAACTGTAGGTCTCCATTGATCTGCGCGAGTACTTAAATAGTGGATTCAATGCACAGAATTTAAGTATTTGCAACGCAGGCCATACCGAGCCATATAATACTTGAACAAGGATTTGCAAATTTTGTAAAAATAAAAAAAATAGAAAAAAACATTCGCATAAACATTTTTTTATAATCATATTATTCACATTTCTAAAACACTTAAAAACAAAAATAAAAATGTTACTATTACAAAGTTTCCTCATAGAAGAAACAATGTTTTATTTTAATATTTTCGATTAATGTATTAATTGAAGTATTTTTTACTACATACAGTAAAAAGTACTAGAAAGTTGGGTGCCATACTTAAAATTTTTGAACAAAAATTTTTGTTCAAAATGTTGAACTTGTGTGAGCCGTTACTACTGTAACGTCGTATGACGTTATCTATTTGAATTTTTAGCTGCAAAATTAATAGTTGGAAGTTGATAATTTGAGGGAATAATATTGCTTTCAAAATTCAAACCATAACATCGATTACGTTAATTGCATAAGGTTTGATGAATGTCACACTTTCAAAAGTAAGAGTTCAGCTGACGCTGAGCTTGCGAAACGCAGACTAAGCGTTATACTTTTGAAAGATCTCGATATTGTATGTAGGATTACAGAATGTTTGAAAATTAATAATCAATAATGTTGTAAATTTGTAAATTAAGTTTAGTGCTTAAAAGAGACGCAATGCCCTCAATTAGGCAGTCAAGATTTTGTATCGACTCCGTCCACGCCGGTCCGAAAATTGGCGGAGTTTTGATTATTTAAAATTCATTGTTGTTATTTATTACGGTTTACATACTTTTAATTTGTGTACTATTCTAAAGTTTTGTTAGAAAATAAATGTAGTAAATAATAGTATACTTTTATTGTGTGGAATAATTTAGTTAAATCCTAAAAACCTGTACGTTGAAATCTAAAGGAAATTGTTTAAATCATTATGTTGTTTTGAAGATAACGATCTTACAAAAACATTAACTGGATCTTCAACAATTCCTCTTGAATAACGAAGGACTATCCAACGTCATAAGTTCAAACAAGGTAAGTTCTAATTTTGTTCTCATAGGAAATACATTTGTTTGAGAGAGTTAGGTACTCATAATCGCTAGATTTTTATCCTTACAAATAATTCTGACTATAGGCATTAAATTGAAGTAGTCAGGACCTAACAATTTGGTTCCGATACAAATATCGTGCGTGAGCAGCCTTTATTGAAGTGTATATTGTTATTTGTTGTTCTTTTTAATTGTATTTTTAGTATACAGTGGGAAAATTTAACTACATATATAGTAGAAAAATTATTGATTTAGAAATATCTGAATTTTAATTGAATTTTGAGAGATTTGAAATATTAAGTTTTGTTTTGTAGTGCTATCAGAAGTTACTGAGTAGGCTGATTAGATTAGTTACAAGTGTTCTTGATAATAATACATAGGTAACAGGGTGTAAGACATATTTGATAAGTATATGAGTAGATAGGATTACATTTCAAAACAGCGGCGACTGACCGCGCGGGAATGCTGCGTTAGCAAAATACAAAGACTGTCGCGAACAGTAATTAGATATATAGGTCAGTGTATAACTGGGTCTTTTAAAGGAGTAAAATTGTTTTGTAACTTACTATTTGATTTTTTTGATTGTTGTTTTGCTTTTTAACTCAGATGTAAGTTGGGAAATTATATGTTGGGAATTTAGATTTTTGAAGCATTTATACAGCACATTAATGTAAATATTAATTATGCCAAATTATTCAAATGAGTGGTAAAAATAATGAATTTAAAAAAAATCCAGAAAGAACAATAATTACTAGGAATCGTTTAAAATCAAATCCGGAATTAAAGTCTTCGTTAAGGAGTCCGTTATCAGGTAACATTTTTAAGAAAATTCAAAAAACTGTGAGATCTCCTCCAAATACAGCATTAAAATCAACCGATTCACCAAATTTGAAAATATCTATACAGCAAAATACGAGTGTTATAAGCAGTAATACAAATCAACAAAATGAAATTTTAAATTCAACACAGAATCGTACTTTACAGAACAACGAATTGATAGATTTTTCAATTGAAGAAAGTCATTATTCTGATATTGGGGGTTTTGAAGCAGAACAGAGTTTAATTACAGGTACATCTAAAGATCTTCAATATACATTGGATGAAGGTTATAAATCAACAAATTCGAATTTATCCGTTGCTAGTAGTAGTTTAGAAAATACTAATCATACTGTAATTAATCAAAGTTCGCTGATAGATCAATGGAAAATTTTTAATATTGATAAATTCATTAATACCATTGAAAATAAGCAAAAATCTTTAGAAAAAGAAAAGTTAAGTTTGCAAGAAGAAGTAGAATTAGTTCATAAAGCAGATACTAGTTTATCAAATTTTGCTTTGACTAATTTGGAAAATTCGAATTCTACTCGTTTGTTAGAATCAAATACAATTATTAGTGATAATTCTAGTATAAAGTCAATTAATTTAAACATGACGGGTAATAGGAATGATCAACAAACGGCGGGAGGACCGATAAATTGCAGTTTGAATGAAATAATCTCTTTGATTCCTGAATATAATGGCAAAAATATGTCACCAGCTGAATTTATTAGGAAAATAAAAAATTTGAAAAATCTCGTGTCTAATGTTAATGATGAATGTATTACAAATATAATTAAAATGAGATTGAGTGGTGAAGTAGGTCAAGCATTGAATCATAATAATATCAAATCTATTGATCAATTGTTAAAATCTGTAAGAATTTTATATCCAATACAAAATGATATAGATGAGTTATATGCAAAATTATGTAAAATAATGCAAGCGGATGGAGAAGGTGTTTTATCTTATGTAAATCGTATAAGAGAATTATTGTATAAAATAAATGAAATAAAAGAATTAGAAGAACTTACTAATGATGAAAAACAACGTTTTAAAACTCAATTGAATAATGATGCGACAATTAGTTGTAGGAAAGGTTTAAGGCCTGAAATTAAATATGAGTTAGGGAATGAAATTACGATTGATGATTTAGCAATAAGAGCTATTGCTATAGAAGCTGAAATTAATCAACGCAAACATTCAGATTTCAGAAGTATAAATAATATCTATGGGAATGATATAGTTGAAGAAAAACGTATTTTAAAAATAATGACTTGTCAATTCTGTGAAGCTCGGGATCATGAAGCATTATTTTGTCGTTTAACAGCTTGTATATATTGTAAAGAAAATGATCATTTTTCGGATAATTGTTGATTTGCTAAAGATAAGATTAGACTAATCTGTAAATTTTGTAGTCATACGGGACATTCTATTAGTACATGTAGATTAAATAAAATGCAAAATAATCATTGTCAATTTTGTCAGGAAATGGGGCATAAAGCACCTCAATGTTCAATAGTTCGAAATTTAGAAATTTGTCATAAATGTAAAGAACCAGGTCATGATCCAATTAAATGTGTAAATTTGTCGGTGAATGGTAATTGTACAATTTGTAATAATGTGGGTCATTCTCCACAGAATTGTCACTTCCGGAACAATTTTGTTCTAGGTGTCAAAAAAGGGGGCATCCTACAAAGTTTTGTAAATTAGGAGAAAATAGATTTAGATTTTGTACTATTTGTGAAGCTGCGGATCATGAGGCTTCTGATTGTGAAGTAGCTAAAATATTAGTTACAGAAAGTAAAGCTAAGCAACAATATAAATGTCAATGGTGTGATGGATCTGGCCATACTGTTAAATTTTGTTGGAAATTAAAAGGATTATTGCAAAATAATAATTACGATTCTAAGAAAAATAATTATCAGCAAAATTTTCAACCACAAAATAGAAACAATTTTACTAATAAAGAAAATAAAAAAGTTTGTGAATATTAAGTATGTGTGAATATGTGTATAACATAATATTCAAAGACTTTATCCCTCGGTGTTTTTTAATATTATATAAAAGAGTCTATCGATCTCTCCGAGGCAAGTGTTGGGAAAAAGGTAAAAATTAATTTATACCATTTTTCCGAAAATACACGTGCCGAATATTCGCTGATTTAGTCATGGATGATCTCGAGACGGACTGCATTTCAAAACTTTCGTTTAAACCGATATTTTTTTACCGTTACGTGGATGATATTATTACATGCATCCCGAAAACAAAAATTAATGAAACACTTAATATAATTAATTCATACAATAGCCGGTTACAATTTACACACGAAATTGAAATAAATGACTCCATAAGTTTCTTAGACGTTTTGTTGGTAAAGAATAATGGCAAAATAATGACTGATTGGTACACGAAACCCACCTTCTCTGGTAGATTTTTAAATTATCATTTACAACATCCTGAATCTCAAAAAATCGCCATGGTGTACAATCTTATTGATAAAGCTATTAAATTATCGGACAAATGTTTTCATAAGAAAAACATCAATATTGTAAAAAAATTACTAGCTGAAAATAATTATCCTGTCAACTTTACCAACAAATATATAAAAAAACGTATTAACAAAATAAATTCAAATGCACAATACCAACGTTGCAATAACGACACAAATTTTAAAAACATTGTTAGTTTACCCTATGTAAAAGGGTTTTACGAACAAATGCAACATTCTTTAAAAGAGAAATTTATTACGACAGTGCCGAAAATACACAATCATATGTGTAATATTATAGTTAAAGGCAAAGACAAAAGGGAAAAACAATTAGAAAAGAATGTTGTATACAAGTTGCAATGTAATGATTGTACGGCTACATATGTGGGCCAAACCAAGAGAAGTGTGTGTACACGTATTGAGGAACATAAAAAATCTAAAAACAACGTCATACACGAACATAATAGTAAATTCAATCATAGTTTCAATTTTGAAAAAATAAATATTAAAGATAAAGAAAGTAATTTAAATAAAAGACTTATTTCAGAAATGTTACACATAAAAATGCAGGATAATGGTATCAATAAAATGGAAGATACACAGAAACTCAATAACGTGTACACACACTTATTACACCGATTGAAAAACGGATTATAGACGAATTTAAAAATTTGTAAACATGCATGAGAGCGGCGAGCATTGACGTCACTTGTAAACGACCGCTCGAAAATTAGCGAGACTCCTCGCTGATATAAAAGCGTTTGGCTACACCTATTGTTTCCTTATTATTGAAACAGTAGTCGAGGAAGCCGGAACAATAATAGTCCGTCTCCTTGCTTCTCGCTTCTCCTTCCCCCGCCTGAGATTGGCCGGGTGTTTGTGCGGGAGTTAAGAAATAGGCGTGGTTTATCGGTAGATGCTGGTTTATTCAATGCACTGAAGTATTGATATGATGTTGACACGTTTTATGTTGGCACACGACTGGGCTCGCCGGGGAGAGCGCGTCGCGGAGGGCCCGAGCGGCGGGAGAGGGGAGCTCTTCCGAGTGGCCTCTCGGTGGCGCGAGGGGTTCTCGGAGGGGAGTGACGCGTTGACATAAACATTCCGCCCGCTCCGTTCCCTGAACGGACTAAATAGCTGCGGGCTGCCGGTCGTGCGAGGAGCGAGGGATCGCCCGCTGTAAGGGCGGTGAGGAGCCGCCCGCAGTAGATGTAGTGAGGAGCCGCCCGCTGTAAAGGTGGTGAGAAGCCGCCCGCTGTGAGAGCGGTGAGGAGCCGCCCGCAGTAGATGTAGTGAGGAGCCGCCCGCTGTAAAGGCGGTGAGAAGCCGCACGCTGTCGGTGTGGTGAGGAGCCGCCCGCTGCAAAAGCGGCAAGGAGTCGCCAAGTAGTTGGGGTGGAGAATTCCTCGTGAGTTGATGTCCACGTGCCGGCGTCGCGTCTTGACTGCAGCTTTCCAGTCTATCGGATGATCGAAGGTTCTAGTTGAAGAAGTTGGTGAGCCTTTTCCTGATGTCTGGGCTTCGATTCGCTATCGTCGTGACGCTGCAGTGTTGCTTCGCGATTTTCGATGAAGTCGATGTCCGCTGGGACTGCCTCAGCTTGAGTAGCCGATGCGAGAGATAGTGTGCATCCCTGCAGCACCATCGGCAAGGACTGCTGAGCCTACGGTGTCGTTGTCGTCACTGCTGAGATCGGTGGCACGCATCCTCGTGCTGCCGTCGCTGCTGCTGCCGCTGGGGTGATCGGCGCATATCTCGGTGCTGTTGCTGATGCTGAAGTGGGTGGCGCGTGCCCTCGTGCTACTTATGATATCTCGCTCCTGAAATTCAAACAAGCAGAGCTCAGGTGCTCATCGAGCTCTTGGCTATTATCAGCAGCATCGGAATACGAGTCGAAACAAACTCGTCTTCGAGCCGGGATTACTCTTTCGATCCTGGTCGGCGATAACTCGTCGATCTCAGAATCTTCTTCGTTCTTCCATCGTATGGGTGACTGCAGGCCCCTTCCTCGATGCGGCTGGCTTGCCACGATTAGCTCTGGTCCGTGAGCGTGAGTGCCTAACGACGAGGACGAAGGTGGAGGATCCTGGACTATGGCCTCGGTGTTATCTGAGCACGGTTGTTTTGTCTTGCTGTGGAGAGGATTGTAAGCATTCGCTGCCTCGATGGTCGTGATCTCCGCATTGCCGCAGTTGAAGACAGCGGCGCGCACGCCCGCGCTTCCGCAGTTGAAGCGCGGGTATCCATGCTGCCGCAGTTGAAGAAGGTGGCAAGGTGATCTGAAATCAGACACATCGCGGCTCACCCACCGCGAGAGTACAAATACCGAGTGAGGGAGCCGCCCGCGTAAAATTGGTGAGTGAGGGTGCCGCCCGCGTGAAATTGGTGAGTGCGGCACCAGTCCTTTACTGCGCTCTTGAGTGATCGCTTCGCGGCAATCAGAATGGAGTAGTCGTCCCAGCCGGAGAATCTGGCATGCGTGCTGTCGCAGTTCAAGAAGGCGACGCGCACATCCGCCGTCTTCGTCCTTCTGCTCTGCTACCTTTGCAGGAGATGAAGCGATCCTCAGCACATCGTAGAGTCGGCCTTTTGCTGAGGCGTAGATGCTCTGCACCTCTAAGTGCTGGTTTCCTTGACAGTAGTCGGTGTCCTGGATGTTGGGAGGTTGCAGCAGCGTCACGTGATTCTGCAGAAAATCTGCCTAGTAGCCATCGAGCATCTCGAGGTGGCTGGCGGCCAGGCCTCCAGTCCGTTGAGTCTGCAGGCTATCCAGGATCTTTTGGGCCCACTGCTTGAGGACGATGAGGAAATCTTGTTGCGAGATGAGTTGTGCTGTTCCTGCGAACATAAAATCACAAATTTCCGAGGGGCTGCTCGTGTAACAGAGCGAAGCCGTATCCCTAAGCCGCATGTGGTTTGGCCGCCCGTGTGACAGAGCGGAGCCGTCTGAACCACATGCAGCCTGGCTGCTCGTGTGACAGAGCGAAGCCGTCCGAACTGTACGGGCTGCTCGTGTAACAAAGCGAAGCCGCGTCCCTAAGCCGCACGTGGTTTGGCCGCCCGTGTGACGGAGCGAAGCCGTCCGAATCACATGCAACTTGGCTGCTCGGGTAACAGAGCGAAGCCGTCCGAACTGTACGGGCTGCTCGTGTAACAGAGCGAAGCCGCGTCCCTAAGCCGCATGTGGTTTGGCTGCCCGTGTGACAGAGCGAAGCCGTCCGAACCACATGCAACCTGGCTGCTCGTGTGACAGAGCGAAGCCGTTTCCCCTGGCCGCGTGCAGTCAGCCGCTCATGTGACAGAGCAAGGCCATCCGGACCGCACGCAGCGGCTGCTCATGTGACAGAGCGGAGCCAATTTTTCGAGAGCTGCTCATGTGACAGAGCGAAGCTGTTTCTCCTGGCCGCGTGCAGTCAGCCACTCATGTGACAGAGCAAGGCCGTACGGGCCGCACGCAGCAGCTGCTCATGTGACAGAGCGGAGCCAATTGCCGAGTCGTACGGGCTGCTCGTGTGACAGAGCGAAGCCGCGTCTCTGAGCCGCACGAGATTTGGCTGCTCCTGTGTCCTGTGACAGAGCGATGCCCTCCGAATCACGTGCGGCTTGGCTGTTCGTGTGACAGACATAGCCATTTGAAGCCGTGTCCCTGGGCCACGCGCAGTCGGCTGCACATGTAACAGAGCAAGGCCGTCCAGGCTGCGCGCAGCTTCACGGGCAGAAGAGAAGAGAGAGAAAGAGGACAAGAGAAAGCGAAGGTATATCAGCTGCGCGGACGAAAGCCGCGCGAGCAAGAACTGAAGGCGCTCGCCGCTTGAAGCGAGAGCAGAGAGAGAGAGAGAGAGAGAGAGAGAGACGAGGGGATGAGCGTGGGAGACGAAATCAGAGATTGAGTGAGAGAGAGAGAGAGAGAGAGAGAGAGAGAGAGAGAGTGATGCGGCGCGCGCGAGCGAGAGCGGAAGAAGTTCGCCGCTCGTAGCGCCCGGCGTCGTTGGGCCTGTCAGAGGGAGAAGGGGAAGAGAGAGCAAGAGATCGGTGTGGCGCCTGCGAACGAGAGCGGAAGAAGTTTGCCGCTTGCGACGCTCGCCGTCGTCGGGCTTGTGAGAGAGAGGAGGGAAAGAGAGAGTGAGGGAGAGAGGGGGGACGACAGAGCCAGGGCGGTATGGCGCCCGCGAGCGAGAGCGGAAGAAGCTCGCCGCTCGGAGCGCTCCGCGTCGTTGTTCTGAGAGAAAGAAGAGAAAGAGAGAGGAAGAGAGCTGGAGAGAGCGGGGTAGCGCGCGAGTGAAAGCGGAAGATGTCCGCTACTCGGAGCTCTAGGTGTCTTCGCGCCTGTGCACGTTAAATCCGCCATGTTTTGCTCGTCGTGGGTCCGTTGCTCGTCCGCGTCTCGCAGCGCTCTGCGTACTCCCTTGCGTATACAAACCGCCCGAAATTCCATCACGTTCCCGTTTTAATGCAGAGTGCTCGAGCACTCGCCTGTCTTGTATCCCTCGTCATGCACCGGTCCGAACACGGACTTTTGAACAAACAGATGCACTAATCCTTGCCCTCTTCTCCGTGGAGTTGATGCATGTTGTCTCGTAATTTTCTCTCTATCCTTCAATTCCCGGTTGATGGTGCACTGCCTAGTATCCGGCTCGATTGGACCAATGTTTGTGCGGGAGTTAAGAAATAGGCGTGGTTTATCGGTAGATGCTGGTTTATTCAATGCACTGAAGTATTGATATGATGTTGACACGTTTTATGTTGGCACACGACTGGGCTCGCTGGGGAGAGCGCGTCGCGGAGGGCCCGAGCGGCGGGAGAGGGGAGCTCTTCCGAGTGGCCTCTCGGTGGCGCGAGGGGTTCTCGGAGGGGAGTGACGCGTTGACATAAACACCGGGGAAGAAACACATTTCGATCTATAGGCTGTTGTGCTCCTCTATATGTAAGTCATAATTTGTCACACATTATAATTGTATTGTGCTTATTTATTTATTGAAATAAATTGACAGTTTCCTGAAGAGGGTGACAGTGTTCACCGAAACGTCGAAACAAAAGGAAAAATGGTATAAATTAATTTTTACCTTTTCCCAACACTTGCCTCGGAGAGATCGATAGACTCTTTTATATAATATTTGTGAATATTGTAATGGTTTTAATCATGATGTAAAAAATTGTAGAAAATTGCAGGCGTTGACATCAGATGTAGAAGAAAACTGTGCGTTTTGTTCACAAAAGGGGCATAGCATTAGTAATTGTGATAAAATTAAAGTTTTAGAACACAAAAAGGGAATCGTATGTGCAGAATGTAAAGGTGTGGGTCATACTATTGAAAATTGTTTTAGAAAACAGGGAAACTTAAAATCTCTTCCGGGAAGGAACGCGTAAGAAGAGATTTAGAAAATAAGTCGTTCCAAATTGAGGTAAATAGAGAGAAAATTTTTGAAATAAATAAGTTTTTAGAGTCGAAAGATAATGATAATTCAAGTAATGTTGATGTTATAGCTAATAGTTATGTTTTAAAGTTAGAAAATTTATTACAATATATTGAAGTACAAGATGTAAATTCTAAGGCTATTTTTAAGTTATTAATAGATAGTGGTGCTCAATTAAACATTATTAAGAATAACACATTATTATCTAGGGAAATAGATACTGATAATAAAATCCTAATATCAGGAATTACTGATAATGCTTTGAGAACTTTAGGTTTGATTAAATTTCCAATTAATAAAATATATTTTGATTTTCATGTTGCACCAGATGAGTTCTCTATTCCATTTGATGGAATTTTAGGAATTAAAGCTTTATTACAACAAAAATTAAGATTGGATAAGGGTTATTTGGATATTAACAGGCAAAAATTTCAACTAAAATCAATTATTATTAAATATCATATTAATACACATATAATTCCTAAACAGGAAGTTAAAGAAGTTACTACAATAATTTTTGAAGAGTGTGAATTTTCTGAATTAATTCCTGATTTTGAAATGCATTGTGAAAATGCAAAAGTAACTTTAGTTGTAAATAAAAATGTGGAAAGTTCTATTATTACAAATTTTGATGTAAGAAATGATAGTGAAAATATTTCTATTTTGAAAATTTGTCAGAAAATTAATTTACATGAAGATATGAAGTGTATATTAAATACAGTTAGTGAAATAAATAATAACTTAGAAATGAATGATTTTGAAATTGAGAACTTTAGTATTATAGAAAGCAAGAAAAATGCGCGTGATAAAAGCAATTTGATTGATTATTTGAATAAATCCAAAATGAATATTGAAAGTTTTATTGGTAATATAAACACTTGTTTAAAGAAAGTTGGAATTGATTCAGATGAAGAATTTATTGAATATGATTATCCCACGGTTTGTAAAATACTTGAAGATTCTGTTGAATTAGATTCTAATCAAAAATTGTGTAAATTGGAAAATACAATAAATTTTTTAACGTTTGATATTGAGGATATGCCGGAAAATTATATAGGAAATTTTAATGCTGAATTACCTAAAAAAGAAGAAACTTTGCATTGTGGATCTATAATTTCTTTAAATACAGAAAATGAAATTGATAGGTTAAGCAATGAAAATTTTAATGAAAGGCAACAATTACTGAAAAACACTGTCGATTTAAGTCATTTGTCTAATAAAAAGAAAAAGATTATTGAAAGTTTAATAGTAAAAAATAGTGATATTTGTTGGTTAGAGGGTGAAAGTTTTGGTATTTGTAATATTGAAGAACATGAAATTAATTTAACGGATGGAAAACCAGTTTATGTTAAGCAATTTCCGTTAGAATATAATTTAAAACAAATCGCTATAGCTGAAACTAAAAAATTAATATTAAATGATTTAGTAAGATCATCTACTAGCGCATTTAATGCACCTGCTTTTGTTGTTCCGAAAAAAGGTCTCACTAAAGATGGTAAAAAAAAATGGAGATTAGTAATTGATTATAGAAAATTAAATGCTAAAACTATTCCAGATGCTTATCTTTTACCTAATATCACTGAAATTTTTGATAGTATAGGTAAAAATAAGTATTTTACTACAATTGATATGGTATCAGGTTTTCATCGGGTAAGAATGAAAGAATCAGACATTCATAAGACAGCCTTTAGTGTACATCCCTTAGGGAGATTTGAATTTAAGGTACTTCCCTTCGGTTTAGTTAATAGTCCTAGGGTTTTTCAGAGAATTTTAAATTCGGTACTTGGTGATTTATTAGAAAAAGGATTTTGTTTTGTTTACATTGACGATATTATTATTGTAGCGAATTCAATCGAGGAACATAACGAACGGTTTAATTTGATTGCTGGAAAACTAAGGGAAGCAGGGTTGAAGTTAGAAACGAGTAAATGTAAGTTTTTTCAAAAAGAAGTAGAATTTTTAGGACATTTAATAAGTGAAAATGGTATTAGGACTGACCCGAAAAAGGTTGAAGCCATAAATAAATTTCCTTTGCCTAAAACGATAAGAAATATTCGAGAATTCCTAGGTTTGACAGGCTATTATAGGCGATTTATTGATAATTTTGCGGACATAGCAAAATCAATATTTCAACTTTTAAAAAAAGAGGAAAAATTTCTTTGGAATGAGGTTAGACAAAAAGCTTTTGATGAATTAAAAAAAGCATTAACTTCAGCGCCGGTTTTACAATTTGCGGATATGAGCAAACTTTTTATTATCACAGCTGATTCGTCAGGCTATGCGTTAGGATGTGTCCTTTCTCAAGGAAAGATTGGGGAAGATAAGCCAATTGCTTTTGCTTCAAGAGTTTTGAAAGCGGCAGAGAAAAATTATCATACTTATGAAAGAGAAGCGTTAGCAAATATGTTTGCAGTAAAAACATTTAGAAATTATATTTATGGAAATAAATTTTACATAATTACAGATCATAAACCATTGTTGTCATTTAAATCTGCAGATAAAAATTCGCGAGTTCAAAGGTCGCGTTTAAAATTATTGGATTATGATTATGAAATTATTTATAAACCGGGTAAAGTCAACACTAATGCGGATGCTTTGTCCAGAAATCCTATAGAAAATAATCAAGTAAATGTTGTTACGAGAGCTCAAAAAGCAAAAGAGTTGAAAGATTTAAATAGTAAAGAAATTTTGACTAATGATATGAAAATTCAAAAATTAAATGAGGATCGAATTAAACAAAAGTCAAGGAAATATAGTAGACGAAATAAGGTTAAAAATACAATATTTAATTATCAGGAAAAATTACATCAAAGTGAAAATAATTCTGAGAATATTGTATTTACAAAAAAATCTTTAGAATTTAGGAAAGATAATTTAGTACATTTTATAGATAAAAATAAACAAGCTTTAGATAGAAATACAAGTAGATTTATAGACAAACTTAATGTTACTTTCAAGGGAATTGTGAATGATATTGAAATTATAGATTTAAATGTTTATAAAGTATTTGTATTATGCATAGATGTAGTTCAATCAGCAATAATTCTTAAAAATAATATTTATAAAATTTTTAGTTCATTAACAAACTATGTTAAATAAACAAATATATAGTTTCAGTATATCTAAAGATTTGCAAATAATTAATTTAAATTGGATTGATATTGAAGACATTTTATTTGAAGTTTTTAAAAATAGTGAGATTAAAATAATTATTTGTTTAAATTATATAGAATATGTAGATATACATAATAGAGATAAAATATTTCAAGAAAATCATTCTAGTACTATTGGGGGTCATTCAGGTGTAAACAGAACGTACAATAGAATAAGGAGTAAATATTTTTGGGAAAATTTAAAAGCTGATATTGAAAATAGAATAAAAAATTGTGATGATTGTCAAAGAAATAAGTTGAAAAGAGTAAAAACTAGGCAACCAATGGTGATTACAGATACACCAATTAAAACATTTGACAAGGTTGCAATGGATATTGTTGGTCCTTTAAATATAACTGAAAATAATAATAAATATATTTTAACTATTCAAGATTTACTCTCTAAATATTTAGTGGTAGTTCCGTTACAGGATCAAACTGCAGAAACTGTCGCGGATGCATTTATTAAAAGATTCATTTGTATTTTTAGTTCTCCTAAAATAGTTTTAACAGATAGGGGTGCAAATTTTACTAGTAAACTTTTGCAAGCGGTAGCGAAACGATTTAAATTTTCAAAAATTGAAACAACTGCTTTTTCGCCTCAATCCAATGGCTCGTTGGAGAGAGCTCATCATCCTTTATGTGAATATTTGAAGAATTTTTCGACAAAAAAAATTATGTGGGATGATTTGTTGGAATTTGCGCAATTTCACTATAATACGAGTGTTCATAGTGCGCATAAATTTACACCGTATGAACTAGTATTTGCTTATCCACCTCGTTTACCTTCAAGTGAACCTTTAAAGGTTTCCGAACGTATTCCATCGTTCAATGATTATTTAGCAAAGTTAATTATGAGTATGAAGGACAATGCTGAGTTAGCAAGGGAAAATTTAATAATTTCAAAAGAAAAATCAAAGAAATTTTATGATAGATATATAAACCCAGTAACTTTTGAAAAAGGTGATAAAGTTTGGCTTGTAAAAGAACCAAAACCAGGAAAACTGGAAAAAATCAGAATATTGGTCCTTTTGAAATCATTGAGGTATTAGATAAGAATAATATTGTAATAGATAAAAATGGAAAATCAAATACAGTTCATGCGAATAAGTTAATAATGTTTAAAAAGAAGACCTAATATATTTTGTTTGTTTTAGGAGGAAAATGTTGATCATCAATGTTATTATTTTCATACTGTGTTTCAAATTAAATGGAGCAATCATAGGATATGATTGTGGTTCCTCTTCACCTAATATAACAACATATTCATTACTGGATTCTGGAGAATGTGATTTTCAAGATGAGCAAGTAAATTCTACTAATGTTGCCATTTTGAGTAGGCATAAACTAAATAATTCTATTAAAAAAATGTTTGGTAATTTACCACTACAAGTACAGGAACATATTTGAGGTACTTCCAATTCAACAAAAACTCCTGGAATGATATTTAAATTAAAAAAATTAATGATATTTAAATTGCTTTAATAGTTTATTCAATAAATAATAATTTAATAATTACTCTCTTGAGATGGAAACATAACTTCTTGTGAAGTTTCAGAATCATAAAACGTCTCCTCATTACTGTTATCCATGTCTAGTAATAACAAGAATAAAAAGTAATCAGCTAACTCCTTTTTATATATAAAAAAAAAATTCTCGCCACGGCGAGGGGTGCAATTCATTGTACAAACAGTGGTGTGTGCCGGCAGAGAGTGTGTGGCATGCACACACGGCAGATGTGAATAACATATACATGCTTAATATAGCGTTCATATGCGTGGAAGTTGCTTCGCTGGATAAAGTAGATACGAGATTAATATACCCACCAATACACAAATCAGCTGATTTGTGTACTGGTAATGGTATAGATTGAGGCATGGATGTAAGAAAATAATTATGAAAGAATATATCGTCGCTTCCAACGAAAACTAATACTTTTCAAAAAGGCCAATTTTCAATGGTTAGCGTATGTAAAATTGCAGCTACTGCAACGTATGGTAAATTTTGTATGTGGATGAAGGTATAAATTTATCTAAGTTTAGATAAGTTTATATTATTCGCAGACGTTCAATGGTTAGAGTATTACAATAAATTGAAGCTACGCAACGTGTGGTAAATTTTGCATGTGGATGAAAGTACAAATTTATCAAAGTTTAGACAAGTTTATATTATTTGCAGACATGAAGGTAGCATTGAATTTAGGCGTACATTAAAGAAGCGACGATATGGTTTTACAATATTTTATATGATTTTGAATTTTCTACAATTAGTTAAATAGTTGTAATAAGTAAATAGAATTTCAAGTTTACGAAAGTCTCTATATATATATATATATATATATATATATATATATATATGGATGGTTCTCTGACAAATCGAGCGGTCGATTTTTTGACCCTATCGAAAAAAAATTTTAAAATGTTCCTAAGAGACGTATGAGTATTCCTGAATTTTTTCAGATTTTTTGCATCAAGTATCTTCGAGTTACAGAGGGTCAAAGTTGATGAAATCATGTTTTTTTTCTTTTTCTGGCTACTTTCATTAATTTGTAGATCCTCAGGGAAGCATTTTTCACTATAGAAATATATAACATTTTTTTCTGCAAATTTTCTAAACTATTAAAAAAAATATTTTTGATGTCGTATATATATGTTTTAAGAAAGTTATAAGTCATTTAAGCTTTAAAATCAAGTTTTAGGAAAGTTCGATCGTCCGTATCATAACCAAAAAATTCATGAAGATACCTTATTTCAATTCAAAAAAGTCTGCGAAAGACCCAGAATGTCAGAGGCCTTGGTTTCTCTGTAAAAAATCATTATATCCGTTCATATATGAAAAAAATTTAGTTTTTTTGCTATATCGAAGAATTTAACCAATTTTATCAATTACGTAAATTTTTTTATAATAATTTCAATCATTAAAAAAATGATAAGGTTAGTGAAATGCTTCGATATAGCAATAAAACTAAATTTTTTTCATATATGAACGGATATAATGATTTTTTACAGAGAAACCAAGGCCTCTGACATTCTGTGTCTTTCGCAAACTTTTTTGAATTGAAATAAGGTATCTTCATGAATTTTTTGGTTATGATACGGACGATCGAACTTTCCTAAAACTTGATTTTAAAGCTTAAATGACTTATAACTTTCTTAAAACATATATATACGACATCAAAAATATTTTTTTTTAATAGTTTAGAAAATTTGCAGAAAAAAATGTTATATATCTCTATAGTGAAAAATGCTTCCCTGAGGATCTACAAATTAATGAAAGTAGCCAGAAAAAGCAAAAAAACATGATTTCATCAACTTTAACCCTCTGTAACTCGAAAATACTTGATGCAAAAAATCTGAAAAAATTCAAGGATACTCATATGTCTCTTAGGAACATTTAAAAAATTTTTTTTGATAGGGTCAAAAAATCGACCGCTCGATTTGTCAGAGAACCACCCATATATATATGGGTGATTCTTAAAAAAGTGTGTGTGTGTGTGTGTGTATGTGTGTGTGTATACACTCACATCCAACCAACCGTTTAGTGTTTGTGTGTGTATATTGTGTGTGTGTGTGTATATCACACACACACAATATACACACACAAACACTAAACGGTTGGTTGGATGTGAGTGTATACACACACACACACACAGGCATTGCACGGCTATCGTCATAGAAATATTTACATTTATCATAAAAAGTTTTGGTAGCGCAATATACGTATATAAAGGTTGTGTATGTAGCCAAAAAGGATTTTTTTTCAGAAACATTGGTAATTTGAGGTGCTTGCATTGTACCTATGAAAATTTAAATTAGCATGACGTTAAAGCTGAAAAAAAAACACGTTAAATGAAAAAAAAAATGCAGCAGTGGTGTGTGCCGGCAGAAAGTGTGTGGCACGCACACACGGCAGATGGGAATAAAATATATACATGCTTAATATAGCGTTCATATGCGCGGAAGTTGCTTAATATATCCACCATATCAACCAATACACAAATTAGCTGATTTGTGTATTGGTGGGTATATTAATCTCGTATCTACTTTTTTCTTATATCCATGCCTAAAGCTACCATTACCAATACATGAATCTGCAGAATAAAAGTAAAGCAACTTCCGCGCATAAGAACGCTATTAAGCATGTATAAATGTTGTTAAATATTAATATTAAAAAAATTTCTTTTTAGCTTTAGTTAATTACATCATAAACTGGGGATTAAACATGGTTGGATTCAATTATCGTTCCTGGATCGAATTGGAAATGAATTTGAACTTTTCGGGTAAATAATTTTTCAATAAGACGCCATTTTGAGATATCGAGATCGGGCTTCAATTTTTAGGTTGTCTATACTAAAAGTCATCTTTGAAGGCTAATCCGATAAATTAAGATCATATTTTATAAATACTGTTCCAATAAGAAAATTGAAAAAAAAGTTCTTATTTAACAATTTAGTCAGGGAAAACATGAATTTTGCATTTAGAAATATATGTATCTTATAGAAAATTTAATTCTGATCAACTTTTGTCCCTATCTTTTTTTGCATAAATTGAGTAACAAAAAATTTATTCAAGAAAAAATTAAAAAAAATGCATTTGCGTAACTTATTTTGCAATAATAATAATGTTCCCGATCAGGTCCGAAGTCGAGACTTTAGGGCTATTTTCTGTAAGTAGCTACCAATATATTCCAATGATAAAACAAACTCTTGCGCGAACTTTTTGATATGATGCTTTTGAACTCCCTGACTCCCCGACTATATATGGATAACTTTAGTTGATTTCCACATGGCTATAAATTATTTTACAAACCTAACGAACGTGTTGATAGACTACTTATACCGTAATGTCTATAGCGATCAGACTGATATACTTGTGGGGACACAGCCCGCACGGCGGCAGCACCTCTCGGCAGAGAGGGTGAGAGAGAGAGAGAGCGAACAGCTCGAGCGTCGAGCCAGCCCCGCGCCCCCCTGCGCGTCAGTCCACGCTGAGAGCCCGAGCGCAGCAGTCGTCTGGCAGAGCTACCCACAAGAGCAAGCAAATAAAGGAAGCACACTGAACACACGCCGTCTTCCTTCACCTTCAACCCACGCCACCTCCCGGGGCGCCGCCCCCCCCCCTTCACTGGTGACCGGACGGTAGCCTAGGCAAGAAAAACCAGGAAAACTGCGAGGCGGACGAACACAAAGGATAGCAACAGACGAGCGCTACACACACACACCCGCAGCAAGCGCTACACACGCACGCACGCGGACCGACGCCATCTTCTCCGACACTCAAGGTACGCCGACGACGCTCTCGACAACGAAGTCGCCGCTTCGCACAAACACGCACACATAAAAACTAGTGCAGAAGAAGCGACGACGCGCACGGATACTCTCAGCGCCCGTCCAACGCACAACACCAGCGTTGAGACGACCGGCGGAGGAGGACTCCTAGAAATCCCCGCCGAAGCCGACTCGTGCAGGCACGCCGGCGAGTCGCGCTGATAGTGTGTTGCGTGCAGGCACGCCGGCGCACACACAGAGACGCTACCGAGGCCAGCATCACCGTCAGCACACAACGGCCAGGGGCGTAGAGGAGACGCAACAGCAGCGCAGCAGCAACACCACCACAACAGCAGCAACGGCAGCACAGCAACAGCAGTACACGCCGATCAACGCCACACAGCGCACACAGCATCGTCTCCGCAGCAACAACACATCGCTCGCAGCAGCCGTTCGACCTTAAGCCACAGCAGCACCGAAGCACAGCTAAGGCGCCGCTGCGTTCAGTCTCTTTCGTCCGAGACGCATAGCAAGCTCCAAGGTAAACAATACCACATTTCGACACGCGTTCGCAGTATTTCACGCGCAGCATACGTTAACCCGCAATACTTTTTTTCCGTTTTATAAAAGACACGGTCTCAGCGTAGCAAATAGTATAGCGTGTTTTTCGTAAACGCGTCGTTTTCTCAACAGTTAACGAAAGTCCGACGACGCGCTTTATTACTTTTCAAAAATACGACAGTGTTTCCCCGGGAAAAGACGAGTGTTGTAAACCGCCACCCACACTTTCCCCGGAAAGGGACGAGCGATCATAAATCGCCGACTTCGGGTTTTCCCCGAAAGGGACGAGCGGTCATAAATCGCCGACTTCGGGTTTTTCCCCGAAAGGGACGAGCGATCATAAATCGTCGTCCACGGTTCTCCCCGGCAAGGGACAGCAATATAAACCGTCTCGACGTTTTTCCCCAACACGAAAACACAGTCATAAAAGCAGTTAGAATTTTTCCCCGGACGGAAAGTTTATTTTTATAACTTCAGCACAAGCGGAAATCGAACGCCGAATATTTTCCTTCTGTTTTCCTCCCACCTGCACCGGCAGGGAGAAGGAGCGAGGGTGCCGCATGCATGCTCACTCGGCCGGTAAACACGAGCGCTGATTCACCGTTTACCCCCTCTCGCTCAAAGGCTGATAGCACACGTTTACGCACGGAGCGGACGAAAGCGACACGGCGGTAGGGAGCAAGCCAGGCGCTCTTTGATAGCACAGGCCGGTGGAATAACCCCTACTCAAGCGAGCGAACCGCGAAAAATATTTTTCTTTCTTTTGCGCACCGCGCCACAACTAGCAATATTTTTCAATAATTATTATGCGTCAAACGCACAGCGTAAATCTGGGGTGCGACAAGCGATTCCACGGATCCTCGCTTTGATTTCGGGAAGTTTGTTTCGCGTTTTTTTTTGAAATAAAGTATACGTTATATTAGAAAACATTTCCGTACAAGTTATTCGAGTCAACGCGTAGGATCCGAGGCATCAGTCTCGCAGTGCAGACATAAAACACACGTAAAGTCAACACAGCCTAGTAACAACAACGAAATAACTAGTCTGCTAATCATAAGATTTATTTTAACAACGTAACCATTTTTAAGCAAGCGAATATTAGAAATTTAAGCTCATTGTAAATAAAGATATTGTACAAACCCTTATCCTCCCTCCCCCCCCCCACCAACGCACAGCTCGAAGTGGAATAGCGGAAACCATTATCCGCAGCGTAGAGAGGTATAACGGAAACCTTTATCTTCCGCCTCCCCTCACCCACTAGCACAGCTCGGCGAGAGGAGACGAGGCGTCTCCTGCAGTGACGCTTGGTCACACCAGTCACCACTGAAGATTCTCACTGTAAAATAAATAACTAATAACTAACCGCCGCATACATAAAATTAAACAAACACTAATTTTTTCCGTGTATCCACAGCACCGTTCGTTCCGCCGGAACTCCACGATCGCCGACCTACGTCATAACGTCGTACGTTACCTGCTGCAGCCATTCGACTCACGCACTCTTGCACACCGACACCGTCCCCTAGGACAGTTGTCCCCTCCCGGAGGTGTAGGCCGAGAGCTCGTCAGTCACGGCATCCAGTGTCGCACTACTCAGGGCAACAACCTCGACTCACTTTGCACCAGGGGCACCGTCCCCTAGGACAGTAGTCCCCTCCCGGAGGTGAAGCCCAGTGCAATTGAGAACGGGTCTAACCCTCTGCAAGGCGACACACAGCAAAAGGTAAATCTTACGACACTCTTTTCGCTTCCATTCATTATTTTTCCCGTTTTAGAGCCACGACACACACTCACGCCACAGTCACGTCGTAACCGACCCGCGACCCATCGCGATCTTTCGGACTCAGCTAGTGCCAGGGACGCCGTCCCCTGGACAGTAGTCCCCTCCCGGAGGCGCAGCCAAGCACTGCTGAGCGCGAACGCCCTTCAACAACGCGCGCACCCTCGGAGACAGCTGACGCCAGGGACACCGTCCCCTGGACAGTAGTCCCCTCCCGGAGGTGCAGCCCAGCGCAGCTGATCGGGACCGCGCGGCGCGGATTCGGCCACACCGTCGCGAAAACACATGAACGACGCGGACGCGAGCCTGTTGCTTAGATCGGGAAGACAGATCCCAAAACAACAAAGCCAAAACCTCACATCCTTTCCTCCACAACCCACTCCACCTCCCACGGGCGAGATGACGCTCACCAGGACTCCTGATGCCACACCCAGCACGCCGCGCAGACGGACACAGTCCCCTGCAGCAACACACAGCAACGAGACGGATCAAGAAGAATTCGACCTCGCCAACGAGCCCATGCGCCAGTCAGCAACCACAATCACTGTGACCGCTACAACAACCTCAAATGCTCCGCCGGCCCAAGCACAGGGTGAACCGCCTCGGCAGCCACAGCTACTCACAACTGTAGCAACTCACACACGCCACGGCGCGTCGACGACGTTAGTCACCACTGCAAGTTCAAGTCTACTCTCGCGTCCGATAGCGCATACTCACGTCAACGCCACAGCACGGAATCTCCTGCCCGCTTTCCAAGCCCAGGAATATCCGGCGCACCAGCCAATGGTAGAAAGGCTGCAGGCTGATCACGCAGCCCTACATCAATACACCGTCCAGCAGACAGACCTACACAACCGCCTTCTCGAGCAGCAGCAGACTCAGATGCAACAACTCCAACAACACCTGCAGCTCATCACCGAGCAGCTAACAGTAGCACTGCAGCGCGCCTCGAGCACGGTCCTGCCTTCGCCTACAACCAGCGACTACGGCCCAGCTCCAGCCCAACAACACCAAGCTACCAACCAGCAACCAGCAGCAAGCTCCAACGTACCAGCTCCATTTACAGTCAACCATCAGCCTCAACCAGTGCAATCGGGCGTCTACAGCGCCGTCCCACCATCAATTTATCAATACAATAATGCAGCACAAAACTTCAAACAGACGAAAAACCTCACATTCTGGCAATTCTACAAATACGATCCAGAGGGCTGGTACTCACAACTGGAGGATGCATTCAGGGCCATTGGCGTCACCAACGACGAGGAGAAATACAACTTCGTCTGCAGGTATTTACCCGCAGACACACACAAAGACATCCATTACAATTTGACGACGCTAGAGCCTGGACGCAAGCACGAACAACTCAAGAAGATACTCATCGACAAATATGCAGTCACGGCTCGTCAACAAATAGAGAGGTTGTGTGGCGGAGCCACACTAGGCAACAAACGCCCATCAGAGTTCCTGGCGGAACTCATGAGTTTAGCGAAAGGTATGATCACCAGAGAGGCCACTATCAGGCTCTGGAGAGCCAGACGGCCCAGCGCCGTTGCCTGGTCACTGACGAACATCACAGATGAAAACGAGCTCACCACCAGAGCAGACGAAGCACACGCTCTCTTGCAACAACAACAGGGCGGATTCATCGCACAGCTCACGAGTCCACAGCCGCCACCACCACAGGTCAACGCGTCACTCGAAGCTCGATTAGCAGCAATCGAAAAAGCTCAGTCCAGCTTCCTCCGGCACAGCCGGAGCAGGGAACGCTCCAACTCACGCAACAACAGGCAACACGGCAGGCCACACAGCAACGGCCCAAGTGACCATCCAACGAAGCCACAGGCCAAAAACCGCCCATCAACACCGGGCCAACGTCAAGGCAACAGCCAACACACCAGATGCTTCTACCATCGCCGCTTCGGCTCAGACGCAAGAAATTGCATCCTGCCGTGCGACTGGGTACGCACACCCGAAGACTCTTACACTGTGAGGTCCAAAGAAGCAGTCAAGCAACAGGAAAACTAAATGCCCCAGCTGTCGAGGAGGCTGACAGCAGGTCCAGAGCACCCCTACGCCTTCACGTAAAAGACGAGATCTCCAAGCTGACGTTCCTGATCGACACCGGAGCAGATCTGTCTATACTTCCCCCAACGGAAAGCAGCAAGCCGACACCGTCAAATCTCAAGCTTTTCGCAGTCAACGGCACCGCCATTAACACATACGGCACCACACGACGAACACTGGACGTCGGGCTACCGTATAAGATATCGTGGAACTTCACAATCGCTGACATTCCTCACCCCATCATAGGCGCGGACCTATTAACCGCTTACCATCTACTCCCGGACTTAAAACTCGGGAAGCTGGTAGACGGCGCAAGCAAGGCGGAAGCCGCAAGCTTCATGAGGGAAGCGGAAGTATTCCAGATATCACTACTACAACCAGGCCACAAATACCAAGAGATAATCAACAAGCATCCACAGGTATTCGGCCCTGATCAATTCCGCAACGTCAAAAAACGCGGCGTACTACATCACATCCTGACACAAGGACCCCCTGTGTCACAACGAGCGAGGCCTTTGATACCAGCAAAACTAAAAGCCGCCAAGAAGGAATTCAACAAATGGCTCAGCCTCGGCATTTGCCGACCATCAAGCAGCCCATGGGCGAGCCCCCTACACTTGGTACCTAAAAAAGACGGCACATGGCGACCGTGCGGAGACTTCAGGAAGCTGAACTTGATGACCATCCCAGATCGCTACCCAGTGCCCAGGCTACACGACTGCATGGCTTTTCTCAAGGATAAAACAGTATTTTCAGCACTGGATCTGCGTCAAGCCTACCACCAGATCCCGGTTGCTCCAGAAGACATCCCCAAGACAGCAGTAATAACTCCATTCGGGCTATTTGAATTCCTAGTCATGACTTTTGGTTTTCGCAACGCGGCTCAAACGTTCCAGCGCTACATTCACTCCGCTCTAGGCGACCTGGACTTCGTCTTCGTATACATAGACGACATACTCATCGCCTCATCCTCAGAGGAGGAGCATCGGCGACACCTGGAGATAGTGTTACAACGTCTTGCCGAGTTCGAGCTTCAAGCGAACCTCGACAAATGCACCTTTGGCGTGCCAGAGCTAGTCTTCCTCGGACATCTGATATCTGCTAAAGGCTACAAACCCAGCCCAACCAAGGTACAGGCAATCCAGGAGTTTCCAAGGCCCTCGAACATCGAGGAACCCCGCAGATTCCTGGGACTTGTAAACAGCTACAGAACACTACTTCCACACGCTGCCGAAACCCAGCTTCTTCTGCACGAGCAAGTCATCGGTTGCAAGAAGAAAGACAAGAGGCCAATCCACTGGACAGCCGAAAGCATCGCAGCATTCGAGAAATGCAAAAAAGACGTCGCCGACCTCACCTACATGGCTTTTCCTGACGAAAACGCAGAACTACGTCTGATCTGTGACGCATCCGACACAGCAATGGGCGCGGCCCTAGAACAGCTCCAAGAGGG
Source organism: Philotrypesis tridentata (assembly GCA_018906965.1). Lineage (NCBI taxonomy): Eukaryota > Metazoa > Arthropoda > Insecta > Hymenoptera > Pteromalidae > Philotrypesis > Philotrypesis tridentata. The sequence continues at coordinate 33,500 of JACCIB010001430.1, forward strand.
CACCTGGACGCCCCTCGGCTTTTTCTCTCGTAAATTCACCGATCCAGAACGCAAGTACGCAACGTACGACCGAGAGCTCACGGCGATATATGAAGCGATCAGACACTTCCAACACCACCTGGAAGGGGCCGTATTCAAGACCTATACAGATCACAAACCTCTCACGTACGCTTTGCAACTCAGCACCGAGAAGATGCTAGCCATCCGGTCTCGCAGACTCTCGTACATCCCACAATACAACACTGAGATCCATTATTTACCAGGAGAAGAGAACGAGGTGGCAGACGCTCTATCTCGGGTCAACGCCTTTACAACACCAAGCATCTTCCACTGGAACGACCACGACACCGAGGAAGACGAACTACTGCTCCAGGTAAAAGCTAACATCGAAGCTTTCAAACTACCAACGCTGTACGATGCACAACACCTCAGCAATGAGCAGAAGAACGATGAGCAGCTCCGCTCAATCCTAGACGATCCGTCTAACCCTTTGAAGCTACGAAAGCTAACATGGGGCTCAAAACACGCAGAGTTCTACTGCGACATCAGAGAAGACGTCATCCGCCCGTACATCCCTCAATCCTTAAGAAAAGAAGTCTTCGACACTTTTCACTCACTCTCCCACCCAGGCCCACGAGTCACAGTCCGCCTAATCAGGCAACAGTACGTGTGGCCCGATATCAGAAGAGACACGGTCAAATGGTGCAAACATTGCACGGCATGTCAAAGAGCCAAGATCTCTCGCCACAACAAACTACCTCCCAAACATTTTCTCACGCCAGACGCTAGATTCGACCATGTCCATCTAGATCTAGTGGGACCTTTCCCCACGAGCAACGGAGCCTCACACATCCTCAGTATCATCGATCGATACTCGAGGTGGCCAGAAGCCATACCAATCGCCGACACCTCGGCAGACACAGTCGCTCACGCCTTCCTGGAGCACTGGGTGAGCAGATACGGAGCTCCAACGCTGATAACAACAGATCAAGGACCACAATTCGAATCACGCCTGTTCTCTCAATTTCTGCAAGTGATAGGCACTCGTCGTTGCAGAACCACCTCCTACCACCCAGCTTCAAA
>JACCIB010001431.1:0-34542 GCA_018906965.1 Philotrypesis tridentata
CAAATAAAGTACATTATATCTCTGTAACTTGATTAATGAAATTGTGATTATAATTTTCAAAAATACGCTATACAAATAAAATTATAAATAGGTAAAAATGAATCATTTGTAACGGTCCGGTCCCTTCCTATGTAAATAGTGCGTGTTATCTGATATATGGCGTTAGGAAGGTTCGCGCCTTTTCTAGAATTATATTCGTTTGTCTACCGTATGTGTGCGCTGGATGTATAGAGAGAGAGTGGGAGAGTGCGTGAGTGCAAATCAATGTGTGATTGATTTGTTTCACGGTGTATTATACGTGTTTTTGTATATAAGCGGCGATAAGACTCGTGCGAGAGAGATTCGACCGCTGACTTATTTATTAGCGAGTCGTGATAAATAAAGCCTAGGTACGTAACAGCATAAACGAACCTGTATATTTATTTTTCTCTCCTTATTCCTCTCTATCCTGATCTAAAAAAACGAACCCTTACATTGGCGATCCTGCCAGGATAGAGAGAAAGAGAGATACAAGTTTATACACGGATTCGTTTAAATGGTGCCTGTATTTTTTCCGGTGAGTTTTCCGTGGCCCGGAGAAGAGCTCGTAAATCATCCGGAAAATCCGGTTTATGATTTCGGAGAGAGGGTACATGAACTGGCCTCAGAAAATTATCAGCTGGGAGAGTTGATATGTTTATTAGAGGAGAGAGTGTATTGTCTTGAGCAATTGAATTTAAAGTTGGCGCTAGAACGGTTAGATGTATTAGAGAAAACCGTTAAGCTGGGGAACGTTGAAGTCGACGCTCGTCTGAAGAAGGTCGAAGAGGAAATCTACTTTTTGACAGTAAAAATGTCTAACCTTTCTATCTAAAAGTGTTTTTATTCCAAAATTGTCAGTGTAGCATAGTGTATCAATAGTATTTTATTTCCGTAAAAAATTTATCATAAAAACAATAGTTATTAAAATATCAGTAGTAGAATCTCGGGTTTTTTTATTATAGTATATTTCAATAAAAGTTCATATTCATGGTTAAATTTGTTTAATGCACAATATTGTCAATGACTAATAAATATTACAATATTGTGTAGGAGACAAAAAGCCGATAGAGTGTGAACTAATGAAATATACGAATTTCGAAAAAATAATATCCGAAAGGAGTTATAATAAAATTCACTTAAAATTTACAATTGAAATTTTTGTAAATTGTAAAGGAGAATTTTATTAATTCACATGAAAAAACAGTAATTTCGGAAGAAAAAAATTTTTCGACTTAAGCGAGATTCGAACTCTGATCGGAGAGTTTGAAGGCGGGAGCTTTACCTCTGAGCCATCTAACTCTTAGTAGACCAGCGGTGTTATATACTATCTGTGCCGAGTACACTACAGTATGATGGTGAAAACACGCAGTTCTAAGCTCCTTGAGAAGAATCAAGGTAGTTTGCAGGGAAAAAGAGATGCTTTGAATGAATCTCTTGCTAAATTAAAAGACGATACACACATTGACAATGCTCTTGAAGATGAAGTAATGGCTTTCAATGAGCAAGTTAATGAGAATATGCAAAATATACTTTTGTATATAGAAGAAAATGAAGTTGCTTTGCAAGATTTGACAAACAATGTTCAAACTTCCGAAGAAAATTATCAAGAAGCTCTTAGACAAATAAAAGAACTTGAATTGAAATTAAATACAAGTGAGAAGGAGCTTGAAAAACGATGCCAAAAACGAGATTTTGAGCATCGTGATAATTGTAATGAGGCATCTAGAGGTGTTGAATTGATTAATACAAAAATTCAACAACTCACCACAGATGTAAATGACATAAAAACATATGCTGAGAATATAAGTGAAGATGCGGATAAATTACGCATTTATATGTCTCAAGATATAACTCCAGAGTCAGCCATAAATGAAGGAGCAGTGGAGCATAAAATTCAAAAGTATTTCGAACAATACGAGAGACAGAGAAACTTGAGGGATAATTCTCAAGTAAAATCTTTAGAGGAGCGCATTGTTTTTTTGGAAAATGCCAATAAACATTTGCTATCCAGATTGACAAAAGCTGAAAATTCGAATAAAAATTATAGCGCTCTAATAACAGAGATGCAGGACGTAATAATCGAGCAAGATCAGCAATTCAGCGATTTAAGAATATTTAAGTTAAACGCTGAGAATGAAATAGACATTCTGCAAAGCAGATTAAGCACTCATGAGCTTAGCGTTGATAAGCATAATGAGCAGCTCTACGATCTCATGAGAATGACGAAAAATGTCAAAGATCATGAGATTGAAAATGAACAGAAAATTGATCTATTCAAAATTCGGATCAATAAAAATAATGAAAAATCGAGAGTTACTCGAAATAACTCAATAAAATGGTCAGATGATGAAATAAGAGATAGGAGAGCTTCGACTAGACGATTATCCAATAGTAGTCGATCTCCTTCGCCCATGAGACCAATAAAAGACAGGCTAAGAGAAAATATCATTAAGCCTAGTTTAATTTTGTCTCCGGACAGGAGTACAAGAGTAAATCAGAGTTTCTTAAATACGAGTCGCTCTGCTTTTCGGAGAGAAAAAATGTCTGCTCCTATTTTCAAGGCTGATTTATCTGATAAGCCTATGAAATTTTTAAGGGAGATTAAAAGGTATATGGGATCGGAGGACTTGCCTCTAGACGATGTCAAATATATTTTGGCACGTTCTTTGAGAGGTACAGCAGGTAGTTGGTGGGATATGATAGAAAATTCTATCTCATCATTCGATAAATTCGAAAAAGAATTCAAACAGAGATTTTGGAATTCTGATATCACTGACCAAATCAAAAGAAAAATTGAATATGGTACATACAGTGATATGGAGAAAAAGACTCGAGTAGAATATACTACTGAATTAATGAGTCAAGCTGTAGACATAGGAGAAATGTCTGAAAAAGAGCTTGTAAGAAAACTTGCGGATCATCATGGATTCGAAGTAAGATTTGCAGTTTCTACACAGAAAATAGAAACTAAATCAGGTTTGCTTGATTTATTATCTTGCAAAGATATTGGAATGCAGAGGGAAAAAGAGAGTAAATCTGTGTTATCCAATAAATCTACGGATTCTGGTGCTAGTACTAATTCGACAGTACAGAATTCTCAGAAAAACTTTAAACCTTGGAACAATCAAAGGTTTAATAATAACAACAGTAACAATCTGAATAGTCAAAGTAAATCCGAGGAAAGCTCTGAGACTAATAAAATTCAAGCTAAATCCGGAGAAGCTGCGACTAGTCAGAAAACTTCTGGTGGACAGAGTATATTTAAGAAAATGCCACAGAAGAGTACTGGTACTAAATCGAAAAATGGACATGATATTTACTCTTTAGATAGAGAAATTTTAAAAAATCCGTTAGAGGCATGCGGAATGTCGGGAAACTAACGAAAGTCGCAGCATGTGCCCCGGATTTTATCTCAAATAGAGAGAGTAATGAGGCGACTGATTCTAGAAAAGGATATATTCAAACGATTTTTGAAGATCCTAGAGGAGCCTTATTAGATGATCCGGAGGAGAGAATTCAGAAATGCCAAAACACAGAGTGTCCTGTGATTAAAATAAATTTGCAAGATGTCGAGGTAGAAGCTCTCATCGATACAGGCAGCCCTATCACGTGCATTTCTGATGAGTTTTACAGATTGCATGTTGATAAATTTAATAAATGTCCAATGTTACCTATTATAGGACAAGTTATTAAAGGGGCTATTGGAGCTCAATCTGTCCGTCTAAAGATTCAATTTTTTGCGGAAGTTACTATTGGAAAAACAAGCAAAAATCTTAATATCATTGTAATTCCGAGATTATCTAGGGATTGCATAATTGGAGTTGATGCTATGGGAAGTTTTGATATGTCTATCAAATTTCGTATGGGCACAGTGGAGTTAAGAGAATCAAAAGATAATATGGAATGGTTAATTTATAAAACCTCTCCATTGAGGATAGAAGAGATAAATCATCGTTGCATTGAGGCAATCGAAGATTTTGGAGAAGTTGAGGATTATTGGAGTCAGGAGGAACAAGCCGAATTAAATGCAGGTCGGACTTTTCTCTCTGAACTCAATAAAAATTACTCAGAGTTGCATGGAACTCAATGCGAGGCTTCTCTGGTAATTAATAATTTGTCATCAGATGACACAGATCTGTATGACATTACAGTGCAAGAAGTAGAAGAGAAACTTCAGAATTGCCTCTGTAAAAATCCGAAAACTATTGACAGTCTCAGAAATCTCATCTGGAGATATAAAAAGGTTTTTTGTAAAAAACCAGGATTATTAAAGAATTTTGAATATAAAATCAAGATTAAAGATGATTCTACATTTTATGTTGCTCCATATCCTATTGCAATTAACAATAGAGAAATTGTTAGAGCAATGATAAAAAAGATGCTAGACTGGAAAGTGATTAGAAGGTCAAACAGTCAATACATCAGTCCATTAGTGACTCCAGTAAAAAAAGACGGAACGGTGAGGCCGTGTCTGGATGCTAGAGAGGCAAATAAGCGCTTTGTAAAAGATTATGAGTCTCCTAGAAATGTAGAGGAATTATTGCAAATTTGTGATGAAATTGCAGTGATGACAAGTCTCGATTTAACGAGTAGTTTTTGGCAGATACCGTTAGCCGAAGAAAGCAAAAAATATACTGGTTTTATGCACGAAGGCAAAGTATATGAATTTAACGTTTGTCCTTTTGGCACCAGTGTAAGTACCTCAGCATTAGTGAGAGGCTTAGATTTTGCTATCAGAGGACTCGGTAAAAACATAATAAATTTTGTAGATGATTTATTATGTATCTCCGGATCAGAAGAAGCTCATTTAGTGCATCTTGAAAAATTGTTTAAAAGACTAGAAGAGTATAATTTCACTCTTAGTCTTAAAAAGACACATTTCTTTAGACAAGAAATTGATTTTCTTGGCTTTACGCTTACTCCTGAAGGAATAAAAGCTCAGGAAGCAAAGCTTGAATTAATAAGAGAATTTCCAATACCTAGAAACCATAGACAATTAAAAGGTTTTCTTGGTTTGGTAAATTTTTATGGTAGAATGGTTGATAAGTTTGCATATGCAATGGAACCATTATTTAGATTACTAAGAGTAAAAAAGTGGGGATGGGGGGACAAAGAGAATAAAGCATTTCAAAATGTTAAACAGTTATTTTTGGAAAATGCTACTTTGTCTCATCCTGATCCTACGAAACCTTATATATTGAGAACAGATAGTAGTGATTTTGCAATATCAGGTGCTCTGTCTCAATTAGATGAAAATGGAGTGGAAAAAGTCATAAAGTTCGTTAGTCGTACTTTAAAAGGCAGCGAATTGGCTTATTTCACTACTGAAAAAGAACTTCTTGCAATTGTTTTTTGCATAATGAAGTTAGATGATTATTTAAGAATGGCGAAAGTGCAGGTGAAAACTGATCACCAAGCACTGATTTATATGTTTAATTGCCGATTTACCAGTGCGAGAATACGCAGATGGGTAATGGCAATACAAGACTACGATCTTCATTTTGAACATGTAAAAGGGAAAGACAATGTCGTGCCTGATTTATTATCAAGGCATCCCGATTACATGAGCACGGTAAGAAACAAGCCTGGAGAGATTGTAATCTCGGCTGTTAATAGAAGAAGGAAACTGAGTAAAGAAATGATTTCAGTTCTTAAGAATTTTAAAACTCATCAAGAAGAAGATGAGAAAATTCAGCAAATGAAAGCTAAAGCTGTACCAGTTTTAGACAAAATTCCAAATAAAAATCTTAAAATGCCTACTTATATTGTGAAAGATGATTTGACTTATAAAAAAAATCGTTTTGAGCAGTATTTGTTGGTGATGCCAGAAAAGTTCGTAAGTAAATTCATTATAGAATTACATGAATTTTATGGTCATATTGGATCTAGGAAATTACAAAAAATGATACAAGAAGATTTTTATGTGAATAATTTAAAACATAAAATTTCTTACTTGTTATCTACCTGTGACTCGTGTCAAAGAAACAAAATTTCGACGAGGCCGAGCACTGCTAAAAGACAAACAATCATTCCAGAGAAGCCCGGTGATTTATTATCTGTGGATTTTTATGGTCCATTACCGACTTCTACTGCAGGGATGAAGTATATCTTTGCAACGATAGATGTTTTTAGCAAATTGGTAGTTTTATACCCGATAAAAAAAGCCAATACGTCTACTGTATTGAGAAAAATTTTTGATCATTATATCAAAAATTTTGGGAAGCCAAAGAGAATCATGTGTGATCATGGTACTCAATTTACTTCTAAAAAATGGCAGCAAAAATTAGAAGAAGAAAATATACAATTGGTATACTCTTCTGTGCGCCATCCACAAGGAAACGTGGTAGAAAGAGTAAATCGAGAGCTTGGTCGATTTTTCAGAACGTTCGTTAGTGATAAACATACAGGATGGGCTCCGTATGTTAATATCATTCAATCAATAATTAACGAAACGTATCACGAAACGACTGAGTACACGCCTCTGGAGTTACATTTAAATATAAAACCTAGTAGGGTGTGGAAAGTATGGATAAAAACTAATATCCATGCAGATGATTTAATACATGAAGAAAAAATATTCTTGGCAAGAGAAAGAATTAGAAAAAAGGGTGAAAAACGCAATGAAAAATTCAATAAGGAAAAAAAAACGTTTTTTCACGAAATATGAAATTGGAGAGGAAGTACTTGTACGTGCAAATAATGTCTCAGATGCAGAGAATAGACAAATATCTAAATTTTTCTCTGTATATGAGGGGCCGTACGAAGTACAAAGGAAAATAGGTAAAGATACCTATTTTTTAATCGACAGGGAGACACAAAATGAGAGAGGAAGATTTCACGCGGACGACTTGAAAAAGTACAAGCGTCGCGTAGAAATTTAAATGGCAAGAGTCTTTTATGAGTTCCATGAGTTGATGAGAGAGAGAAAAATAACAAACTGGCGCTCTTACTCGCTCGTATTGTAAACTGTCACCTGTTTGTATACACACAATCAGGTGATCAGTTTGGTTTTTTTTTATTCCTCTATTCGTGGTGATTTGCACGAGAGAGGAGAGATTCATAGATTTAAATATTAGACGTTTAAAATTTAGATAATTTATTTAAACCAGGTCCTGATTTATTTATGGGATGGTTTAAATCATTAGATGTTAAAAACTAGAGAATAGTAAAGATTTTAAATGTTAGATGTAAGAAGTTGAATTTTAAAAATAATTTAGATGTTTTAAACACTCTAGTCTTGATTTATACATAAGGCTAGAGTGTATTATAAATAAATGAGATGTTTTATTTTAATTAGAATTATTTATTTAGAGGAAACAGAGTAACTTCGTTAAAAGTGCTCTGATTTTGATTTAAAAAATGATAAAAAAATCGGATAAATTTTGCTTGAAATTGCAAAATTTTAATTTATTTCAATTTATTATAATTACTAATTGTTGGAAAGTAGCAACAATTAGTAATTTTAGATGAAAAAAATTCTTTCCCCTAGGTGGGATCGAACCGGCGACTTTCGGGTTCGAAGGCACGCACGCTGGCGCGATGCCACCATGCCAGATACTTGCACTCGGAAAAATTAGAGTCAAGTATTATATGGCTATGAAGATTTTTTTTTCTTCTGTAAGAAACTCCTGAAAGCGTTGACGGAGTAATTTTTTTATATACACATAGGGCACAAATATGCCTATGTTGTATATTAATTTCCCAAAAGCGTTGCGGGAAAAATCACGCAGCATGTGTGAAATCATGCAGGAATTTGCGATCGAATGGGAGCCAGAAGCGATGAGGGTGTTCTATCCAGCGACTCCACCAATACGGCTGCTGTACGACCCGGAAGGAAGCAGTAGAAGAAATTATATTAAGTATATTTGTATTTTATGGTGTGACAAAGTGGGGATTTCTGATAATTTATTATTATTTACAATAATAATAAATTAACAGAAGGGGACTATGTAACGGTCCGGTCCCTTCCTATGTAAATAGTGCGTGTTATCTGATATATGGCGTTAGGAAGGTTCGCGCCTTTTCTAGAATTATATTCGTTTGTCTACCGTATGTGTGCGCTGGATGTATAGAGAGAGAGTGGGAGAGTGCGTGAGTGCAAATCAATGTGTGATTGATTTGTTTCACGGTGTATTATACGTGTTTTTGTATATAAGCGGCGATAAGACTCGTGCGAGAGAGATTCGACCGCTGACTTATTTATTAGCGAGTCGTGATAAATAAAGCCTAGGTACGTAACAGCATAAACGAACCTGTATATTTATTTTTCTCTCCTTATTCCTCTCTATCCTGATCTAAAAAAACGAACCCTTACACATTAAACTGATTTCCACTACTATGAATCGTTTCTACAGTTAATAATTGATAAGATAAAATTTGAACTTTATTCAATTAATTCATAGATACACATTCTACATATGTATATTTAAATTATAATATTTAAATTGCCATTTTCAGGAAAAAAGTATTAACACAATCTAATGAATGTATCAATGATATCAATCAATAATATCAATGTAATATGTATTAACACAGTAATATCACTACACATTTATACAGATTATAAGTAGATTCAAATGTATTCAGTATATACAAGGAACATTAAATAAGTATTAACACAGTATTATTACTACACACTTACACAGATTATACATTGAATGAATTCAGTATATAAAGAAGAATTTAATAAACATAAAATGTTTCTACAGTTAACAAATACTAAGGTAAATTTTAAACTTTATTCCATGAATCACTAGATACACATTTTACATGCGTATTAAATTAAAATATTTTTATTAATATTTTCAGGAAAAAAGTATTAATAAAATATTAACAATATGTATTTGCAAAGTGTATGAAAATAATTTAAGAAAATATTATTATTATTAGTATCAGATGTCAAAAATACTATTTAAAATAAAATGTTAAATATCATATACGAATATGATAATATATTATTTATAATACATTGTGTATTATATAAGATAACATTGACCATATAAAGAAAAAAAATAAATGGACAACACTATTTACCCTATATACAAATATATTTTGATTTGACAATATCCTTCACAAAGAAAAATCATAAAATCCTATAAATTTTCTAACCCTATAAAACACCAAACTGCATAAAAGTTCACTCGCTCGATATTTCAACCGTAACTTTTAATTATTAATATAGTATCAATTTATAATTTTAAATTTATTATTTATTATTTATATCTTCCTTTCCGAGCTAAAAATCGATGAAAATTCAAAATTAAAGAGTAAAAAATGCGAAATCAGCAAAAATAAAAAAAACCTGTTTTTATCAATGCGAAAAATCTGAAAAAATTCAGAATAATCACAGGTAACCTCCAGAACAAATTCCCAGAGTTATAGCTATATCGATTTTTTACCCTTCGAACCCTTATACATATTCATACAAGAAACTCCATAAAACCCCATAAAACATCATAAACTTTCAAAAACTTTACACCCACTCAAACAAGAAACTCCATAAAACCCCATAAAACATGAAACACAATAAAACTGCAAAAACTAAAACCCCATAGAAACACCATAGACCACAACAAACCCTATAGTATCAGGTTCGTATTATACCAAAGAACGTTAACATAAACAAAAAATATCATAAAATATCACAAAATTTCATAATGTCGAAACATCCTAAAACCCTATAAAATTTCTAACCCCATTAAACATCAAACCGCATAACAGTTCACAAATTCCATAAAACATGAAACCCTAGAAAAACCCCATAAAACACCATAAACTTTCAAAAACTTGAAACTCCTTAAAACATGAAACTCCATAAAACTGCTTAAAACACCATAATCTTTCAAAAACGCAATAAAACTGCAAAAAATTAAAACCCCATAGAAACACCATAGACCACCATAAACCCCATAGCATAAGATTCGTATTACACCAAAGAACACTTTTACCGAAAAAAAACCGTAACACCATAATTATTTTACAGAATAAATAGTAAAGTCTTAAGGGGTTATGACAGGGTTAAAATTATGAAAATATCGATTTTTTTTCTTCACTTTTTTCATAGTTAATAGTCTATAGAATACGGTCCTGAAAGCCGTTTTTTGATAAAAAAATTTGCCTTGAAGATATAAACAAAAACTGATAAAAATCTGTTTTTAGCAAATTTTTTAAAAATCGTGAATTTTAAATATTTTAATTAGACCAAACTTGAGGAAAGAATTATTCTACCACGCTTCTTACAGAGTGATTTCATGAGAAATCTTACTGAAGATACGACAAAAAAACCGTTTTACAAACCGTTTTTTTTCGAGAGTTATTAATTTATTTCCGTAAAATATAATAAAATCCGTAAATTTAGTTTTTCAGTGTGTGATTTTATGTTACAAAACTCAATGTGTTAAAGTAAAGGCATTCAACAAATTTGAATGTGCCACCCGAACAGGTTGCGCCTCAGTGTCCGGTCGAGAATGAAGATTACTATATGATCGGTATAGTAGAATTTTTTGTGAAGCAGCCAAACAGCTGTTCATCCAACTTTCAAGACACTAGATCAGTGCAGTTTGTCTGCTAGCTGCTGTAACCTTCGAGCAACAGTGCTTATAACCTCAGTGGTGTTGTAAAAGTGCAAGAGCTTCTGCAGAGTACAATAATTATTCAGATAAGTATTGGAAACTTTTTAGTAATAATTGTGTCTATAACGAGCTTTTTCATTGTTGGTTTATTTTTTGCTTTTAGGTATACGGGTGCAAGCCAGCAAGATGGGAGTATATATTGACTGCCTGGAGTACTATTTTGCATGTTTTTCAACAACTTGAAGTGTATTTAATAATGGTAAGTATTGCATGTAACTTGTAATTCATAAGCATAACTTGATTATGAATAGCTGACGATAATTTTTATTTTATTTTCAGCTTATAAATACTATTATCACACACCATGATGTACGCGTACCACCAAATATACTTTATTACATGTATATTTGAGTACCAAAAACAAATCAAGGTCTGCCAGATAGATTCTGTAAGTATAGCTGAGTTTATTTGTATAATTTACATCATAAACTTTAACTCAGAATTAGTTTTTTCATGATTTTTTTTTACTTGCCGCAGGTTTTCTCAGGAACGGATCAACCAATTGGGCTCAAATTTTACAGAAACCTTCGGAATAGGTTTCCTCACAAACTGAGCGGAGCAGAATTGGTAAGTACAAGTTCAAAGTGAATGTTACTTATGTTTACATATGTAACATTCACTATAATTACTAATATTGTCAATATATGTGTACTTAATTGTATTAATTTTGTGTTTTCCAGGAATCTCTTCCACTCAGTTTATGACCAGACCCATAAGGAAGATTTTCCACTCTGGTTCATCAGGATTGAAGGTACGGTTCCTTCAGAAACCTGCGGCAAGTAAACAAAAATGATGAAAATCATGATTTTTGGTAAGTAAATACCTTTAATTATTTTTAAATGTTATACTCACTTTATGCATATTTTTTATGCATAAAAGTGATGTATAATACTTATATTTCAAATGAAAAATGTAGTTTTTAAAGCATCTACATACATTCATTTTTTACAGCACTAATAATTTTTCTTTTTTTTCTAGGTTTTAACCCTGTCATAACCCCTTAAGAAAAGAAAGGCTGAAAAAAAAGTCGGAAAAAAGTCTTAATTTTTTTGAGCTTCCATAAAAAGCCCATGGGACAACCTTATCAAAAATTTTTTACGGTAAATGGATGCTCCATTGTACCAATTAACCATTTCTAAAAAAAATAAAAAAAAAATTAATTATTACCAGTAATGGGGTTTTTCCACCATTTAAATGAAAACAGGCATCGCTCACTTTAATATAATGTAAGATTATAAATTTATTATTTAATTGTATTAACGCCAATGTTTTTATCATAGAAAATTAATTTACCGGAGAAACTTTAAAAGATGTGACGCAAAATGATCTAAAAGAATTAAACATTAAAATGGGCAGTTCTAAACGAATATTACAAATTATAAACGCATGTAAAAAGGAGGTAAGCCGATCTAACCTTTTTCAGCAATCATTATAGAAGATCTATTCTTGCTATTAGTATGAAAGGATTATGCCTGAGATAAAGGAAGAAAAAATGTTTTACTTATAAAACTGTCCAACATTTTTTATTTCAGCAATCTTAACAAAACATTTTTTATTTTAAAGTGCTTATTGATATCTTGTATTTAAACTCTTAAACACTTAAAAATATAAATTTTTCGACTAAAAAATTTATTACTATTAGACATTTTCTTTTCCATGAAGTTTTTCTACAGCATGTACGATTCTGAGTATCTGAGTGAAAGAAATGATACACATAATATTTCATTGTACTCCTTGAAAGTTGCACTAAACCATAAGTAGAGCACTTTTTTTTATTAAAAAATTTATTTTTATTTTTTCATACAAGTTCATTTAATTCTTTCTTTTAATACTGAGACCAATAGGTATAAAATTAAATGAACTTATGTGAAAAAATAAAAATAAATTTTTGAATAAAAAAGTGCTCCGCTTAAGTTTTACTATAACTTTTAAGGAGTCATATGAGATATTTAACGTATCATTTGTTCACTTACAAGCTCAGAATCGTACATGCCGTAGATAAACTTCACTAAAATACATGTCCCAGTAGCAATAGATTTGTGAGTTGAAAAATTAATTTTTTTAAGTATTAAATAGCTTAAATTGAGGGTCTGAATATATTATTTTATGAATTAAAACAAGAATAGTATGGCGTCTGTAATATTGATAATTTTTTTAGATAAATACTAAGAATGAGCAATATCTTGAAATCAATATAATGTGCAAAGATTTTACGAAAACGTTACCGTCGCCAAAAAATGTTAAATCTCCAAAGATTTCGGATTCAAATAATGATGTATCTGGGGGTATCGATAACGAAATTCATCAATACACGCAGGAAACCCGAATATTGGAAAAAAATACGAAAAAAACTTCAGAAATTGCTGGCTCTAAATCCGAAGACCGCACATTGGAATATGTAAAAAAGTCCAGAAAAGTACCTGAAGATAGTGATAGCACCAGTGACAGTGATTTTAAAGGCAACTCCGTGGTTCAATTCTATTCACGAATTGCACGATTAACGTCGAAATCGCAACCATCGAAAAAATATAGCGATAACAGTGATACTCCATCACAATCTGTAAATAAATCATCCGATTCAGAATACACAGAATCTGATTCAAATAATAAATCACAAGTGCCATCTTCTGCGCAGTCGCGTCGACATCTAAAACTTCAAGCCACCCTGATAAAAAAACGAAAAAAATCCGTAAAAAGACACAAGAGGACTGTAATTGAAATCCAAAAACAAAATGAAAAAGATAAAGAATGTGCAGAAAATTGTTTAGATAGTGTAAGTATAAAAAAACATCTAGAAAAATAATGTAGCATATTTTTATACATATGAATAAATATGTTGAGATTTGTTTTAAACTGCGATTTATCTTACCAACCGTGAAAGAACACTAATTTCGAATAAAATTTTCAGGAAATACCTGTCAGGAAATGGGTTTCGGAACATCAGGATGGCAGCAAATTAATAAAAAAATTCGATTCCGGTATTTATTTACCGAAAGATCGACATCGACTTGTCCAAATAGTCGTGGGTGGCCTGTGTAACCAGACAAATTTAAAGTGATTTTTTGTATTACTTTCTCTCTGTTGTAGCTTTAATTATAATATTATTTACGTCAATGCTTCAAAAGGTATGAAGCATAAGACAGCTTTAGCCATTGTGAGAGATTTTCCAAAATTAAAATCATTATCTGGACATGGGCATGTAAGTAAAGAGTCACTAAAATATTATGCAATGCCCTAGTAGATAATTAACCACTTTTGATTGCTTAATGTGTTAATTAATAATGCCAAAAGTCATTGTAATTAATGTAAATAATCATAATATTCTAGGAAAGCTTTTTTGATATGCGTACTGAAGAAGGTTTTATACAATTTCGCTTCAGAACTATTCGAAAGAAAAATGACAAAAAATTGAGAGACCAACCGAAGATGAATCACTTATTAAAATTCTCAAAGTGGAAGTGGCAGATCAGCCAGCACTTATGAGTTCTGTGGAACTTGAGGACAGAGTATATATTTTATGCAAATAACATGTTTTTAATATTTAGTTTCACTTACAGTTATTGCCACATAGTTTCCACATTAGTTTATTATATTATTAATAATTAAAGAATTACTATTTTCCAGATATCATGGATGAATATCAAATTGCTCGATGAATCCAACAAAATTAGTCTAGTGAAAGCTCTAACAGATATAAGGCCGAACCGTCTAATGGAAATAAAAGAGACGAATCCGCAAAGAACTGCAGCAGACATCCTAAATAGATACCAACCTCTTATGGCTTACTATGGAGATATGGTAAATATACATTCTATTTTACTATAGCATATTGCAAAAAAATCACAAAATTATTCAATAATAATTTTAGCTCGACAAAGAATTCAACGCGATGTTTCCGGAAAAGGACCTGCTGTTAGGAAAATTTCCATCCTTTTATACTAAGAGGATCCTAAAGTACGCCAAAGAAAATCAACCAGATCTTCACAGTAGTTTAATGGATTATGATGGTTAGCTATAAAATATTTAGATATTTTTTTTTTATTTTTATACTTTTGAAAAATGAATGTATAATATTAAAAAATTTCTTTTTAGAAAATTTGCGAGCAATTTGCTGCTTACCACATATTTTACCATTTTCAAATTATGTATGTAGTAAAAAAAGTAATGAGGTAAACTATTTCTTACGTTACATTATCCACATGTAAATTTAATTAAATATGTTAAAATTATTTTTAGGTGCAAGATAAAGGAAAAAGGAAACGAGTGAAAGGAAAATCAATGATTTCGATGAAAACCACTACACCTGCAATGCCAATCCTGCTACGAATAGTATCTTTAAGTGTTAATGATTTTATAATATTACAACGAATTCAGCGCGTGATTAGGATTATTTTGTCATGTAGAAAAAT
Organism: Philotrypesis tridentata; assembly: GCA_018906965.1. Classification (NCBI taxonomy): domain Eukaryota; kingdom Metazoa; phylum Arthropoda; class Insecta; order Hymenoptera; family Pteromalidae; genus Philotrypesis; species Philotrypesis tridentata. The sequence continues at coordinate 15,062 of JACCIB010001431.1, forward strand.
AGTCTGACGTCTTAATATGCATACACGCGCGCGCGTACGCTATATACATATATATGTAAAGCGGACATTTGAATACCTCCCCATGTTAAATAACCCTTCCTCTGGCATCGAAATGACCGATATATATATATATATATATATATATATATATATATATATATATAGTGACGGGGATCCCGTCGATGGCTGCTCGCCTGGACACCACCGAGTCAAGATATGAAAATCTTACACTCAGTGGTGTTTTCAGAGCAGCAAGCGAGCAGTCAGCTGTTAGAGCCAGCAGGACGGCGCAGCGCCGAGAGCAGCCTGCCGCCGAGCAGCAGCAGCACGAGGCGAGAGCGAGAGAGTGGGGGAACACAGCGCGTAGCAGCGCGCGGCAGCCAAGGCGAGAGCAAGAGAGAGAGAGAGAGAGAGAGAGAGAGAGAGAGAGAGAGAGAGAGAGAGACGAACGGCGCAGCGCTGAAGCAGCGAGAGCGAAAGAGACAAGAAGATACGAGGCATGCGAGTCACGAGGCGTACGCGCGCGAGCGGCGGCCGCCATGTTGGCGAGCAACAGACTGTAGCATGAGTGCGAGAGTGACAGGAATAGCGAACGAATGAATGCATTATAGAGAGACAAGAGAGAGAGTGGAGGCAACGCTTATGCGCTGAATGATATTGGGAAAAGGTGGAGGGCTACGGCTCGATCCACAGCGTGCGTGCGAGCGGCAAACACGAATGTAAGCGTGCCGAAATGCGGAAAATGCGTAAAGACGATTAGTAGAGCCAGACAAGCGTGTAAACGCGGTTTTGAATGTCGCGCGCATTTTTGGAGTATTGTAAAAGAGAGCGTAAGCGTGCGAATGTGATATATGGTGCGAAAGCGTGGAAATGTATGATAGGCGCGAGAGAGCGATCTGACGGAAATACGTGAGTGCGAGTGAGAGAGCGATAGACGCCGCGAACCGGCGTAGTTGCCGAACGCGAAGAGAGTCAATATCGTGGAGTATCCAGCGAGTTGAGTATCGAAAAGTATCGAGTACCACTAGGACCGAGAGACATCGAGTGAGCAAGCGAGACCAAGCAATCTTTTCCAAGGCGACTTCCAGTGTCCAGGATTAACCCTCCGTGTGCATCTTCCGATCGGACAATTAGTTTCTTTCGCGAGCGCTTCCACAGGGTACGAGGCAACGCCAGTATGCGAGGACGAGGAGCAAAAAGAGTAGAGACAGGTAGGAGTGTTCGAGAGATACCTTCCCGCCGCGAGTCCCTAACCTAGAGCCAGCCCGCGTAGAGACGGTGAGCACAGGCCCGCGAGTCAATACATAATTGTTTAATCTTGATAATAAATTTCGAAGTGTTATTTTAAGTCAGTCGCGTTTATTCATTTTGCGTACTTCTCTCCCTGCACCTCTCCCCCATGACCTAGAGTGTAAGGAGTTCTCAAGCCGGCAGCATAAGTGTACAAGATCGCGAGTTCGGGTGTCCAAAATTAATTATAAAATACGAGCTCGCGGGAAACCTGAACAGGTGTCATTACGTGGTGCTACGCCTCCCCAAGGACGGAAAAAGCACAACGTCACTATATATATATATGGGTGGTTCTCTGACAAATCGAGCGGTCGATTTTTTGACCCTATCGAAAAAAATTTTTAAAATGTTCCTAAGAGACACATGAGTATCCCTGAATTTTTTCAGATTTTTTGCATCAAGTATCTTCGAGTTACAAAGGGTCAAAGTTGATGAAATCACGTTTTTTTGCTTTTTCTGGCTACTTTCATTAATTTGTAGATCCTCAGGGAAGCATTTTTCACTATAGAGATATATAACATTTTTTTCTGCAAATTTTCTAAACTATTCAAAAAAAATATTTTTGATGTCGTATATATATGTTTTAAGAAAGTTATAAGTCATTTAAGTCTTAAAATCAAATTTTAGGAAAGTTCGATCATCCGGATCATAACCAAAAAATTCATGAAGATACCTTATTTCAATTCAAAAAAGTCTGCGAAAGACCCAGAATGTCAGAGGCCTTGGTTTCTCTGTAAAAAATCATTATATCCGTTCATATATGAAAAAAATTTAGTTTTATTGCTATATAGAAGAATTTAACCAATTTTATCAATTACGTAAATTTTTTTATAATAATTTCAGTCATTTAAAAAAATGATAAGGTTAGTGAAATGCTTCGATATAGCAATAAAACTAAATTTTTGTTATATATGAATGGATATAATGATTTTTTACAGAGAAACCAAGGCCTCTGACATTCTGGGTCTTTCGCAGATTTTTTTGAATTGAAATAAGGTATCTTCATGAATTTTTTGGTTATGATCCGGATGATCGAACTTTCCTAAAACTTGATTTTAAGACTTAAATGACTTATAACTTTCTTAAAACATATATATACGACATCAAAAATATTTTTTTTGAATAGTTTAGAAAATTTGCAGAAAAAAATGTTATATATCTCTATAGTGAAAAATGCTTCCCTGAGGATCTACAAATTAATGAAAGTAGCCAGATATATATAAATCGGGTATTTTGAATGCATCCCTATAATAAACTACCCTTCGCTAGCGCATTCAAAATTCCACTTTTGGCATTCAATATTCCATATTTAAAAATAACCCTATTCTACCCCTACTTTCGGCGCATTCAAAATACCCGATTTATGTATTTATAACATTATCATTAAAATATACTTTATCATTATTTAATAACTCAGACATCATGTATTCTCTAGTGGACAATTTTTCATTCAGCTAGACTCGATCCTTATCAAGTTAGGGAACAAATTTATTAAAGCATTCGATATTTTGTTTAAGCTCCACTATGTGCTAGACATTGAATGTAGACATGACTTGATCAATTTTTATGATTTTATATCAAATTGTATTTTTCAGTTTGGCCCACCAAAGCCTTGTGTAGATTTTTTACATACAATGTTGCAAAATATTGAATTTGACTAATATTATATAATAAGCTTCCTATTGTAAAATAGATTATACAATAAATATTCTAAATGCTTAATAACATTTTTTTCGAGTCAAATCCTACTCTAAAACCATATCCAAAATAAATTTCCACCTAATAAAATATTTCACTCTAATAAGAGTGATAATCGACTCTTACCAGTCATTAATTTACTCTATTCAGAATTTAAATCATGACTGATATTGACACTTTCTTAGAGTGAAAAAGTAATTTATCTTAGAGTGAGCTGTCACTCTACACCGAGTTGCGCACATTCGACTTTAATGTAGAATGAAAATTAACTCTATTAAAGTAATTTTCACTCTAAAATTTTAAGAGAGTGAGAATCTACAATTTTTGTATGCGTGTTCCGCTGGTTCAAACCAAGTGCGAATTGTAGATATACATTTCTATTGGTTTTTGCATACACTAGTATCAAATAGCAAAACGTCTCTTCCAGTTTTGCGATTTTTAAGAACTGCTACTAAGCTAGCCTTTGTCCAAAGACATTTATCAAGATTACCTTTTCAAAAAGCAAATAGAGTTACTGACTTGACTTGCATGTCTTGGCTTCTCGAAATTGTTGTAATTGAATTGCAGGTTAGAAGTGGAGGTTTACGAAATTGTTTTATTTAAAGACTTGTTGAGTTTTATAATGTGTCGAATCGTTATAAGTGTATAATTATTATAGCCAAAAATTATATTTTTAAAATATTTACAACTTTTATATTTAATATTTTTATATAAAACGTAGATCTGAAGTTTTATTATACAAAACGAATTATTACAATGTTAAAATTCGATTTTAACTATTAACTTGAATTCTTAGCATTTTCGAGTGTTTGTGTAAATAGGAAAAATTTGTATCTTTTTGAGATCTACAACATTTCCATTTAACTTTTTTTTTTTTGTAAAATGCTTGAAATTTGAGTTATGGCCAAAAATCTGTTTTTCAAGAATCTGCAAAAAGGCCCACATATTTTTTGGATGTACGGAATCGAGCCCAATTTTATACTGTCATTTTCTTAAAACAAAGTACAACTAAAAAAAATTTGGTTGATGGGGACTTATCTAGTTGAGATAAGTTTATTACAATATAATTAGTTAAAAATACATGTAAAATTAAGCATAAAGGGCCCCCATTTGGACAATATGCAAGTAATCGAAAAAAGCAAAAAAAAGCAATGCTGTAGAATATATATTGCTGTCGAATGTACATTAAAATTTGTGGCGGGCGCTTTTCACTTTCCTGTTTTTCCGTGTTCTCTTCCTTCTGCAGCTGCCGTTTATTGTCTCAAATAGACAACGACAGCTGCTCGATTATTGCACTCATCGTCCCTCAGTAGTGAAACAATCCCTACATAATCCCAATGTTTTCGGATAGCGCACGTCCGTCTCCGCTCTTAATTGCTCTCGGTGCATTTACTCCTGTCGATATTCGGGTGGACCTTTCCACTGAGTATCGAGGGATTTTATTACACCGAGGTGTAGTGACGAGCCGATACGCGAGGCATCGGCACTCTCGCTCAGAACCTCGTCTCGAGCAGCTTGGCCTCTCGCCCGCTCCGCTCCGTCGAGATACGCCGACTGCAAACGCGATTTTCTGAATATCAATAAACGACTTGTTATATTTTAGTTATATATATACAAGTTCAACTTCTTTAGGCATGCTACTCCTATCCCACCAACGCGCATATCGACTATAAATTCTAAACTTTTGGACTTCTATGTAAAAAACAAAATTAATGTTGCATAAATTATAGATTATTCATAGATTCAATAATTTAATTTCAGGTGATCATGGCAGACGCTCAAACAAATAACGAAGAATACCTAATTACTGATTCCGAAGATAATGAAAACACGAATAGCAGAGAAATGAGTACAAATTCAGATAATAATGAAAAAAACGCAGACCCAATTATTGCAGCTCCTCTTAATCTACCAGCTCATGACAATCAAAATATTGTTCATAATCACAAGAACATTATGAATAATATAGAAGATGAAGCAATGAATGATCCACAAAATGACGATGCAATGAACGATGATAACATAAATGATTCCGAAGATGACGTTGACGTTAACAATGGTTTGGATGATAAAGAGATTACCGATTCAGAAGGTGACTCCAGTAATTACGATGCTGACGATAGTAACAAAGATGATAGCGATGACGATGCAGTTAACTTTCCAGAAACCTTTAGTGTAAATATTGAAGCAGAAGGATTCAATGATCAATTGACAGCTGTAGGTGATAATAATATGCGGAGAATCGAGGTGTTTATTTTAATTGTTGCAAAAGCTTTAAGATACAAACAAAGCTACGTAAGCATGCCGACATCGTTTAAAATTGCTAATATAGCGTTTAATAACGCAAATTTTCCCGTTACCATGAGACAATTCTGGAGAGTTGTTAATCGCAGAAACGCAGATCTTCGGAATTGCTTAGTTTGTACCTTATGCTGGGCCGATCTTGGAGGAGGAAAAAGACCAGCGAGAATTTGTAATTGTCAAAAATGTGGTCCGGGACAAGACAACATTGAAATGGGAAGTTTCAAATTCGTGGACTCCTTAAGGGGACCCAACACGTTTAAAATCTGAAACATAAAATTATAAAAAATTAGTATAAAATTAAATAATATGTTAGACAAACTTTTCATACTTACAGTATGTTCACTTACCTTCAATTTAAGCACTTGAAATCCAAGTTTGGACCTACCTATCCGGAGTGGCACTCCGCAGACTGATTTTCACTGTGCGTAAGATTCCAGGTGACCATATCCTTCGATTGAACTCAAATTTTGTGAGTATATTCTATGTAAGTGTAGTTTTCGTATGAACAGAGGGATTTTGATTTGAATACTTAGAAAAATTTTGATTAAAGAAAAAGTTAATTTTTTTATTTTTAATATTTTTTTTGCCACATTTTTATTTATTAAACAAATTTGAAGCTTTTAAATCAAAATCCCTCTGTTCATACGAAAACTATACTTACATAGAGCATACTCAAAAAATTTCAGCTCAATCGAAGCATATGGTCACCTGGAATCCTACGCACAGTGAGCTGAAATCATGAAAAACGAAAGTTGGAGAAAATTGACTTTAAAGTTCATTGATGCATATTGTATTATAAGTTAATTTATTGCTTACCAAATCTCTTGGAACTATTTTTCCATCGATCCTTGGTGGTAGACCATCACTTTCAGGATTTATATGGTATACTGAATGTATACCAATGTGTTGAGTACGCCTCTGAGGACCTGTAAACAAAAAATGATAAATTGTGAATTTTAACATTAGATTAATTTATTGTATTTAATACTAAAAAATGCATGTTTATTCTTACCTAATTATTTTGTTGAAGTCTCCAACTTGATTTGATGGAAGAAAAATAGAATTCCAACTTAGCGTCATATCCAGTGAAAAAAATGAAATAAATTAATATTTCAAAAACCATAAAAATCAGCTAAAACAATATATAGAAGAATACTCATCTTTTTTCGTAGTCCTTGCCAAGCCTTTGCTTATGACTCCTTAATGGCAAATCCTTATAGCGATAAAAATCCTTTTATCCTCCACGAGCCATCACCAAAAATGTTTAGTCCAAGAGCACCATCTTCAGTAGCGTCTCTTTCTTCTTGGACTACAGCTCGCTTAGACTCCTTAGAAACACTTTCACACACTTCACTGAACTGCTGATTGATGAAATCATAAGCAGACTGAGCTATAGGCTTAGGGCAGTCCATTATGCCACAAAATGTCAAAAGTCCAGCATGTCCAACACCAAGAGCACGAGATGTAACTACAGCCCTTCGGTTCACTTCCTATGCACGATTACTTTCACCCACTTTTTTGCTAGAATTGATGCTGGAGACTTCTCTGCATCGAACACATGTCACTTCAATTTTAAATCCTAATCCAAACATTGTTGATTCAGAAAACTGCACTTCACTATGACACTGGTTGCAACACAACACATTTTGGAGTTCAGGAAATAGAATATTGATGTCAATAATTCTATTCTTGACTCCGGAGAGGCCTTCGGCTGCTGGAGTTTCAAGTTTTCTTGAAGATGTCGAAGGTCTTGGTTGTGCAGTTGAGTCTACTGCGTCACTGGGTCTAGTTCCTGTAAATGTTCTTCGTCACTTTTTACTTCTTCGACAGGAGTATTTCCTATCCAAATGAGTGTTAGGCAATCTGCCCTTGTTATCACTCATTGTTATAACTAACTAATCTAAACTAAAAGCTAAACTAACTAAAATTTCTTACAACTACTCCAACTTTTTCACTTTAAAAAATTAAAATATAAATAACTTTAGAAAAAAAACGTAAATAAACACTACTGAAAAAATGGTAAATAAACAAATAACTAAATTTAACTATGTTTGCACTGTGCAAAACATCTCACATTCAAGAACTTTCGAATATTTGAAAGCTGGTAAAACAGATTTGAAAGCACACTGATTCTAACCTTTATGTACTTTACAAAACAGGACTTCAGTCAGGAAGAAACGATGTATACATGGTCGGTAAATGGGGAGTTCAAATATTTTCGTCTCAGCGATCGTCACGTTTTGGTTACAGAATCGCCGCCTAGAATGTTGTGAAGAGCGCGCGTATTTGAATTTCAACTAATGACTATATAGTTTCATGAAACACAGAATGAAAAAAAATCATCGTTTATTGTTATAAAATAATTTACGAAATACGTATGTATGTTTAAGAGTGTATGTGTGTATGCGAGTGATATATATATATATATATATATATATATATATATACACACAAATATGCAACCACACACATACACATGCGCGCGAACATGCACACATTCGCGCATAAATACATTCATACGCAAGGAAAAAGTTAAACATTCCTGTAATACGATACACACACACACACACACACACACACACACACACACACACACACACACACACATATAGTTATAAAAATACTGTTTTTTACAATTACAATAAAAATATCTAATTCTGACTGGATTTATTAAAAAAAAAATGAAACTTTTGGATATATTGAATGAATAATTTTAATTACGCAAATATGCGAGAAACCAGTCAAAATATTTATTTAGTATTTTGCTTATAATTTTGCGGGAAAATTTTTTTTCGAAAAACGGCTTTCGAGAGCATATTCTATGGTAAATTTCCTACCAAAACAAATCATAAAAAAAAATCGACTTTTTCAAGTTTTAAAGGTGTTGGGTCCCCTTAATAAAATAGAAATAATTATAGATTTGCAATATCCGTACACTCCAAAAGCGAAACATTAATGCTATTGAAGATGTATATGATAGCATAGAATACGCAAGGCTTTCTAAAGAAGGACAATTTCTTTGGCGAGGAAACTATAATTATTCCTTAGCTATGTGGACTGATGGGGCGAATCCAGTGAAATCAGCTAATATAGCTATTTGGACAGTGTTTTTACAAATTCTGGAACTTTCTTGACGTGCCCGGCAGAAAAACACATTATTAGTTGCACTTTATGTTGGACCCCATAAACCAAATATGTCTACCTTCTTAAGTCCAGTAACGCAAGCACTAAATGACCTTAATATTGATGGTATATCTTGGCATCCGTATAACGATATGGAAGTGAGAAGCAGATTTATGACTTTGATTTTCTCTGCAGACTCAGAAGCGCGATATCCAGTGCTTGAGATGACTCGCCACAACGGACATTATGGTTGTACATTCTGTTACGCTGATGGAGAAAGGCCAGTTGAAGGTGGAACTCTAATTTATTCATATCACCTTTTCGGAGCAGATCGTACAGCTGCTGAAATTCTACGAGATGCAGAGACAGCTCATGCAATAAATGTACAACAATTACAGGAGCAACAGCAACCACAACAACTACTCCGACAGCAACAGCAACCACATCGAGAAAGGGGCGTCAAAGACATTTCAGCAATGAGTATTTTACCTGGGTTTGATCTACGAACGGGAGAATTGGTTGAACCCATGCACTGCTTGTGGGAGGGGAACTTTGTTAGATTATATAACTTAATATATCGTGACATTGCTATAGCAGAGATTCAAGTTATTAGTGATCTCATCACAAGAATAAAAACGCCGAATAAGTTATCTCGATACCCAAGAAATTTAACACGCTTTACACGTTACACAACAACAGAATACAGAAATTTGGCATTATACTACTGGTTACCATGTGCTCAGGATTTCATGAATGCCGATGGTATTAATCTTTGTTCAATGTTTTCTGAGGCTACATTTAATTTGAATTAAGATTCAATTCTTGAAGAACAGTTGGATCGTGCTGAGATTCTGTTAGATAATTATCGTCGCAACTTCGAACGACTATTTCCACAAAATCAATTAACCTATAACGTACACCTTTTAAAACATATTGTTCGACGTGTAAGAAAATTAGGTCCTCTGTGGGTAGCATCAGGATTCTGGTTTGAATCTTTAAACCGCCAAATTATAAATTATTTAGCGAGTCCAACTGATCTTGCGGGACAAGTGGCATGTCGTATGCTTTTAGCACAAATGGTGGACAAGAGCCTCGATTGGGACTTTTCTGCAAGGACGCAGAATCTTTTACGAGAACAAAGACGCAAGGAACGATGGGTAAATGTGACATAAAGAAGTGCAGGTTACCGAAATATTCCAGAAAACGATATGATAACTCGTCAAAAACGAGTACTTATTGATGGAATCGTATATCAACGGTGTAATACTCGAAATGTAAAGTACGACAATTCAATAGTTCACGTAAATGAAGTATACAATAATGAACAGTTAACTTCGTACAAATTCGAGAAATCGTAACATGGAATCATGAAGGTGAAAGACGAGGGGTGTTTGCCACCCGATTCAACAATGACAGGCCAGCCATCAATACTAGTTACATGAAGATTGATCAAGAAACTGAAGATTTGTTGTACATTCCATTGAGCAATATAATTCTCCCTGCAGTTTTGGTACGATCATGCGGACAAATATATATTTCTAGATTGGCGAATTGCTGGGATAATGACTGACTGTATGTACTAGACATAGAAAATTGTAATTTTATTAAGTTTTATTAAAGTTATATATATATAGCACTAACACATTTTTATTAATTGCGAAAGTATCTCGCAGCATCCCAATCATATAAACTTCATCTAACTCTACCATGCTCTCACAATAGTAGATGCTTCTCACTTTCGGCAAGCGCGCTTAGAAATGAGTGAGCGGCGGTAAGGTGGGGGGGCCGACGTATGTGACTGAACTCAACGAAGCAGAGTCAGCAATACAACGACCATGCTCGAAGTAAATTTGTGTGTATGTGTGAACTCATATAAATGTGATTGGGTGTACTACTTTTAAATTATTTATTTAGTAAAAAGTTAATAATAATAAAATCTCTAATATTAATATGACAAATAAAAGTATTAATTAAAACTATTTAAAAATATAAAAGAAATTTACGAATATTTTTATTCAATTATCAAGGGATAGTGGAAAGATCAAGGTAAAAATAGATTAACAAATATTTTATTTTCTCCCATTTATTGATTCTTATTCAATTAATTTTTTTTTGAATAAGAATAAAAATCCAAATTGTTGTAATTACATATCTATTATACAAACATACATAATTCGTTGAAAATAGTGTTAAATAAATATGGATTATCTTTAACAATAGAACTACCACTCTCGCTTAAATCGCTCATTATTTTTTCTCTTATAAGTAATTTGGAATCTTTGAGTGTTTCGTCGTTTTTACAATGGAATATAAGATCTTTACATTTTTGAACAGTGCTTGATATACTTTGAAGACATGCAATTGTAATTTTAATTAAATGTGTAATTCGCACTAGATTATCAAAAGTCACTTGTTTGAAATTTACATATGGAATATATGTGCGTGGCTTCTTCTTCTCTGGTTCGTCGGTAACTTCACTAGGTGTAGACGAGTTAGAATTAATTTTTTTCTCGATTATCACTGATTTAGAACTATATGACGTAGTAAAAATAATGAAAACATTTTCGTTCGTAATGGGCATTCTCCAGCGAACGTGTCCCTCTTCTTGAAAGAAGCCGGAGACTTCTTCAAAATTTTCCACCAAAGAGCTCCATTCTTCAGCCGTCAATTCAACAGATTGGCCGATTCCGCCTAATGTGATTACAGGTTTTAGACAACCATCTAGAATATCTTCTTTTAACCCAATCGAAATAATTTTGGAATTACTCGCGTTTAAATTCTACGAGGAGTTAATGAAAGATTGTCTTGGTAACACAGACATTTTTTATATGAAAATCGTTTATGATTAATTTTAATGTTACCTGCTCGAGCGTTACTGCGAGAATGGCGAGCAAATAGTCGAAAAGATGCAGTCATCATTTTGCGTACGTGTATATTATAGGTGCATTGACCTAAAGATAGCTTAGTAAGACATTCGCGTATTTGAACGAAAATGTCAAGTAAGCGATTTACAGCTGAATATTCAACAATTTAGTAAATTATTAAGAATTCAAATTATAAACGATTTTTTTTACAACATTGATCGTTACATTTCATTACAATTTTCTTGTAATATTGACATACAGGTGATTTTTGCCGCTTAAATTATTACAAACTAAATTATTGTAAAATTCTAAAACAATTTCATCGTTTTTCTTATAGTCCGAGGAAAATACATTTTTAAATTTGTCCATCCCTAAGCCGTTTGACAGAAAATGCGAAAACATCACGCAATACTGACCACATACGTCGGATTTTTTACTCTGCATCTTCATAGTGTTCCATCTATAGTATTTACAATTTTGTCGGAGTCTATTTATATGATCAGCGTTTGATGGTGGAACCCCGTAGCTGTCGAAATAATACCCACTTCCAAGTTGGTCTACGTACATAGCTATCCAATGTTTACAAGGCTTAGTATGATCTTCCGTATTAGATACAATAATTGCAGGTTTTGTCCAAAATTTCGGAATCTGATCCGACGGATAAACACCGTACGTGCAGACTGGAAGAGATTGAAGAGTAGCCGATATTTCCAGACTGTTCATCCTGTTCTTCTTCGCAATCTTTCTGTAAATTTATCGCTGGCTGAGAAAGTAACCAGTATTTAAGTTTGTTAGCCTCGTTTAACGCGCATTTGTACTCGATCGAGGAATTTTTCCTATAATCAAGAATGCAAAATGCATGCGACGACGTTCCTTTATCAAATGACGGAGACTCTATTTCCTCCTCTATATTTATTACTTCTCGAGCCATTATTCGTTGCAACAAATTAGCTTTTTCAGTTCCTCGGGTGTTGATCAGTCCAGCATGTTTAGATAATTCACGGAGATTCGCAAAAAGATATTTTTCAGGTACATCACCTTCGAACCATTCTATACCGTGTTTGTACAACGTAAGCCAGTTATTCTTTTTACGCGCACTTATTGACAAATCGCCAAAATTGCACACAGGACTAATTACCCAATGTGCTGAAAAATTCATTCTAACAGACATAGCAGCTACTTCTTTAGGAATTAAGTACCCCTTATCGTTCTCGAAGCCTTGTATTTCAACAATAAAATCCATTGCAAGAGCTAACTGTTCAGATTGACGGTCGAAGTACTATTAAACTCTCTTTCAAGTTCTAACACGTATAACTGCGTAAAAATGTTAAAAGTCAATGACCTATTCATTAACTGCTGAAATCAACAATAATTTGTCTCGAAGCATCAATTTCTAGAACATTATCATACTCGGCATAGATGATGCAATTAACTGTAGATTCTAGCGGCTCGGCAAATCGTACTTCTATCCTCATACTGCCGTGTTTGACCAGATTCCAATGAGTTGTGCTATTAGCTGATAGATCAGGTGTTAAATCAAAGGCAAACAAGCAGTTTCCTTTGGCATAACTTTCTCTGGAAATATTATTTCCTTGATTCATAAAATGAATTCCAGTGCCTGAATAAAGTGTGTGATATGCGTCAACGTATAGATTCTCCTTAAAATTTGGTTGTAGCGGCTTTGAAGGTAATTGTGTTCCGTCTATGTACAATGAAAAGAAATTTATATTATAATGCTTGAAATTGAAAGGATTGTATCTTCTAGCGCCGTTAAAAGCTTTATTATCCACAAATCCTATTATAACCCTTTTCGGCATCTGTCCAAGTATAATATTGTCTAGAGTTTTTCCGAGGACACCACCCCGCATAGTAACGGTTTTAACTTCAACGCGCGTCAGAGGATATTTCGCAGTAGCTTTTGATAAAGCTTTGGTATGAGCTATTAAAACACCCGGATTTATTTTTGATCTTCGTATGAGCAAACTTTCCATTAAGCAGAATTCATTTCTCGATCTTATAAGTTTTACTCGGACTTCAACACCGTTTACAAGATACTTTTCTTGATTAAAAATGTCTGCATGAAGATGACCTTGAAGATCGATGCATTTTTCTTTTTCTGTTAAAGAACTTCTAGTTTTAAATCCTAAATTTTTGTCCGATATGTCATCCATAAATCCTGGTGTATCATCGTACCATAGACTGGATGAAAGATGAGAATTTTTAGCTCCAGATCCGTAATTTAATAATGTTTTTATATACGCCCTGTATGGATAAGCATTGTTAGCTGGTGTCACGAGTTTCTGATTAAATCTAACCTCAATCTGATTGAACATAGAGTGGAGAAAATTATTCACAGGACCAACTTTATAATCATCTTCGTCGCTTAAGTGCGTCTTTAAGAGGTACCTTATTGTGCGTAACATCTTTAACAACGTTAAATCCTGCACGTACAGCTTCTTTACCGACTTCCCGAGATCCTCTTTTTAAAAGCGGTAAAATACTCCTGTATATCCCTCTCAAGCACCCACCAATGCCGGAACCTCTTTGTGGATTTCTATCTGCATATACAGTGTCGATTAGATCCGGTGAATCATCGCCACGTCCTACCTGCGCATCGAAATACGCGTCATAATGAGTGGAGGCCATTATTGATAAATTTTTTTAAAGTGTAGTGCAACACTGAGCGTCCCGTACTCGAGTGGTACAATATTGCCTTGCTGGTCTCTTATATTGATTTCAACTGTCCGAAAATCAGAGCACTGTAAAGATACGTAATTCAACCATGTAAATTCTTTTGATTTACTCGATCCGAAATCATACATGTCTTTATCTATCAAAAAAGATCTTAAGAGAGGTGTTTGTGTGTCACCGGTAATGTAAGCTTCGCAAATGTCGGAATAAATATTTATCATAGTTGGTAGGCCGTTTTTCATAGAAGCAGGATAGTCAAATGTGTAAGTTGAGCATTTATCATCTAGAATAATCGGCTCGGTGGATGTCGAGCCTAAAATCCTACTTATATGCTCAGATATTTCTATGCTATGACTTGCATTTTCCTTACATTTTTTAGTTATCCTTATAAAACCTCTATCGCTAATTTCAAAAATTAGGTGATCTTTTACATAATGCAATTCATTTATCTCCTTTATTAAATCTTTCAAATTACTATAATTTCCGTGAGAAATAGCCACTTGTACAGTCGAGGGCAAATTAACCTCTTCTACATCCATCTGATCTGTACTGCTACTATTTTGAAGTATCGGAGGTCTCAAATAATTTTTTTTTAACATCTCATCGTTAATTTGATTAATATTAAGAGTTGCGATGCGTATCCAATTTTTTTCAGCGTGATCCGGTACGTGTAATATTGTTTGAGGGTAATGAACTTCGACAAGAGCCACCTTCCAGTGACCATGCAATTGAATCTCTTGAGGAAGCCGCACCCTAAAATTTGAAGGGCTATTATCGGGGAAATATTTTTTGCTGTTTGCACTCGATAAAAGTATGTAAAATTCTTCCTTCATTTCTATAATTGTTGTAGCTCGCTAGCGGGTATCCAGGAATTGAACTTGTCGGGATATCCAGCCCAACTGACGAGATATTGCTTATTTTGACCTTTTCCCTTACTGCGAATAATATTCTTAACGATAAAAGTATCTTTGCTTAGATCTTTACGAACTCGGGTCAATTCTTCTTCATAAAATATTCCGTCAATTTCTTCTCCAGCTAAATCTTGCAGCGTATATGCAAAAGGTGCTCTCGCACGTGAAACGCGTATAATTTCAAAGATTTCCTCTGTATACGTTCCTTCATATGTTTTCGAAAAGACGTTCTTAGCTGTACTAACTCGCACCAGGTCGTGTACGTGGTATTTAGGCTCTTGTGTTTTAAAATTACGAGCATATCTCTGCATTAAATTCTGATATGCCACGTAAGCGTTTTGAATGTTTACTTTACTAGGAGTCATTTTTATACTAGAGTGCTCCGTATTATTATAAGACTTTACCAAATTTTGTAAAATGTCGATATATTTTTTGGTGTTGAAATTCGTAAAGTATCTCCACATACGCTCTTTTAGAGTTCGGTTAAAACGTTCGGCGATGGCTTCTTTTACAACAGGACTCCTTGCGACTCGAAACATTATATTTTTTTCTTTTAAAAATTTCTGAAACTCTGAACCTGTGAATTCCTTGCCTTTATCCGACTGTAAAATGACCGGTTTACGGTTTTGACTCCTGGATAAAATTTTGCGGAAAGCTGAAGTCACGCTCGAGCATGTTTTGTCATAAAGAGGCTCTACCCAAGCAAATTTACTCAGGCAGTCAATCACAACAAGAATATATGCATAATTTTCATTGTACGATTTGATAGATTTAAGATCTGCAAGATCTGTTTCCCAAACATCATCAATGTTGGATACGTTATAATTTCGGCGTGGATATCGCAATCGTCTCTGTTTATGTAGTGTATAAGCATCTTGAGATTCTAGCCATTCTTGTAATTTATTTTTCTTAATTCGAGATTTTGATGATTGTAACGTTTTATAAAGTCGATCGATATCGTAGTAAGACGAAGTCTTAGACGGATCGTGATAAATCTTATTTAGTTTTCTATTCATTTTACATGTCTAGCAAACTCCAGATTTTTCTTTTTTTAGTCTGACGAGACTTAGGTGTCTGATAATCACCCGAAATAATTGTATTGTCACCGTCTTCTTCGTCAATGCTTTCGTAATTTTCGTTTTCACCGCTTTCAACGTCTTCTTTTTTCTCCTCCTTTGTTTTCACTTTAGGTGAACTTATACTCTCGTTTTCTGCTGATTTTAAGCTACGAAGTGATTTACGAATTTTTGATTTGCCGGGATCCTCAACAACACTGACAGCGGCTATAGCTGCACCTGCTTTCCACAAGGAGTTATTCCCGACAAATTCTTTAGGTACTCCTATATCTCGCAATAATTTTGCAAATTGTAAACGTCCAGCTGTAACACTGTATTTCTTTCGATCGCGCAAAGCGTAATTAATTAAATCGACAATGTTGGAGTTTTCAATATTTTTTCCATTTATAGAGACCACATCATTGTCATTCCATGATATACGCTCTACACCGGCCCTGCGCAAACGCGCAAGCAGTTGTTGCGCTTTAGTGCGGAATGTTGGCGGCACGCTTTCAATAATATGCAAATCGCGTAGCTGAATATTCTGTTTGTTATCGTTATTATTATTATTATTATTATTATTATTCCGAAAAACCTCCTCCTCTTCTGCCTCTTCTTCCTCCTCGTTTTTGTCTTCCAGCTTTAAAAGCCTTCCATCACCAACAAAGTAGAGAAAACGCTGCAAAGCTTGACAATATAATAGCCACTTATCGTGCTCGCTTATGTCTTTTGAATTTAAAATTTTGCTCATTTCATGATCCAAGCGTGAACAAACTGTACCCAGTGTCTGTACAGACTTTAGAGGTAGCTCAATATGACCTTCAATTTGCGAGATATTTTCAATTCTGCTACTGTCATTAGTTTGTTTTTCACGTTTGAAATTCTCTTCAGGAACGAGAATCATTTTACGAGCATGTTCCATACTTAAGATATATATGCTATTACAGGTGTTAACAGCAATGTCAAAATTTTTACACCGTCAGCAAGAATAATCTTTTTCTTCGTACTCCACGATCCTCTTTTCTCAGCCAAGCGACGAAGGATTTTTGCGTGTCTTTTCAGTTTAGATTTTTGAGAGTCACTGATAGGAATGTTACCATTTAATATATTTAATGCACACTCACAAATACACTTTACAAGTGGTAGTTCAGCTTTTCTTAAAATTGTAATTCTCTGCTCTTTGCCAAGATAGTATAGCGCTTTAAGAATTGCCGAGCATTTTTTTGACAGAGGAGAACATCCTCCCGTGGCCATCATGCAGAACAGAATGAGACTAAATTGCTCAAACTCTTCTATTTATATTTTCCGCTTAGGCACGTACACACATTCATTTCGATCGCATGGAAAAATGCAGGTGCGAAAACGAAGCTCGTCACATGTTGTCTGTGTCATGTCAAAAAGCAGATAAGAGTGTGGCTTTGCGGTAGCATCGCGAAAAATCTCTCGTATAAAAAGAGGATTTTCAGGATATACTTGTCGTGCTAAATGCTGAATCTGTGCACGATCTCGAGGATTTTTAAAAACCACTAGGTAAGATACATTTAACGAGATATCTCTTTGACCTTTGTAAAATAGATTTTGCGATAGAAAAAAAAATGGAGATCGATCTATGATGACTTTTTCTCACGAATAAATCGACTATAACATTACTCGAGGATTCACGCATAAAGTCATCAACGACAATTAGCTTAGGTTCTAAGTCACCATCAAAGTCTGATGATTGAGGCAAACCTTCGCGAAAATCAATTTCTTTATCAAAAATCGTGTAGCCTGACTGCCACTCGGAGTAATAAAATATAATTTTCGAAAACGGGATATCGCACATTTGCTTTCTATACTTGAGAAAATTTTGCACAAAAGTTGTTTTGCCTGAACCTGAAGGCCCACAGCATAGCGCCGTGAAAGGATGTTTCCACCTCGTATCCATTTTTCGCAATGACGGTAGCAAGATTAATCGGCATCTAATATAGCACAATTTGTTGAAAAATACTAATTCAAAGCGACCTCGGCGGCGGCGGCGGCGGCGGCGGCGCGGGTGAATCAGCTTATAAAAAGGCGCGGAATTTAAGCTCATACAAATACCGGCCAAAGCTTATAAATCGCGGGATTGGAAAGCTTATAAAATGTCGCGGGTTTGAAGCTTATAAAGGTGGGGAAAAAAAAAGCTTTTTAGACATAAAAGTAAATGTAGGGTAAAATAACCAAATCAATTTATAACATGCAAAAGGACTGATTAATATAATTTATTAACATATTATATACATATATTGCTCTATTATATTTACATATGTGCTATAGATTACTATAGCCGAAAGGATAGGAAATCCTATCGCTTTCGAACCATCGTTTTGCATATACTGGTTTGCAAGATTTCTTTTCTTTGCGCGTAACAACATCGTGAAATTCTGTACGCCGAATGCTATCGTATTCTATCGTTAATGCACTCTCGCGATTTTCTAGTACATACGATTTAATCCAGTTATAATTAACCAAATTTTTCGTCGTATAGTTGAGAGTGACACCCTTTATCTTGCATACTTCTACTTCCCCTCCGTCAGGTTTTTTTACTATGAATGCATAAAATTTTGGACCTCCAGAAACAAATCCTTTTATGTAACTAGATTGACGATAAGATTCTAATTCATCGGTGAGATCACCCAGTAACGAACCTGTAGCTGGCTCATATTCATCTTTTTGTTCATCCGATGTGTATATACATGAATCAGTATCATAGTAGAGTACTCGTCTTTCCAATTTTTCCAAATAAGTATACAATTTAAGTCGGGCTTGAGCAGTAGTATACGCTGCTATGACAACATTTGATATATCACTGAGATCGCTGGAATTATCACTGTATACCCATAACACATATACACAACTATCATTTATCGGGAGCATTCCGATAACATCAACTTCCGAACTCGTCATCAGCTCCATAAATCATTCTTGAGTTTTTACAACTTCTGTTTTTGTTAAATTCCCGCGCTGAGCGAATTTACCCCAAAAACTATTTAGCAGTAATTTCGTTACAGCTCTCAAACCCGGGTTATTTTCTATTTTATCGCTGACTAGTAATATATTTTCAAATTTATAATAATTATCGATATATTCCTGCTTTGATTCTTCACTGCCGCATTCTACAGGCCATCCACTCGATTCTGTTTTCAGTTTCAAAAATGTATCTATAAATTCAGCGAATAAACCTCCCTTTTTTGTTTCGGGATTATACTTGGTGATCTTGTAGTCCCATATTTCGTAAATTTCAATAATTTGATATCCCTTTTGCACGGCTTTCTTCGAGCTCGTCGGAAATCCAAGTTCCTATGAACGATCGCTCTTCCGATGACTCATGTGTGCACATACTATCTACTGTATTTTCACAGCATGTTCTGCATAGTGGGAATAGTAATCGACCGTACATTTCACCGGCAACACGGGGTGATACAAATTTTTTGGAGGCAGGACATTGCATTTAATAATACCATTGACCCGAGAGATATCGTTGGTATTTCCCGCTAATTTCAAACATTCGGGACCTACGTTAA
>JACCIB010001432.1:0-34520 GCA_018906965.1 Philotrypesis tridentata
TCTAAAGTTATTTATATTTTAAAGTGAAATGGTTGGAGTGGTTGTAAGAAATTTTAGTTAGTTTAGCTTTTAGTTTAGATTAGTTAGTTATAACAATGAGTGATAACAAGGGCAGATTACCTAACACTCATTTAGATAGGAATTAGTCCTGTGGAAGAAGTAAAAGGTGACCAAAACATTTACAGGAACTAGACCCAGTGACGCAGTAGGCTCAACTGCACAACCAAGACCTTCGACATCTTCAAGAAAACTCGAAACTCCAGCAGCAGAAGGCCTCTCCAGAGTCAAGAATAGAATTATTGACCTCAATATTCTATTTCCTGAACTCCAAAATGTGTTGTGTTGCAAACAGTGTCATAGTGAAGTGCAGTTTTCTGAATCAACAATGTTTGGATTAGGATTTAAAATTGAAGTGACATGTGTTCGATGCAAAGAAGTCTCCAGCATCAATTCTAGCAAAAAAGTGGGTGAAAGTAATCGTGCATGGGAAGTGAACCGAAGGGCTGTAGTTGCATCTCGTGCTCTTGGTGTTGGACATGCTGGACTTTCCACATTTTGTGGCATAATGGACTGCCCTAAGCCTATAGCTCAGTCTGCTTATGATTTCATCAATCAGCAGTTCAGTGAAGTGTGTGAAAGTGTTTCTAAGGAGTCTATGCGAGCTGTAATCCAAGAAGAAAGCCACGCTACTGAAGATGGTGCTCTTGGACTAAACATTTCTGGTGATGGCTCGTGGAGGAAAAAAGGATTTTTATCGCTATAAGGATTTGCCATTAAGGAGTCAAAAGCAAAGCCTTGGCAAGGACTACAAAAAAAGATGAGTATTCTTCTCTATATTGTTTTAGCTGATTTTTATGGTTTTTGAAATATTAATTTATTTCATTTTTTTCAGTGGATATGACGCTGAGTTGGAATTCTATTTTTCTTCCATCAAATTAAGTTGGAGACTTCAACAAAATAATTAGGTAAGAATAAACATGCATTTTTTAGTATTAAATACAATAAATTAATCTAATGTTAAAATTCACAATTTATCATTTTTTGTTTACAGGTCCTCAGAGGCGTACTCAACACATTGGTATACATTCAGTATGCCATATAAATCCTGAAAGTGGTGGTCTACCACCAAGGATCGATGGAAAAATAGTTCCAAGAGATTTGGTAAGCAATAAATTAGCTTATATTACAATATGCATCAATGAACTTTAAAGTCAATTTTCTCCAACTTTGATTTTTCATGATTTCAGCTCACTATGCGTAGGAATCCAGGTGACCATATGTTTCGATTGAACTGAAATTTTTTGAGTATGCTCTATGTAAGTATAGTTTTCGTATGAACAGAGGGATTTTGATTTAAAAGCTTCAAATTTGTTTAATAAATAAAAATGTGGCGAAAAAAATATTAAAAATGAAAAAATTAACTTTATTTTTAATTAAAATTTTTCTAAGTATTCAAATCAAAATCCCTCTGTTCATATGAAAACTACACTTACATAGAACATACTCAAAAAATTTGAGTTCAATCGACGGATATGGTCACCTGGAATCTTATGCACAGTGAAAATCAGTCTGCGGAGTGCCACTCCGGATAGGTAGGTCCAAACTTGGATTTCAAGTGCTCAAATTGAAGGTAAGTGAACATACTATAAGTATGAAAAGTTTGTCTAACATATTAATTAATTTTATACTAATTTTTTATAATTTTATGTTTCAGATTTTAAATGTGTTGGGTCCCCTTAACTGTATATTGTAATAATTCTTGTGAAAATGATTCTTGAAGTAAATCCAATAGTTTTTTACTTTCTGACTCTAAAAATTCTATGTGTAAACAAATGTCTTCTATTTCGAGATTAAAAATTTTTTACTGAAGGTTCTGTACGATTTTGCTAAATTTGGCCTTCCCCGAGTTGCTATGAAACGTGAAATGGCTTAAGTTACTTGTAACATTATTGATGTGTGTTGGTTGCTTTTCGAACTTTCTGCAGCGCAGCAAAAACTGTCGTTCAGATCTGGCTCACGTTAAGTCCCTCTGCAGCGTTATCCATGCCTTTAAGTATTTGTGGGTGACAATGTTCACCGAAACGTTGAAAAAGGAAAAAATGGTGTAAGTTTTTTTCACCTTTTTCCTACAAAGTTTACCTCGGACAGATCGACAAAGTTCACAAAACTAATTACTAAAACACCGAGGGATAAAGCCATTTGAATACAGTGTATTACACTTATTCACATATACATTAACATATGGACCATGGATCTTGGCTGGTCTCAAGCCGCTTCTCTTTCAACGACATCAAGGACAAATATGGAGAAGACGCACGACAATACTTGAAGGCATGGAAGACGCTGCAGAGGGACTCAACGAGAGCCAGATCCCGACGACAGTTTTTGCTGCGCTGCAGAACGTTCGACAAGCAACCAACACACATCAATAATGTTACAAGTAACTTAAGCCATTTCACGTTTCATAGCAACTCGGGTAACGCCAAATTTACCAAAATCGTACAGAACCTTCAGAAAAAAATTTTAATCTCGAAATAGAAGACATTTGTATTCACATAGAATTTTTAGAGTCAGAAAGTAAAAAACTATTTGATTTACTTCAAGAATCATTTTCGCAAGAATTATTACAATATACAGTTAACAGTCAAGATAATTATAATATGGATTATAGAAAAAAGCTTAATAACATGCATGAAAATAAATTCAATTCTTTGGCATCAAAAAACAAATTCGATTTCGAGTTATCACAAATGGTTTAAGAATCTCACAGATATAGAGATATAGGGTTATAGATATATAATATACCAACCAATGTTATATCTGTGATTGCATTATGACGAAAATTCAACTCTAATTGTGACCTTAATGATCATTTGATTTTCGAATGTATAAAAAACCTAGAAAATTTAATTACAATCGAGAATATTCGTGAAAGCACGGCGGACGATATAAGAAAAACATTATTAGACAAAATTACACATTTTCATTAAGAGTCACAAGGACGTTATGTTTACTTTTGCGGACAAAGGTAACACGACGGTTGCCATGTGTAAGACCGATTACATCGAAAAAATGGAGACACTGTTGACCGATAGAGACACTTACACTACAATTAAGAAAAACCCGTTATCAAAATTACAGACAAAGATGAAAAGCTTTCTAAATATTTAGAATCATAATGGTTTTCTTGGGAAAAAATACAGCAAGCATAAATTAACGCAAACGGATACTATCTTACCAAGAGCATATGGGTTACCTAAAATCCAGAAAAATGGTTATCCGTTAAGACCTATTATTTCAACAATAGACTCGCCCACATATTTTTTCTCAAAAACATTATTCAAAATTCTACAAAATAATTTGGACGAGCGAAAATCTTATGTAAAAAATAGTTATGACCTGATAGAAAAAATCAAACATGTAAATGTTCCAGCGGACTATTGTATTGTAAGCTTAGATGTAAAATCTCTATACACTAATATTGACAAAGTGTTGGTTAAAAACAGTATCGAAAAAAGATATACACGAATTGCTAGAGGATCAGACATTGCGCTGGATGAACTTTTAGCAGCATGCGAGTTACTTACGGAGTATACGTTTTTTCAATTTAATAATACATTTTATAAGCAACTTTTTGGCACCCCGATGGGCTCTCCGATTTCGGGTTTATTTGCTGACTTAGTCGTGGATGATCTTGAGACGGATTGCATTTCAAAACTTTCATTTAAACCGATATTTTTTTACCGTTGCGTGGACGACATTATTACATGCATCCAGAAAACGAAAATCAATGAAACAATTAACACATTCAATTCATACAATAGCCGCCTACAGTTTACATATGAAATTGAAAAGAATAACTCCATAAGTTTCTTAGACGTTCTATTGGTAAGGAATACAGGAAAAATAATGACTGAATGGTACACCAAACCTACTTTTTCTGGCAGAGTTTTAAATAATGATTTACAACACCCAGAATCACAAAAAATTGCCATGGTGTATAATCTCATTGACAAAGCTATTAATTTGTCAGACGCATGTTTTCATAAGAATAACATAAGTATTGTTAAAAAATTACTAGCTGAAAACAATTATCCTGTTGACTTTACGAATAGATACATACAAAAATGGATGGACAAAATAAGATCAAATGTACGAAATCAACGTTGCAATAGTGGCGAAAACTTCAAAAACATCGTTGCGATACCCTACATTAAAGGATTTTACGAGCAAATGCAACATTCTCTGAAACAAAATTACATTACAACTGTTCCGAAAATACATAACCGTATGTGTAGTATTATAATCAAAGGAAAAGATAAAAAAGAGAAACAGTTAGAAAAAAATGTTGTGTATTAGTTGTATTGCAATGATTGTACGGCCACATATGTGGGAAAAACTAAGAGGAGTGTGTGTACACGTATTGAGGAACATAAGAAGTCGAAAAGTAATGTTATTAATGACCACATTGATAAATTCAAATATAATTTTAATTTTCAGAAAGTAAATACTAAAGACAAAGAATGCAATTTAAATAAAAGGTTAGTTTCTGAAATGTTGCGCATACAAATGCAGGAAAATGGCATTAATAAAATGGAAGACACACAGAAACTTAAAAACGTGTACACACAATTGATATACCGTTGGAAATGGAACCACAAAAACGGAGTATAGATGTTCGATGTATACATATGCGATAGAGCGACAAGTTTGACGTCATTATAAACACACTGCTCGAAAATTTGCGAGACTACTCGCCGATATAAAAGCGCTGGCTAATCCTATTGTATTCTCATTATCGCTACAGTAGGTGAGCAGGCCGGAATCAAAACATCGTATTGTCACTTCCCGCTCCTCCTTCCCCCGCCACGACGGGCCGGGGGGAGAACATTCGATAGACTCATTGTTGTGCGTCTTTTACATGTAAGAATGATTTGTCCATTTGCTTATTGATTTATATTTTGTGTTTATTAATTTATTTTTATTTATTAATAAAATTGACAGTTTCCTCAAGAGGGTGACAATGTTCACCGAAACGTTGAAAAAGGAAAAAATGGTGTAAGTTTTTTTCACCTTTTTCCTACAAAGTTTACCTCGGAGAGATCGACAAAGTTCACAAAACTAATTACTAAAACACCGTGGGATAAAGTCTGCGACGTAGCAATAATTATGGCTGCGTCGTGATCATTGTTGCACGGCCAGCTGTCTTACTCTCGGCGAGTTGACAGCTCCTGGAGCGGAGCCAGCGCTCGGTGGCGCTTGCAGGAGTTGCCTCTGACCAACCGCATGCGGAGCGCAGGATGTGAGCTCTCGAGTCACACCTGCGCAGCGCGTCGGCGCTCGGGAGGGGGCATGGCAGGAAGCGAGCTAGCGGCCGCGCGCACGCGGTAACATGCATGCGGCGGTGTGTAGAGGGGAGAGCGCGAGTGTGAGCGTGAGCGAGAGAGAGGGAGAGAGAGTCGGCGCGCGCGGGAGACAGACATTTGGCGAGAGTGGGGATCGAGTGTGTGCTTGAGAGAGAGAGAGAGAGAGAAAGAGAAAGAGAGAGAGAGAGAGAGAGAGAGAGGGAGAGAGAGAGAGAGAGAGAGAGAGAGAGAGAGAGAGAGAGAGATGAATATAGTGGCGCGAAGTTGACGGCGTTTGGAGCGCTCAGAGTTGACTTTATGTTGACTTGCGGACGTCATAGAGATGTATAGAGGAATATACGGGCTAGGAATCTTCGAGGATGATAGGGGCTTTTCAAATATCGCGCGGCTTACAGATTATCTATAGGGGGAGTCACCGGATGGATATCGACATGATTGATTGATTGATCGATATCCATAAAGGGGGCGCGAATTTGCATTTTGAGGAAATACATAGAGGACGTTAATTGATTTTCTAACCAATGATAAAATTGGATTTGGAAAAGAGGGCGCTGGGGAAAATCACGGATAGAGGAATAAATTAGTGGTGGTCTATTAATGGCCAATAGAGGATTTATTTCAGATAAAGGACCAATTGGAAAATTCGGTGATCAGATCGACGCTTCCGTGAAGGAGGCCGGGTGGGAAAAACGCGGCATCTTTCCTCGGAAGAAGTGTCGACCGCGTCACTCTGTCGGCGAACGCCTTGGTGATATTCCGCACTCTGATTCCGTTCCTAGAGCCTCTCTAGAGCAGTTTGATCCGTAATAAATTGCAGTTTTTTTCTTGGTCGCCATATTAGTGTGAATTTTGAAGGACTTACGAGTCGCAGAGCTGACGAGGAGTTTTCGTTGGATATTTTGTCGAGGAAGTTTGGAAGAGACGTTTTCTTTGGAGGAATTATTGTGGAGGAATTGGTGAGAGTTCGATATACTATATAATATACGGAACATATAGAGGAATAATTTTCATGTTGAGGAACACGTGCCGCGTTCGTTAGAGGAAACATTTCGCGCGTTCGAGCGGATGGCGGTTTTCCCTTTGGATTATTTAGAAGCAAACGTAGAGGAAATTTCGCGGCCCTTTTTCTATTTAGCACTGTGAAGCAGCCTTGGACTTAGTAATTTGGCCGCGTGCCCATGAGTTTATTTCGAGTTTGAATTTGTTTGCCGAATGAACTGATTGTATTATCAAAATAGAATATAACCGTACTTTATTACCTAATTTATTTGTGTTCAGAAATTTTCACCCGATTGCCACCACACTTCCCGTTTATCCACCATTGCAGGGATACTACGAACCAGGGAAAAAGAGGAAAGCCGTGTGTTTAATAAATACTTTGTACATAACTGGAGTTCCCGTGCGGGCGGGAAAATTCCACGTTACAAGTCATTTGAATACAGTGTATTACACTTATTCACATATACATTGATATTTTAAAACTGGTCAATGCTATCAATTCAATATTTATCATAGTATCCTTTCGACTGATCGGCTTTACAACTTATTAGCTATTTTTATCTTCTAGATAGCAAAACTTACACTTCCCTTGAAAAGAAGGCACACGGATCCATGATCTGGAAGCTGGTTGTACGTATTTCTCTCTGGCAATTAAACAGAACAAATTTTTTATTTAGTAAATTAATCACAGGGATTCCATAACAACTTTCATCTTTATTGGTTGCACCAACTTTGACCTTTTAAATTTTGAAAGCTTTAATCTTTGATTATTTTAAGCACCTAATCTTAATAATTTTGTAATTTAATAATATGTAACCATAATAAATGTTACGACAGAAATACTTTTTAAACATAAAATTTGGGTACACTGGATCAAAGTTGTTAAAGTTGTTGGAATCTCGGTCAGAGGCTTTCAACAGGCGGTCCTGACGTTTGAAGTCTTGGTGGCCCTGAAAAGGGCCGATTGATCGGTTTTGCGGGAAGCCTACTAAGGCTTTAATGAGCGCGTGGGCTCGCGTTAGAGGGGCCTTTGGCGCAGGCGCTTGACGGCCTTGGCGCGGATGATGCTGCGGCCCCGGGGAGCGTCGACCGACGCACAATATAGCGTTTTCGGGGCCGTAGAACATTGTATGGCCTCTCGTAGACGGCGGCGTAGGGCGGTGAAGACACGGGGGTACCGGGGAGCCGCCCCGGGCGATGTTCTTGGAGAACGCCGATGTTCAGAGCTCTCTGCGCTAGGAAGTCTCGCCGGGATGTGGACGAGAGCCGGCCGGGTAGGTTTGGGTCGGCTGGGCTCGTCGATGGCTTGGTCTTCGACCGTTGGATGCAATTCGAGGAGCTCTTCGGCTTCCCCGGTGGGCGACGTCTCTCGATCGGGCGTCGACGACAAACAGTAAATGATGGGCATCGGCGGAGCGTTCTCCCACCCGGACACTCGGCGGGGAACCCAAAAGCCGAGTTCTACCTCGCAGATGGGTGTCTCGGGCAACGGAGGTTGTGGGCTGACGATTGTGGGAGCGACAATCCTAGGAGGGGAGCTCGCCGCCTTCCTCTTGCTTCTCCTTTGCTGATTGCGTCGTTGTTTTTAGCGCTCGGATAGGCTGCGAGCAGCACGGCCGTGTTTCAGGCGTCCCGCCCTGATAAGCGCGCTGCCTGAAGGAGGGGGAAGAGCCCCAAGCCAAGTGGCTCGTCGGGACTACGTCGACCGGGCCGTTTAGAGAGACCTGGGGAGTCGCCGTCTCCTCGCGGGAGAACGCGTTCCCGCGATCCGGGAGCTTGGATGGTCGTGGCTCGTCCAGGGTGCGCGTGGCTCTCTGGGCTCTTGAAAGAGCGAGGTGTCCGGGAATATTCACGGGTCGACCTCTCTGCTCGACAGCCTCGAGCCGACCACGCGAGAAGCGTGCCGGCAGCCCACTTAATTGCGGGTAACGGGTCGCAGAGAGGGTTCGTGGCCTCGAGGTTAGACCGGGATGTTTCTACCGGTCGTAGTCCTCGGCGGCTAGACGCGGAGCGCTCGCTTAATTCGGGAGCGCGGACCTCGCCGACGGGGCCCGCGACGGGTTGATGACTGCGCGGGTACAGCGCCGCGGCGGGAGATAGAAGAAGCTAGAGTCGCATTTATTGACAGACTCTTTATTAACTGCGATGTCCTAGGTTGGCTGTCCTGGGGGAGTAGGCTCGCGATTCGAGCGGGGTAGTGCGACGTGTGCCGGGCGGAGGCCGAAAGTCGACTGATCTTACTAACGTCGGGCTTTCGCGCTTTTATAGTGGATCGGAGCGCGGCTCCGATGGGTCGCGGTAGTCGGGGAAATATAGCTTTATCGTGCGCAAGTGGCTAAAGGGAGCATATGTCAAAGTTCATGTTTAGTGGTCCATTATTAAATGGATACATTCATTATTCTTGTCAATGGAGTTCTTCCGGCATTTCTTAGAAATAATGCTTGGTTCAAAATATTTTTCCACTTCACTAATTTCATTCCGTAGGTTTAATGTTTATTATTCTTGTCAATTGAGTTCTTCCGGCATTTCTTGTAAATAATTTACGAATACGTAACCATAATAAATATTACGTCAGAAACACTTTTTAATCATGAAATTTGATTACACTGGATAAAAGTTCATATGTTTAGTGATCCATTATCAAATGGATAGATCAAGGTGCGCGGTAGCGCCACAATGGCAAGTATAAGGTACGACATTACGTATGCCGCCGTCGGGTGCAAGCCAAATTCTTATATACCTTAAACTTGCCCTGTTGGAAACTTGGCGTACGGTTTTCTTAGCATTAAGAGCATTGTTTCGTACGTATTAGCACTTATATGAAAGCTTCCGACAAAACTTACAAAATCACATCAGGGTCATATTTTGCATAATAGCGTCTATCAAAAGTTATTATAAAGTGAAAGTTCGGGCTGGTCAATTGTTCTCGAGAGAGAACACTGAACAATTAATGTAATTCCGGTTACGTCAGTACTACGTATTTCCGTATTATATAGATCATTATTATCTTCGAAATAATTTATGAATACGTAACCACAATAAATGTTACGTCAGAAACACTTTAAACATGAAATTTGAATACACTGGATAAAAGTTGTTAAAGTTCATATGTTTAATGATCCATTATTAAATGGATATATCAAGGGGCGCGGTAGCACCACGATGGCAAGTACAAGGTACGTCAGTGCGTACGCCGCCGTCGGGCGCAAGCCAGACCCTATATGAGCCCTGTTGAAAAGTCGACATACAGTTATCTTCGCATTAACAACTTTTTTTGTTGCATATGAGCACCCAGATGAAAGCTTGCGACAAAACTAACAAAATGACATCGTGGTCATATTTTGTGAAATTGCTTCTATCAAAAGTTATTGCGAAGTAAAAGTTCGGCATCACGAATTCTCCTATACGAAAATTCTTCTCACGGAGAAAATGTTCTCCGCGGAAGTACGCGTGTGACGTCAGCTCTACGTATACTATTGTATGTATACAGTTTAAATGTCACAAAAATTCTAAGTGTTTTCTCTATCTATACAGTTATTTCATTATATTAATCAAAGTTAATTTTTAAACTCTCGATATCCCTTATGTGGTGAAAATTCAGAGTGCTTATTCTAAAAGTCTATTTTCATTATGTAAATTAAAGTCAAACTTTCAATAATAATGTAAATAATATTCTAGCAGGTTTATTGTGTACGTTTATTACTTTTCCCTTAGTAAAGGTTAATAAGAAATATGATTATAATGCAATGATTAAAAAGGTATTTCTAATTAGTTCAACAAATAATTATGTTAATATATGTGTTTTCTTTTATCTCGTAAATGAGTGAATCACAGACACTGAAAGAACATGATGCTTATACATGAAGCTGAATAACTAACTGAAATTTTCATCTATCTATATCAATATGAATGCGTAAACATCTTTGCTTGAAGGATCTGTTGGACAGACTACCATTTCTTTAGTGTTTCTTCTCTATACCTTCGATTTTACAAAAATTTCAATTTTAATATAGCAAAAGAAAGTTATGATATCAATAAAGAAAGTGGCAAGTTTTTGTTATAAGAAGCAATTGAGTTGATATAAATAAATAATTGTTTAAATCGGAGAAGGATTATAAATATATATGTATTCATCATTATAAACACTCGACCAAATTGTGACATGTGAAAAGGTGGATAGCCTGTGAAAAGATACCGTCGGTAGAATTGTCGGAATAACTGCGATTGCCGCCACGTCCTGCGCATTTTCAGCTGACGTTTAATGACTGATCACTCTTACGCCGTATTTAGTGTGGGAGGTTAGGTCACCGTACTTCCGGTAAATAGAGCGTTCCGTGACCGGTCACAAACATGCGCAAAGCATAGCACTAATTCGATATTATTCAAAGTTCAATAGTATCCGAGTGTACATATAGGAATGATGTTCTTACATGACATTATCACATGAAAAATGTGCCCATAATATATTACAGGATTGTTTCGAATTATGAAAACTTTTTCGATTATTTATGGTAGCAACGAGCGGATGTACAATCTACACTACTTAGTAATTCAGTAAATTGCTATCCTTATTTCATGAAAAATCTATGTCCAAGAGGATCATTTGCAACTAAATATAAGATTTAATTCATACAAAAAATCGATCCCACATTTAAAAAAAACAGTAACAAATTCTAGCATGTAGAACGCAATTTTTTTTATGGAAAACTTGCCGTCCCGTCCTATTATAGATAATCGATGACCTACTAAATGTCAGTGTAATCAACATTCTCATAAAATTTTTAATATACTTATAATATATGTTTATATATAATATTTTTGTATAATATAATATTATGTTAAACTGTGAGAACGATAGCCTCAAATAAAAATTGTAGTTCTATTTTTTTTATTAAGTATGGATATAAAACTAAAATATAAACATAAATGTTAATTTAATATTTTTTAGCTTGATTGATTTCCGAACTTTAATCATAGAAATTTATTTTATAACATTTTTGTAATACATAATAATAATTATTTTTATTGAACATCTTGTAACCATTCGATAATAATAACATACTTTTATGAAACATACATGCAAATACAAATAACCAAAAATTGTGTTTACAATGATTACAAGATGAAGTTTGAATTCTTCAAAAATTGGTTAAGAATAGTAGTAAATACATATAGAATGAAAAATCCGATACGAGATTTTCTAACAGTGTTTTGTTAACAACAAATTACTTTGGATAACCATGCACAATTTTAAGATAGTACCCATCGGTATCTATTATAGGACGGGACGGCAAGTTTTTCCATAAAAAAATTGCGTTCTACATGCTAGAATTTGTTACTGTTTTTTTTAAATGTGGGATCGATTTTTTGTATGAATTAAATCTTATATTTAATTGCAAATGATCGTCTTGGACATAGATTTTTCATGAAATAAGGATAGCAATTTACTGAATTACTAAGTAGAGTAGATTGTACATCCGCTCGTTGCTACCATAAATAATCGAAAAAGTTTTCATAATTTGAAACAATCCTGTAATATATTATGGGCACATTTTTCATGTGATAATGTCATGTAAGAACATCATTCCTATATGTACACTCGGATACTATTGAACTTTGAATAATATCGAATTAGTGCTATGCTTTGCGCATGTTTGTGACCGGTCACGGAACGCTCTATTTACCGGAAGTACGGTGACCTAACCTCCCACACTAAATACGGCGTAAGATACTGACTATACTCACGCTCGGCAACTACGCCGGTTCGCGGCGTCTATCGCTCTCTCACTCGCACTCACGCATTTCCGATGGATCGCTCTCTCGCGCCTATCACACATTTCCACGCTTTCGCACCATATATCATATTCGCACGCTTACGCCCTCTTTTACAATACTCAAAAAATGCGCGCACCATTCAAAACGCGTTTACACGCCTGACTGGCTCTATTAATCGTATTTACACATTTTCCGCATTTCGGCACACTTACATTCGTGTTTGCAGCTCGCACGCGCGCTGTGGATCGAACCGTAGACCTCCACCTTTTCCCAATATCATTCAGCGCATACGCGTTGCCTCCACTCTCTCTCTCTTATCTGTCTATAACACACATTCATTCGCTCGCTATTCCTGTCACTCTCGCACTCATGCTACAGTCCGTTGCTCGCCAACATGGCGGCTGCCGCTCGCGCGCGTACGTCTGGTGGCTCGCATGTTATGTGAGATGCTAGTGAAAGTGTTGTGCTTTTTAAGTATCATTGAAAGTTTTGTTATTATTCTATAAGTTCAGAAGACGAGTGGTTCCAGATGTAACGAGACTTTTCTCAATGGAAAAGCATTTTCATTGTTTAGTATCGACGAAAGTTTTTATAGTATTCAATATTGAACAGCTCAAATATGGTCTAGATCATTTTCAGGGAGACCTACCTGAAAATTTAGACACTAAATTTATGATGTCAACCGTGTAAGTATTTATGTGAAAGTCATATAGGGGATACCACAACTTTACTGACACTATTTTTTACAAGTTTTCATAATGTTTAAATTCGATTACAGTTTTCTAAACGTTTACCGAATTAGGTGGGTTGCATTAAAAATGATAATACGTCTATCATAAAGAATCATAGGGATATTGGAAACTAACTTACATATACTTCTTTTTATTCCAAATATTATTTTCATTATTCTATAATATAGATTAAACAATTGTGAAGGATACGATGTAAACTTGTATAAATATTAAAATGCTATATCACTCATGTTCTGCATGACAATAGTACACGTAACGTACAAATGCTTTCAAGAAAGCAGTTATCAGTTAATTAATTAGCAATAATTTTAGACTGACAGATTTCTTTGATGTATATTTGCGAAACAAATCATTATGGAACTTAACATAAAATTTAGTGTCAATAAAGGAAAAAAAACGCGCTATTCTATTTACCTCGAGGGGGGTGTGAAAAAGATAGATTTCTTAGTGAATAATAATTATCTAAAAAAACTATTTACTCTACAGATAGTGTCTAAAAAATAATTATTATTATTATTACAATAATCCATGCGCAAATGTACATTAATATTTTAAATTTATTACTTATTTATTTGATGTTAACTATTCTTTGTAATTTACATATTATATACCTTTTAAAAGTAGTGAAATCTCTCCCCCCCCCCCTCCAAACAAACTTTTCCAAGGTAAAAGGCTGGCAAGTATAAGGTCGTTTCTTCATGTAAAAATTAAAGATTAATTTTACAACTCTTGATAACCTTAATGTAAAAAAAAACTCATAATAACACATATGCAGACAAAACAAAACTTTTATTAACATTCATACAGACAAAATAAAAATTCTTAGAGCTTACTCTAAAATTCAACTTTAATTTTCAAACTTCGACAACTCTTATGTAATCGAAATTATAAGTGCTGTATTCTATACATTTATTTACTTATGGAAATTAAAGATCTTGATAACAGTTATATAGACAAAATACTAGTAGCTTTACTGCATACTCTTAAGACTTGTTGATATTATAATCGTCAGGTCAACAAATAATATACCTTCTTTCCTCTAGTGAATAAGTGATCGAACACAAATACTGGAAGAATATGTGATACTTATAGATCAAGTTGGAAAACAAATAATTATGTTAGAATATATGTCTTCTTTTACCTATTCAATGAGTTGATCACAACCACTCAAATCATGATGCTTATGCATTAAGCTAAAAAATCCGAAACTCTCATGTATGAAAATATGAACGGGTAACCATCTTCGCGTTAAGGGTCTGTTGGACAGATTACCATTTCTTTAGTGTCACTTTTCCTTCGATTATATATACCTTTGATTTGACATAAATTCTCATTTTAATTTTAAGAAAAGAAAGTTATGATATCAATAAATAAATTGGCAAGTTTTATGTTATAAAAAGTAATTGTTTTCAAATAAATAAATAACCGATTAAATTGAGGAAGGATTATAAATATATGTGTTCATATAAACACTCAATCAAATTGCAGCATGTGAACAGGTGGATAGCCTGTGAAAAGGTACAGTCGGGTACAATTAAAACTTTGAATAATTGCGACTGCTTCCACGTTCTGTACATGTAATAGAATGGTATGATGTTCTTACATGACATTATCACATGACAAATGTGCCCATAAAATGTAGTATCATGTTTGTCTAAAATTATTATGTAATTTAAAAAAATTGTTTCGCATCATGAAAACTTTTTCATTTATTTATGGAAGCTACGAGCGGATGTACAATCTACTCTACTTAGTAATTCAGTAAATGTATTGCTATCCTTATTTCATTAGAAATCTATGTCCAGGACGATTATATACAATTAAATATGAGATTTAAATTCTGTTGATTTACATACATTTAAAAAAAAAACAGGAAAAAATTCTATCATGTAGAACGCAATTTTTTGACGGAAAAACTTGCCGCCCCGTCCTATCATAGATAATCGATGAACCACTAAATGTCAATGTAATTAACAATATCATAAAATTTTTAATATAGTTAATTTATCGTCCTATTATCCTATAATGGCTACTACTCAAATCATTATATTAAACTGTGAGACCAATGGCCTCAAATAATAATAAACAATGGAATTCCATTTTTTAATTAAGTAAAGATTTTAATTAAGTATAGATTTAAAACTATAAGCTGTAAACTATATAAATATTAATTTAAAATTTTTAAACTTGGTTTATTTTCCAACTTGAGTCATACAAATTTATTTTATAACATTTTTTTATTATGTAATAATAGTCACAATTATTTTTAATCAACTTCCTGCAATCTTCCGATAATACTAACAGAGGTTTGTAAAACATACATACAAATAACCAAAAATTGAGCTTAGAATGATTGCAAGATTAAGTTTGAATTCTTCAAAAATTGGTCAAGGACAGTAATAAATACATATAGAATGAAAAATCGATTCAGAGATTTTTTAACGGTGTTTCATTAATAAGTTAATTTGGTTAACCTTGCATAATTTAAAGATGGTATACATCGTTATCTATGATAGGACGGGGCGGCAAGTTTTTCCGTCAAAAAATTGCGTTCTACATGATAGAATTTGTTCCTGTTTTTTTTAAATGTATGTAAATCAACAGAATTTAAATCTCATATTTAATTGTATATAATCGTTCTGGACATAGATTTCTAATGAAATAAGGATAGCAATACATTTACTGAATTATTAAGTAGAGTAGATTGTACATCCGCTCGTAGCTTCCATAAATAAATGAAAAAGTTTTCATGATGCGAAACATTTTTTTTAAATTACATAATAATTTTAGACAAACATGATACTACATTTTATGGACACATTTGTCATGTGATAATGTCATGTAAGAACATCATACCATTCTATTACATGTGCAGAACGTGGAAGCAGTCGCAATTATTCAAAGTTTTAATTGTACCCGACTGTACCTTTTCACAGGCTATCCACCTGTTCACATGCTGCAATTTGATTGAGTGTTTATATGAACACATATATTTATAATCCTTCCTCAATTTAATCGGTTATTTATTTATTTGAAAACAATTACTTTTTATAACATAAAACTTGCCAATTTATTTATTGATATCATAACTTTCTTTTCTTAAAATTAAAATGAGAATTTATGTCAAATCGAAGGTATAGATAATCGAAGGAGAAGTGACACTAAAGAAATGGTAATCTGTCCAACAGACCCTTAACGCGAAGATGGTTACACGTTCATATTTTCATACATGAGAGTTTCGGATTTTTTAGCTTAATGCATAAGCATCATGATTTGAGTGGTTGTGATCAACTCATTGAATAGGTAAAAGAAGACATTCATTCTAACATAATTATTGGTTTTCCAATTTGATCTACAAGTATCACATATTCTTCCAGTATTTGTGTTTGATCACTTATTCACAAGAGGAAAGAAGATATATTATTTGTTGATCTGACGATTATAATATCAACACGTCTTAAGAGTATGCAGTAAAGCTACTAGTATTTTGTCTATATAAGTGTTATCAAGATCTTTAATTTCCATAATTAAATAAATGTATAGAATACAGCATTTATAATTTCGACTACATAAGAGTTGTCGAAGTTTGAAAATTAAAGT
This sequence comes from Philotrypesis tridentata, assembly GCA_018906965.1. Taxonomy (NCBI): domain Eukaryota; kingdom Metazoa; phylum Arthropoda; class Insecta; order Hymenoptera; family Pteromalidae; genus Philotrypesis; species Philotrypesis tridentata. The sequence continues at coordinate 16,493 of JACCIB010001432.1, forward strand.
TGAATTTTAGAGTAAGCTCTAAGAATTTTTATTTTGTCTGTATGAATGTTAATAAAAGTTTTGTTTTGTCTGCATAAGTATTATTAAGAGTTTTTTTTTACATTAAGGTTATCAAGAGTTGTAAAATTAATCTTTAATTTTTACATGAAGAAACGACCTTATACTTGCCAGCCTTTTACCTTAGAAATGTTTGTTTGGGGAGGGGGGGGGGGTAATAATATCGTTTATATTATAAAATTTTATAAATTCGTTTATATAACAATTATATATGTTATTATAATGATAGAGTCAATTTATAATCAGGGCTTCACAGAAAAAATTGATTAATTTTTTTTAAACTGAATTTCGCATAAACTAACTTATATAAATACATATAACGAACAATATTATTTTATTGATAATAATTATTAATTCCACGTGTAAACTGCTCTAATGGCACTAACTATTTCCTCAGACAAATTATATCTTCTTAAATCATTGTCACTAATATATCTCAGTCTTTCTGTGTAAAAGTTTTTCAAAACTCTTTTATCTCTGCGTAACATAGGTTCCTGCAAAAAAATATTTTGATATAAATATATTGTTATTCATTATGTCAATATATTATACGAAATTGGATGTAAATGTTTTAATAAGATAACATGATATTTACGAATTTATTAAAATTATAAATATATTCCTTTATGATATATGACTTACAAAGGTAGTTGTTATAACAGGAAGTAATAGTTGATATGTATTTCCATTTATAAAGCCACCAGTGTAATACATAACTAATATTAAAAATTGTTTCACGTAATTCGGCATTCTACCGCTGGAATTACTACGATTCCTAATAGAGTTTCTAATTGTCGTGAGTGAATCATATGGTTCGTTCATTGCATTTACAATTTGATGTACTTTTTCTTGAAAAATATGTAAAGGCAATTCTTCACTATTACGTACACACTGTCTAATTAATGTTAAAATATCAGTTCGTATGATATTAATGTTTTGTTCAGCAATTGGAGCATTTAAGAAATGTTCATGAATTGCACTGAAATAATTATCTGTTTTATTTAACAAACAATTGGGTTCATAAATGAATGCATTGCATTTTGAATGTTTTTCTGTAAGCTTATGGTTTCCCATATTTCTTTTCTCGTTCTATAATCTGTTGAATGTATATAGTTACTATCAATTGCCTCTTGGTTTAACTGTTTTTTATAGAAACTTATCATTGCAAAAATTCCGTTTAGAAATAAGCTTCGTAATTCATTCGTTAATCCGAAATTTTGAAAGTATCCATTTAGTTCATTCATTGAATTGATGTTCTTAATATTACTCAAAATTCTGACATTGTCGATTGCATTCCGTAATTGGTAATACGTTATTTTGAATATTATTGAAAAATGATTTAGTACTATTTTCAAACACTTTTTAAAACAATATATTACGTAATCATTTGGTTCCTGGTAATAAAACATATCTATCGAAGATAGTTGAATTCTTGGACCATTTGCAAAGTCATACGTAAATCTATCATCAACATCATCGATATTAAATAATTCGTTGTATGATACGAATATTATCCCATCTTTGTCTTCAGCAAAGTCTTGTGTTATTAATATTTCTCCGGATAGTCTTACATAATGATTCTCGCCGTCGACAATGTATAATACAGTCAAATATAAATATTCTGCGTCAACGAGATATTTTAAAATCAAATGTAGTACATTTCTGAAATAAAATATAATTCTTTTAATATTGTTTAAAGTAATGTTAGATAATCGTTTTTATTGCAATTGTGATTTAAACGTTTTTAGTTGAATTACAATTTTAAACTTACATGTTAAAATGTAGAAGACATCCGAATCCTGCATATCTATACAACATCTTCAATAGCTCATCTTCTGTATGAAGTATTATTTTACCCTCAACAAAACTTGTCAATGTTAATACCGGTACATATACAACATTGAATAGCGTACACAAATGATAATACACTCTTAATATGCAACTACATGCATTCGATATATATAGTGTTTTGGGTACGATAATTGCATTCTCAATATTAGCACTGAAATTCAGACTATTGTCACAACAGTGGTTACATTTTTCTAAAATAACATCATCACAATTGTTGTATAGTAATCGAAAATATAGTTTCATGGAGGCATATCTACATGTTTTTTCACGACTAGCGAAATAATACATATTATATATTTCGAACAACAATCTCAGATAAAACAGTTTTTCCTTATCTGTCAAATTAGCTTGCTGCTTTTGTTTTTGCGTATGTTTTGAAAGCCTATAAATGAAAATCTTATAAGCATGGATATTAATAAAAACATTACAACATTTATAACATTCGTATATCTCTTAACATTTTATATATACGAATATATTATACGATCGTAATGAAAAAATACTTAACACTACTAACGTTTTGTAATCGTGATAACCGTATATACATAGACAAAAAGCGGCTCGACCGTCGCGGCCGGATCGGCAAATATGTTGAGCGAATTCCGTAATTGTTGTAAACATATCAGCTTCGATTACAAACCTTATGTCTTATTATCAACACCCATTCCAAACGCATTGGTGGCAATAATAATTACGTTTGTTTTTGTCCATATTTCCAATATACCATCTTTGCTTGCGTCGCTCGTTTTCGATGTATATAATAAAAGATTTTTGATACCATTTACAAATAAATAATATTTTAAAGATGTACAAGTTTGTATAGTAAAGCAGTATATGATGCCACTCATATCTTTTAAAATTGTTTTCAATAATAATTCAATGAATATAAATCGATTGTTCTTTCCTTCATTCAGCGTGTATTGAGATATGTTTTCATTTATAATACTTTGCCGACTTGGTTGCTGATCTAACACAAATAAATTTAAGTCATTTACACGACATACAATTTCCTCATAGTCTTTTCATTGGTAAAGTTATCATTTTTTATAAAAATAGGTTTTAGATTCAATCTACTGTCATTAGCTGAAATTAATAGATTATATTATATTAACGAAATTATTAGAAGATACTGTATAAACGTTTATAATTAAATGCATAATAAAAATGTATATTTAATATCTCTTATTACATAGGTTTTCGATGTATTCTCTCCTAGATCCGACTATGCGTTTTAATCTGATTGTATCCATATACATTAATGTCGCTGTGTAAAAGCTTACTGGTGGAGGATTCTCCTTTTCCATGAGTTCTTTAAATAATATACAGCATTCTTTTCGAAATGTTTCACCCCACGTTAAGATAGTATGACACTCATCTATTATTACCCTACGTAGGCGATTATTATCTACCAGCCACTCAATGAACTTCTTCACCTGCATATGATTACACATTTTTTCGGGTGTCACATAAATAACAGACAAATCTGGCTTGCGCCGAAACAATGTCACTGGATCACTGATTAAATTTATTAAGTCCTTATTTAACCTCCCAACGAAAGAAAAGTGTGTAATCTAAAGTAATATGAATATATTAAACTAAACTATCACAAGAACTAGACAAAAGTTTATAACATATAATATTAATATTTATTACCTTAAGTTCTGATAATAGCGAGCAATGATCTTTTATTAATGATCTTAACGGACTGACAACAAGATATAGTTTTTGGTGAACAGATGGCAACAGAAAGGTAATAGTTTTCCCAAAACCAGTCCCCCGATTAATAATAACGTTGTTGTTTCCTAGATTTTGTTTTATGATTTCTAATTGTCCCTCACGAAAGTTTAACAAACTAAATACTTGTCGGAGCGTTGACATGAGTTCGTTGTCGTTGGGCTCCATGATGATACTGAACAGTTACTGAATTTCATTCCGTTTGACAAAAAAATTTAGTCAAATGAGTGTCATTACGTTATAACTTACCATCCGTCGATAATATGCAAAGTAACTTTATCGGTAAACTATTATACATAAGTTTCTTAATCTAATTCATAGATGGCGCTAAATATCATAGCGACGAAGACAGAAAAAGCGCATTCCATTGTAAAGGCGACATGCTTCATAACGTCGAGGTTACTTCAGCAACAATGGAAGAGCTCAAGAAAATTGATTCAGATTATATATCAAATTATTTCGGAAGAAACTACGATAATGTGCACAAAATTCAAAAAGGAATATTAACATCAACATTGATTAATAAAGAAGTGGAAATAGATAAAGATATTGCGGTATTGAAACCCATTATATCAAGAATAACCTCAACATTGACAGCGAATGCGAAGCTCCACCAAATACTTGTATTTATTAAGAATCATGGAGGATATCAACGATTTTGTGAGAGAAAAGTATATAGCTACAGTCCGCAACTGGCGATGATGTTTTTATTTAAATTGTAATTATGAAAACTTTTAAACTTATATAAATATTGACATAAATTAGCTTTTATAAAACGTACAAAGAAAAACGTTTTTACAACTCATACTAATAAAAACGTTTCTGATATATATTGCAGGATTCACGATTACCTTTACGAAACAGAATCGACGTTGTCAGATATCAGAATACAGGTTGACATTATAATAGCAACTTTACAGATTTTGTATTGCTACAAAATTGAAAAGACCGATCTGAGAGTAAAAATGTTAAAGGATATTATTAAATCCCAATTGGCAGAAACATTAATAATGTCATTCAAACGGTCACCCGATGACATAAAAAAATTAATTTATAGTTGTCGAAAGTTATTATAAGTAGCAATGAAATGCTAAAGTCGAAAATGAAGTATTTAATAAATAAACTGATAAAAACGTTTTTTTCAGAAACTCGTCATTAAAAGAAAAAATAAAATTTACTTGCAACAAACACGTTATGACGCGGTTATTTGCTGATTTATTCAATGTTATCGAGAGTAGAGGAATGATATTGAATGTAAATATCGAGGAAAATTTTATGAAATTTTTAAATTTCCAATGCGACATTGAAAAATTGTTCTATGAAACAGAAAAACTATGAAAAAATAAAGAAAATGTAAATTATTAAAAAATTGTTATATATTATTTGTGCATATTTTCTAATCCCAATGTATTCCATTTCAAAATTAAATTTAATGTTAAAATTAACTTATGAAATATTTTGATTTAAATATTAAGTAATATCATATACTATTCTATTTCATGGTTTGTTAAAAAATATAATATAGTACATTGTAATAGAAACGTTTATAATAAAAAATACGAAAATAAGGGGGGGGGCAATCTGCCGTGTACATAAAGACGTTTTTGTCATATTACAATATGTGGTTAAAAATATTTTTATTTTCTAAGTCTATATTGTTGACAATTTACAATCGTGTAACTACATTTATTATTGTCTTACAATCAGGGCGGGGGGGGGGGGGGTTATCATTAATTCTATAACCATTACCTAATAACCCTATAATCGTACAATCAGGAGGGGGGGTTTATTTAATCATTAATTATAAAATGTTTTTCCCGATATTCTTACTGCATTTGAAAAGTAACTTATGTAATGTATTATTGTGCTTCATAATTCAATGAAACAGATATTATCGTACATTGTTATATTAACGTTGTAATACAATGTTGTTATATAAACGTTAGTAATACAATGTACAACCTAATGTCTTACATTATATTATGAAAAAAATAGTATATTCGGTCACTTGCTATTTTCCGATGGTCTAATTAAAGAAACAATGTTGAACATTGCAATGAAAACGTTTGTAATAAGAGCTACGAAACCATAAAATCGAAGAATATATTATTGTATTTTTTTAAATGATAATTGTATATGAATATTGTATAATTAGTATTATTTTCATTGTGTTGTATATGAATAATCTACATTTTGTGTAATATAAATGAATAATTAACATTTTGTAGTATTTTCATTAGGTTGGTAGTACTAACTTAATGTATTATCATGGCGCTGTAGTCACTTCCGTTTCCCGCGTTTTCGCGACTACTATAGTCAAAACCAAGTGATCTTGTAGAATACGCACGTGTCGTTGCTAAAAGTAACCAAGATGGCTCCGGTCAATAAAGGTCGTTCTCCCGACAACCGGAGAAACAAAAGTGAAGGGCAGGTCGCGTTCACGGAGTTCATCATCGTCGGGAAGTGTTAATGTATCAAAATTGAAAAGTATGGGAGAACCGAGCAAGTTTCGAACGGCTCCTAAACGGCCCGTGGAGGCGGGACAACTTTTTGAAGCCTCGTGGGCTCATTATTTACCAGTGGTGGCGTTGCGCCTGACGAAGATTTTGAAGGCTATGTTTGCCGAAAGTGTAGTGTTTCCCAACTCAAATGATTATAACAGTAACGAGTTTAATTTCTTACTTTACGTATATACGAAGCCATTGTCGGACAACATAGCGCCAAGGTCAACTGTAACTACTGCCTCAGCTGTGCGGTTGTGTAAATTCTTCGAAGGTGCAGAAGTGAAAAGCTTAGAAGTATACAAATTTTCTGTCGCGTACATAGTCGCTTGGTTTTTATACGAACAGTAAGAGCATTTAAAATAAACTTTTATGTTAACTTATGTAATATAAGCGTTTTTAATTAAGAACTGTATAAAAACGTTTCTGTAGGTAGATGTACTATAAACGCTTATATATACGCATATCCTGAATTGGCAAACTGAGAATCCAAATTCAGTTTTTGCAGCATCAGCAAGTGTCGAAATACCAAATTCTCTTTCGACACTGCCTGACATTTTCCAATCACACCAAATTAATAATTACACATCTATATCACTTCCACAAAAACCCAATAACTCTCACTATATGACTCAAGAAAACTTTCCTCGCACCCAAAAATGAACAAATAATTCTAAAAATCTACATAATATTAATTTTCATGACATTTTTGACTAACTCCTTCAATTATTTTCGAATTTTTTATCTATTACCAATTAAAAAGGGTTACTTTTTTTTACACTTATGGATAGATATTGAAATTATCTTTCATTTGAGTGGTAAAAATATGTGATTCACAACATTTTTTTAGTACTTTTTTACGTTGGAAAAAATGATCAGTTTCCGTCCGTCCATCCGTCCGTCCGTCCGTCCTGATATTATTGTTTATAAAAAAAAATATAATTAATGATATTTTTGGAGATTTTGGGTCGGTAATTGTATTGGGCACTGGTCCAGGATTCTTTTACGGAATGTCATCTTGAGATGGGGTCCAGATAAAAGGGATGCTGCGAGAGATGTACATATATATATGTGGAATATCGAGATTTCGAGTCAGTAGTTGTGTTGGAAAATGATCCAGGATTTTTTCATAGAATGTAATAATAAGATGGGGTCCAGATAAAAGGGATGCTGTGAGATATGATATACCGTGTGTCCCAGGTGAAACTGTCCATGCTGGAAGTGTGGGTGGAAAAAATTTCAGCACCAAAAACTATGGTGAAAAAATTTATGGGGGTGAAGGAAGATCCTGGCGACTGAACGTGTGCAACCCACATGTTTCGTATTAGAAAAAGCTGCGTTCAAAAAAGTTAAAATTTGCACAATTAATATTTTTTGAACACGAACTTAATTCTACGTAAACGGCTGAATTCAACAGAATTTGAATGACAAAAATCGAATGATAACTTCTTGAGATAATGAGACTAGTTTGATAATTGTCACTTGTAGGATTCTGAATTAATAAAAGTGAAAATGCTCCGATTTTTGTGATTCAAGTTTTGTAAGTATTGGGGATCCTTACGCATAAACGTGAGTATGGCAAAAATTATCTTTATTTAAGAATTATTGATTTGAAAATTTTGAGTGCAAACTTTTTTCTAATGTCGTGCCACACGTGTACCAGAGCCGGAGAGAGGTCTTAGCCTTTTATTGCACCGAGGGACACTCTTGGCTGCAGCGGTCTAATGAGGGTCACCCGTGTAATTACCTCCATAAATATAATCAAAATTTTCAAATCAACAATTCTTAAATAAAGATAATTTTTGCCGTACTCATGTTTATGCGTAAGGATCCCCAATACTTACAAAACTTGAATCACAAAAATCGGAGCATTTTCACTTTTATCAATTCAGAATCCTACAAGTGACAATTATCTAACTAGTCTCATTATCTCAAGAAGTTACCATTCGATTTTTGTAATTCAAATTCTATTGAATTCGGCCGTTTATGTAGAATTAAGTGCCTTTTCAAAAAATATTAATTGTGCAAATTTTAACTTTTTTGAACGCAGCTTTTTTTAATACGAAACATGTGGGTTGCACACGTTCAGTCGCCAGGATCTCCCTTCACCCCCATAAATTTTTTCACCATAGTTTTTGGTGCTGAAATTTTTTCCACCCACACTTCCAGCATGGACAGTTTCACCTGGGACACACGGTATACATATATACATATAAATATATATATATATATATATATATATATATATATATATATATTCATATATTTATAGTTTTTTGTATATTAAATGGCGTGATGCGTCAAAGTATACATGTATTGCCTATGTATCAGTATGCCTATGCACAGTATGTTTTATCTATGGTGTATTATGGGGTTTTTATGGGGTTTTTATAGGGATCTCGATTTTTTATCAGATTTGGGTTTTCATAGCATCAAACTAGTATGCATGTGGTTCTATGTATTTTCTATGGGGTTTATACAGTTTTATCATGTAACTCGTATGTTTCGTGTAACGACTCTTCATACAATGACAAATACGTTTATATAAGGTTTTTTTATTCATGGGGTATTATGGTGTTTTTATGGGGGTCACGATTTTTTATCAGATTTTTATCTATGGTGTATTATGGGGTTTTTATGGGGTTTTTATAGGGATCTCGATTTTTTATCAGATTTTTATCTATGGTGTATTATGGGATTTTTATGGGGTTTTTATAGGGATCTCGATTTTTTATCAGATTTGGGTTTTCATAGCATCAAACTAGTATGCATGTGGTTCTATGTATTTTCTATGGGGTTTATACAGTTTTATCATGTAACTCGTATGTTTCGTGTAACGACTCTTCATACAATGACAAATACGTTTATATAAGGTTTTTTTATTCATGGGGTATTATGGTGTTTTTATGGGGGTCACGATTTTTTATCAGATTTTTATGTATGGTGTATTATGGGGATTTATGGGGTTTTTATAGGGATCTCGATTTTTTATCAGATTTTGGGTTATTTTGCCACATGTATACAATATGATACATATTAGTTATAGAACAAATGTGGCAACGAGAGCAAATATTGCGAGATGTGATTTTTTAACTTTGTACACTTGTTCTTTTAAAATTGTCACAATGATTCACAATGATAAGGTAAGCCTAAAATTTATAATATGTATAAAAATTTTTTAATGCAGCAGATAAATTACATTATCCAGGTAAAGGAGATAGATATTAAAAACTCAGAAACAGTATTATTGTCAACCAATTATTCATTAATACAACAATATAATAGATATAAAAAAATAAATATAGATATAAATAAATAAATATAGATATAGATAAATTTGTATTTATTTATTTTGTGCATGTTTTGTGAATGTTTTGTGTATGTTTGTGTATATACATATACATAAATTTGTATTTCTTGAGACTGTCATATTTATTATTATTCCGACTTGAAGCTTGAATAATTTGATTAAAACAACACAAAATTTATTAGGGAATGGTCATTCCTACTATTTTCTGGTATGCCCGACTCGATGCAATGGTTACAAAGATTCAAAAACTTGTTCTTTAGTAACTAATAGACGAATTAAATTAAAAAAATTCATTTTTTTGAAGCACTATCGAAATATTATATTGTAACGTGCCAGGTCTATGGACTGTACTGTATTAAATTGTTGACTATATTTTATTATTAACGTTAGCATGTGTCGATAGTGTATTGAGGTATTCGGCCGTTTTGCAATGCACGTGTGAGCATTGGGCGGCGGCTGATTGCTGCAATGTGCTTAGTCGATCGCGACATCGTTAGCGCGCGGCGAGCGAGTTGCTGACTTGCGCGTCAGCATTCCTTGCGACCTACTGATCTGGAGTCGGGCAATACGATTTCTGGTAGCAAATTATGATTGGTCGAGGACATCGTGCGACGTGTGTTCTGTCTAAATCAAGTGTGCTGCACCTGAGGCTTTATAAGCCTCGGAGATGCACCGCACCAGGCCTTTTGCCAAGTAGACGCGCGAGTAGTCGTTTGGGTAGTCTCGCTGGGTTAGCAAATGCATGGAAGCATTTAACTGACATATACATCACCTTTCATATTCGGCTACGAGGGCTCAACCCTAGAAAGTTGAGTAGTCTCACTGGATACTGGCAAGTGTGAGTGTTAACAAGTTAGATCTCCATTATTTGAAGACTCGGATACGAGGGCCTGCCGACCAAAGTAGTTAGCTAGGGAAGGACCGCCAATAAATCTGGCGAGAGTGACTTGTACTCACAGCTTAGTTAGGACCAAAGTATTTGCCACGAGAAGTCGTGTAACCTAAGTTAGATTAGATATTGCTGTTATAGAAGCCTAGAAAACTTGTATAATAGCAATCTTTAGACGTTAACTCCAGATTAAATGAATTAAGATTACGCGTTAGAGACAACGAAATTGTGCTTAAGACCTTTGTAAAGACGAGTTTGTGCAAATTAACATTTTGAATAAATGGTATAAAAACATAACATTCAGAATAACATCCTAGAGTGTATTTATTTATGGAAACACCAGTTATCCTAGAAGAAGTCCACACAAGGAAGAAAGAGCGAGGAAAGCTAGACAGGTGTAAGTGAGGTAAGGGAAAGACTAGGGCAAGACTGTCCTAATACCCGTCAACTGACAATAAGGAGGACAAAACAGTATTAGACCCAACGGACAGCTTGTCCGCGCTACTGCTTAGCGTGTCCGCACTCTCGGATCGTGTCCGCGCTATTGTATATTGTGTCCGCACATTGGTACATCGTGTCCGCGCTACAGTGCAACGTGTCCGCGCAACTACTCAGCGTGTCCGCGATACTGTACAGCTTGTCCGCGCTACGGTTCAACGTGTCCTCGCAACTACTCAGCGTGTCCGCGCTTTAGTGTATCGTGTCCGCGATACTGCACAGCTTGTCCGCGCTACTACATAGCGTGTCCGCACTCTCGGATCGTGTCCGCGCTTTAGTGTATCGTGTCCGCGATACTGCACAGCTTGTCCGCGCTACAGTTCATCGTGTCCGCGATACTGTACAGCTTGTCCGCGCTACGGTTCAACCTATCCGCGTAGTACTGTGCCGGGTCCGCACTTCTCAGTAAGCGGGTCCGCACTAATAAATAGCGTGCCCCTGCTATACTTAAGCGTAACCGCCTTAAAGATAGAGTGTCCGCACCATAGTACGGAAACAAAATAATAACAAAATAAATAACAGTTACAGAACATAAGTCTTACGAGACGAGGCTAGGTTCCGAAAATAAAAATAATTTATGTACCTGCGCGTCCCTATTTACCTTCCGTAAATACGGTCCTTACATTTGGCATCCCTGGTGGGGAACCTAGCCATTGTTCATTGAACAATTGTTATTGTTTTAGAAGTTTAATTTGGTTTGTTAAGAACTTTAAATCATGGCAAATAGAAGTATGCAGTCTATTTTAAATGAGACCAGAGACTTAGCTCTGGCAAAACAAGATCCAAAAGAAAGAGCAGAAGCTTTGGAAGCTTATTGCAAAGCAGAAAGAGCTGAGAGAGAATTAAGGCTTTCAGATTTGTCTCGTACAGTGATTGAGATGGGACAAACAAATAATGTCACCAGAGCCACCATGTGTTTGAAAGAATACGATGGGACAAATATGAGTGTCAAGGAATTTATACAAGATTTAGACAACGGATTTTCTTTGGTGAATCCAAATGAGGAACCCTTGTTCTTAAGGTTTGTCATCTCAAAATTGAGTGGCAAGGCCAAAAAATCTTTGGATGGGACAAACATAGCCTCAGTGGACAATCTTAAGAAACATTTGAAAGAGTGTTTTGCTCCAGGTAGGACATATTCATATTATGTGTCCGAGTTTCAAAACACTTGTACGAGGAGAGGGGAGTCAGTCCGGGAGTTCTACGGACGATTAAAGTCTCTTATTAATAATGCATGTGCAGTTATTAAGGAGGAATTGACTGGCGATGATGCTAATACTAATTACAGACCATCATTAGAAGTTTTAGCACTGCAAACTTTTATCAATGGTATGCCAGATAATTGGAAAATAAATCTAGCTATGTCACAACCGCAGAATTTAGCTGAAGCCTATGAGATGGCGATATCGTTAGAGAAAGTCAGAATCAGAACGAGTAGTGAACAACCAAGGGTACAGTATATTTACTATACTGATCAGCAACCTCCACAACATGGTAATGTTGTGCATCAAGAGCCAACTGTAGTGCCGCAGGAAACTGAAAAGAGAGTTAACTTTGATGGGGCTACTTTCAATAGAAGTGAAATACCTCATACTTATAATCCAAATGATGTGTACTTTCCTAAGACAGTAATAGAGAATGGAAGGATTTTAGCACCACCACAGTTAAGTTATGCAAAACCTTCTGATAATCAGAAACCTGTAAGCATATTGAAGAATCCAGATAATCATTCCCGACAGAGGCCGGTGTCACCAAAATTTCAACATCCTACAAATACTGATCCAAGGTATTATGCACCATATCCTCCACATAATTCTCAGTATCCACCCTTCTCACCAGCCTATTCTAATATGTATCCTTATCCGCCACCACCAAATCCATATTATTACCCGTACCCACCGTCAAATCCGCAGTTTCCTCCGCCGTATGGACAACCATTTGCACCACCTTATGCAAACTATCCGTATATGCCTCCAGGAGCATATGGTCATGAAGTCCGTAATAATGAATATCAAGGGAGGACATCCCGACCACAGTCTCCACACCATCCTTTAAACTACCAGCAGGCTCGTCAGCAGACGCAGCTGCGAGCTTAGCAATGACACAGCGTCCCCAAAGTCCGAAACCAGCATTGGACAAAAGCCAAGCTCCAAAGTAGTGAGATTGTTGTCTTCCGTGGGAACAACTCCTACCATCAAACTTAATATTGACCAACTGAGTACAGATAAGGTTTATTGTATTGTAGATTCGGGAGCTGAGGTAAATGCAGTAAAGGTTGATAAACTAGATGCAGAAATAAAATTGAATAAAGAGGAAATTATTACCATCACAGGAATCTCTAGCAAGAGAGTACCGACATTAGGTACGGTTATTTTGACAATTTTTGATAAACAGCATGTTTTTCATGGGTTGCCCTATGATACACCTTTGAGAGAAGATGTAATATTAGGGACACCATTTTTGTTTAAGGAGAAGGTCAATATTATGTTTGGGGATAAAGCTTTGGTGACTGATAGTAAGCCTATAGAACCGGTTTATTTTGTCAGTAAAGACGAGTATAAGAAGACCAGTAATGAATTAGATGTGTCCCATGGGACCAAAGACACGAAAAAGACAAGCAAATTAGAGGAGTCAGTTGAAGACAGAAGTGTTTTAAGTATGGCTGTGGAATATGATTTTCCTTTTTCCAACCAGGATATTCAGCCAGTGGTTTTAGAGCAACCTGAGTTAACCTATAAGAAGTATGGTTATAAATCTGGACAAGTAAGAGTTTATCGGTTGCCAGCAAGATCTAGTGTTCCATTAAGGATAGAGACTACTCCAGAATCACCACCTGGAGAGACCTACTTAAGGTGTATAGACACTGTTCCTGGAGTTTTTGTAGGTGAGTCATTGGTAACAAACAGAAAGGGACATTGTTATACAATGGCAGTGAATTTACAGGAAGAACCAGTGGAGATAGAGATATCTCCTCAGTATTTGGAACCTTTTGACTTCAGCGAGGATGATGACTTGTTAGACTTTCCTTTAGAGGGGGAACCTCCAAAGGATATTAGAGAAAGATTGGATACTATTATATCAAAAGTGGTAAAACAGCATCATACCAGAGGAGAGACTAGGAAAATAGTGAGTATAGTGGAGAAATACTCTCAGTTGTTTTATCTGCCTGGGGATCCAGCACCTAGAACATCTAAAACTAGACACAAGATACAAACTACTGATGATGTTCCAGTAAAAGTAAGGTATCAGCGTGAACCCCAAGGGCTGGAGGGTGAGTTGCTGCGTCAAATCCAGAAGTTATTGGATGGCAAGGTAATACGTCCATCAAATAGTCCTTATAGTAGTCCATGTATGATTATACCTAAGAAACCAGGACGAGATGGCAAGCCAAAATATCGGCTAGTTATAGATTATAGAGCGTTGAACAAGAAAACTATTAAGGATGCTTATCGATTACCCAACATAATGGAGATTTTAGAACAGATAGGAAAGGCTCGTTACTTTTCGGTTTTTGATTTAGCCAATGGTTTCCATCAAATAGAAATTGACCCTGAAGATGTGAAGAAAACAGCTTTTAATACAAAATTCGGCCATTTTGAATACGAATGCATGCCTTTTGGGTTATGTAATGCCCCTGCAACATTTCAGCGTTTAATGGACTGTGTGTTGTCAGGATTACAAGGCTCAGAGCTTTATGTATTTTTAGATGATATAGTCGTTTATGCAGATACTTTAGAAGAACATGATGAAAAGATTACAAAATTGTTTGATAGATTGAAGGAAGCTGGACTGCGGTTGCAAATTGATAAGTGTCAATTTTTAACCCCAGAGGTTACCTATTTAGGTCATATTATTGACAGAAATGGGGTAAGACCTGATCCTAAGAAGGTTGCAGCTGTAAAAGAGTTCCCTGAACCAACAACATTGACAGAGATTCGTCAGTTTTTGGGTTTAGCTGGATATTATCGACGCTTCATTTTAAATTTTGCAGATAAGGCCAAACCTATGACAATCCTTTTGCAGAAAGAAGTAAAGTGGGAGTGGGACACGGGACAAAAGCAAGTTTTCGAGAGTCTTAAACAGGCTTTGTGTGAGGCGCCTGTCTTGCAGCAGTAGATTTGGATAAGCCGTTCATTTTGACAACTGATGCGAGTGTCGCTGCTATTGGTGCTGTCCTTAGTCAGGGTGAGTTGGGACAAGATCACCCTATAGCTTATATGTCCCGGTCTTTGAACAAATGTGAGAGAAATTATTCCACCACCGAGAAGGAGTGTTTAGCAGTAATTAATGCTGTGGACTATTTTCGTCATTACCTGTATGGGAGGCATTTTACCATCTATGGAGATCATGAGCCGCTCACTTGGATAGACTCCATTTTATCCCATGAGCCGACTTAATAGATGGCGATTAAGAATGCGGGGGGTTATACGTATACCTTTCGCTATAAACCAGGAAAACAGAATATCAATGCGGATGCATTATCAAGAAATCCGATTGACAAAGTTAAGACGACTTTTACCGATCCAAAACTGGATAAGAAGGATCTGGGGGGGGGGGGAGGTGAAAGTTTTACCGATTGTTCCAAGACCAACAAAAACATCGTTGGCTCGACAGAATATTAGTAGGCAGTCTAGTGCGGATTCGTCTGAGGAAGTGCAAAGTAGAGTGAGACGGAAGCCAGGAAGACCAGCTGGAGCAAAGAACAAGCTTCCCGAAGTTCCGGACAACATGGAAGGTGGACAAGCAGTATTGGACGCTAGTACCACAGCAAAAAGGTTGCTTAAGCGAAGAACGGCTACCGCACCTAAAACAGTTGGTTTTGTGGAATCGGCAGAGGGAAGTTCGGATCCTTCGTTGATGAGTAATATAGAGACTTCTGAAGAAGGTGGGTCACCGCAGTCAGGTAGTAGCTTAGTTGAGGATGTGCCTATACCTTTGAAGGATAGATCATTATTACCTAGTTTAATAGATAAAGTCTCCTCAGGAAAGTGAGGTAGAAGGCGTATTGCAGGGTGAATATCCAAAACCTGTGAAGGAGACCGTCAATGTTCCTGTGCCTTTGAAAGGAATCTTGAAAAAGACTTGCGGTGATTCTTCTACATCCAGTGATGAGAACGAATTATTGCAGCCGTTGCATTCTACTATGCGGAAATCCATGCCAGGAATTTGCGAGAACAGTCAGGACAAGAAGAGTTATCCGCTATAGATATGGATGACACATTACTACGTTTGTCTCAAACAAATCTTACGTCTCGATCTTTGAGTTGGGACAACTATTTACATAAACATCCGGATAATTCCACTTGGCATGATAAATTCGAGGATGCAGACAGTGAAAGTGAAGATTATGAACCCTCGAGTATTAGATACAGGAGAGCTAGATCTTTATCTCCTGGATTAAGAGAATTGGATGCTACTGATGAAGCAGGAGGTGTACCAAGTCATACATTGAGAGAGTGGGCGGTAGAACGTGCTGAAGAATTGTCCCACCCTATAAGATCTAAGTCACCAATTTCTGGAGTCGGAGCTTCATCTACAGCATGGCCTGATCATTTGGTCAAAGGACAACTCTCGCACAATTTATCCCCTATTGAACAGGAGGGTAGTGAGGAGGAGAGGTTAGAGAAGATGTCTAGTCTTGCAAGGTCTGTTATAGCTCCAACTATTGGGAACAGGATTGAACCAAAGGTAATAAGTAAACAACAATCAGGAATTGACGTTGCGAGTACATCACCAATTCGTACACCACCAGTATTAACACCGTTATCTTTTGAGATATTGTCTGAAGATGAGACTATGCATTGCAGTATCACCAGTACACGTGAAGGGCTCACTTATGCAAAAGACAATATAGTACACTTCATTTCCTCCGATTTAGTGATGTCACAAGGTACCAACAAATTGTTAACAGATTTGGATGTAATAGACTTCAGCAACATGGGTAACCGTGATATACGAGTGGGACAAGTGTTGGTTACCAAAAATCGTAATAGATATATTTTCAGCTTAGTAGTTACATCACGCTATGGAGAGATGGTACCAATATCAAATATGGAAGATAAAGATAAAGTTTTTTAGAATTGCAAGGAAAGGAGAAATCACCGATAGTTTACCGAAAGGAACCTTGATTCATCTTCTGAAAATCCGTTTTCAAAATATGAAGATTACAATAACAATTTGTTATGGGGTGTGTCGTACCGTTCCACCAGAGTATAGATTCACCATTTTGCAAGATTATCACAATAGTCTTTTTGGTGGTCATAGAGGTATGGGTATGACCTATCGTAGAATAAGAGAGAGATATTACTGGAAGGTATGAATGAAGAAATAGAGAATTTTGTTAGAAGATGTGTTACATGTCAAGAGCAAAAGTTGGTGAGAGTAAGAACGAGAGAGCCTATGGTAATCACTGATACACCTAGTGAGGTTTTCTATAAGGTTGCTATAGATACTGTGGGACCGCTCTGTAGATCTACGTCAGGAAATGCTCATATTTTAACCATGCAATGTTTATTTTCTAAATTTTGTATAGCAGTTCCGGTGCCGGATATCAAGGCCGTCACTATAGCTGATGCATTGGCTCGAAATCTGATAGCTCAATTCGGTGTCTCGCGGATTATATTAAGTGACCGTGGCCGTAGTTTTCAAAATAAGCTGTTGATGGAATTATCTGAAATTTTTCAGTTTAAGTCGCGTACTACTACAGCTTATCATCCGCAATCCAACGGTTCCTTAGATAGAAGTCATATCGTGTTGGCTGATTTTTTACCTAACAAAGCAGCTACAAAACAAGATTGGGACAAAGTTATACCTTTTGCGATGCATGAGTATAATACTTCTGTACATTCATCAACAGGGTTTACACCCTTTGAATTGGTGTATGGTCGTTTGGCCAGAACACCGAATCAGTTGCCAGATGAAATGGAATTGGAAACCTATAGTTCGTACATTCAAGAACTATCTAAATGTATGAGTGATATGCAGAAATTGGCTAGAGAGAAATTGATTAAATCCAAAGAAGTAAATAAGAAGTACTATGACCGCATGGCTAGGCCTCTAAATATCTCTATTGGAGACGAGGTTAGAGTTTTGAAAGAGCCTAGATATAGTAAATTCGATAAGTACTACAATGGCAAATTTTTGGTCCGAGAGATTAAAGATAATAAACACTGTTGTGGTCGACTCTTC